>OX439483.1:229952305-230552305 GCA_949320155.1 Melangyna quadrimaculata | reverse complement strand
GTTACATAGAAAAAACGGTAGTGGAAAAGAATTAGAATTAAAATAAAGTCAAGTGTATTTAGGTATCTATTGGGCGCGTGAGCATGTGCAAGTGCGTGGACCTTCGTTATCTGCTTGTGCATTCACTGAGGGAAAAAATGCGATCTAAAATTAAATACTACCGTATTTGATCTAAAGTATTTTAAATAAAGTGGAGCATTTACATTTTTACGTTGAAACAATGTTAATTTGAATATGCGACGTAATTTTAAGAGATTCAGTCTAGTTTCAAAGTAAAACGTATTTGTTTATACTTTGAAATCAACTTTTTTACATTTACATTCTGTTCTACGTTATTTAAAAGTGAAATGTTATCATTTTTAAACTGAGATCCACATTTAAAGTGCGCTCAACCTTGTTTCAAACTGAAACGTATTCATTTTTACATTGAAATCCACATTTTACATTGCGATCCACTTTTGTGGCATTTGAAGTTGCATCAACGTAGTTTCAAAGTGTTGCATAGTTAAGATAACCTCAATTTTTTGTATTTGTAAGCTTAATATAAAGAATTTCGAGAGCGCGTTGTAGTTTTTCGAAGTAGCTCCCTTACATTTGTGAACAAGTTAAACGGGCACTTAAAATTCACTCTCATTTAATCGAAAAGCCTATATTTAATTACTTTTCCTCTTTATTACTACGCACTAGGTACTCACAGCAAAACATAACAGTCTTACATAAATTTAAACAAAGAAGCGTGGCGTAACCAAGCTAAGTTCAATCTACGTTGATTCGAAGTAGATAAATGTTGTTTTAAAAGGTGGATGAATTTGATTAACCTATGATTCCACTTTAAATCAACATATAAACGTAGTAAAATCTAGTTCGTCTTAAGTATGGAATCACTTTGAAATAAAGTCGCTCCACTTTGATTTAAGAATTTTCGGCGTTGGCGCCGAATCGTTCCGAAAAATATTAGAATCAAAGTGTTTTGCTTTGATTTTACGTTGTTTTTTTCTCTGTGTTTGTGCATATACGATTTTTTTTATGAACGAAAAGTAGGTAGGTAGCTATGGTAAATAAAAACTAAACTTTCAAAAATTGTGAGTAGGTACATTTTAGTATGAAATAAAAGACTTTCCCTATGCTGTATACATTTGCTATACTAGGGAATAACACAAGGATTTGAAGTAAGCTGTCAAAGAAGCTATTGTTGTACATAAAAAGACCATTTCGGAAACATAAATGTCTCGTTGTTATTATACTTACATTATAATATTTAAATAATATGCGCCAAATTCCAATCTTTGTTGCCAATAACTTTTTTCACAAAGCGATTTGAAATGAGCTGCCATATTAAGTATTCATGTACGCAAAAGTACCTTTTCAACGAGATATGTCTCGTTGGTATTGGTTCCTAGAGCAGCTTCCATACATTTTTGCCGGTTCTCCTTTGAAGTTCATATTTTAATATACTTTAGTTAGAATACGACGGGAGATGATATCTTGCTTTTGCCTTTTGTAGAACGAACCTTCTGCGACGGGCTTGTGATAAGGTCCAATATATCTTGGTGCTGATGCTCATAATTGTTGGTGGAAATCCAGAAACACACATATTACCTACATTCCTATTTCAAAGGATCCTTTAGTGGTCGGCACCACAGCCCAAAAGACTTCGTTATCCTCTGAATTTATTATTTGGGAGAAGCAGAATCCAAAAGTTATAAATCCACAAGTATCTATCTGCTTCTGCGTCCTTTTTAAATAAATTGATTTTGCAGAATAGAAACATGGGTTTTATATTCTATTGTTTTACGTTAATACATCAAAGTTCAAATTTGACATTTGAGACAGAAGCTTTTGGGTGCATTCGGTATTGTGTTGGTGAGCTTTGTTCGATTATATATTTTCCAAATTTATTTAGTTCAAATTAAGTTGAAATCACATATAATCTCAGTTAGAAAAGTTTTTATGGGAAATAAGTTGATTTCGAATCAAATGTGGACAATTCCAACAAAGTTATTGAAAACGTATTATTAAATTTGTGAATCTTAAAGAATAGTAATTCAGGGTAAGGGTATATATATATTACAGGTATAGATAATTTTACTTACAACCAAATAAAATCAATAAAAAATAACCTTTTTTATTTTTGACTTTTTCCATATTTTCTTGATTTTTTTTTTGTTTATTTGAAGTGTTATTTTAATTTGTGGTTTTAAAATTATAAAATTAATTTTTGCAGATGCTGTTAAAACAGATGTTTCATCAGTCCAGCTTTACAAAAAAGCTGTACAGCAGGGTCTGAAGAGGATTAAAAACCTGCATTTTAAGAAGGTATCCCTGACAAAGAAAGAAGGAGCGGCATTAGCAAAATCAGAGAAGGACATCAATGATATATTCATGCAAACTTCGTCATTTTGATTTTTTTTTTTATATTAATTTTAATATTTACTTTATTTTTTTTAATGTTATTTTTTTTGTTGCTTTAATTAAAGTATCATAATGCTTTTTATCTAAACATGCTTCCTAAAGTGTCTTTTTAATTTTTTTTTTTATTCATAATAAATATTATATAAAGTTACCTATAACTTGTTACATGATAACTGTTTTCTAATTTTTTTGCGAAGGGAGATGATATAAACATTAATGTAGGTTATGATTTTATTTCATAATAAGCTTCACACTATTCACTATAAATCATGCACTAATGTTTAAGCCAGTTTCATTCCATTATATTTTTCATCAAATATAATTAATTTGTGAATGCGAGAGATACATTAACAAAGTGATTTCATGGGTGAGCAATCATGTTATTTTTCACCCGCTGAATAAGCAACTCTTCTTTACCTAGTGATTTCATAATTGAACGTTCATGGTAGTTTTCATCATATACCATTCATATATGAATTAACGAGTTACATTAACAAAGTGAATTAATGGGTGAGCATTCATGTCATTTTTCACCTGCTTAATAAGCAACTCTAAGTGAGCTAGTGATTTCACAGCCGAACGCGTATGCTATTTTTCATCACATATAATTGGCTTATGAATAAATAAGTTACCCCTACTTCATGATTTCACTGGTAAATATTCACCTAAAAACTCACTTGGTGACCGCCTATGACAGCCCCATGTTAAATTCATCGATGTTTTCATACCATATTCATGGGTTGTAGCTTCCACTCATTGATGAAAAAGTTGGTGATTCCTTCGTGAATTTTTTGAAATTTCCTACTGGGTTCGTTGGCTGCTTGCGCATCTGTGCATATACGATTTTTGTATGAATGAAAAGGAGTAGGTATATACAATTAAGTACATATGTAAATGAAATTCTCTCGTTAGTTTTTTGATTGTAACTCAAAAACCATGCCTGTAATTGTAGAAAACCTAAGCTTCTGCTTAAACAACATTAAATTCTCTACAAGTTTGATACCTTCATGACTTAAATTGGCGAAAAAATGCACCGGCTAAGAGCGTGATGAAATTATATGTCATATTACAGCAAGCCACCAATAGGCTATATATTATCTCTCATCAACCATATTTAGATATTTTCCACCCCCGCTCGAGAGGATTCAAATTTTTCACTCCACTTCATTATTTAGAAATAAGTCCTGTGGAAATTAGTCCTCAATATCAATATAAATATGAATTGATACATAAAACTATGAATCAAGCTCCTTCACCAGATATTTTGGTTAGAAAAATTGCATGCGGATGCACAACCGGTTGTCACGGAAGCTGTGGTTGTAGAAAATTAGGACTAACGTGTTCTATGTTTTGTAAGAATTACATGGGTCCAAACTGCGTCAGATCACAAGGAACGAAATTCAAGAAGATGATATTCTTGAAGACATGGATGAAGATATTCAATAGTTGTAATCAAATCTATAATTGAAAAATTGTATTTAATTTTTGTATGAATTAATTTTCTTTTTTTTTGAATGATTTTTACATTACTTAAAAACCAAAAGTGTGATTTAAAGCTGTAAAAACAATCATTTATTATTAATAAATTAATTTATTATTCTCGTTTCATTAAATACATTCAAGTTTTGTTGTATAAAATAAGAATTAAAATAATGTCGAGGTAAACGTAATAAAAATTGAAAAAAATGGCTTACATTGAGCCGTATCTTGGTTGATATTTTGTTAAAACACTTTTCAAAAAAGGTCACTTTAAAGATTTTATTATCTTTCTTTTATGTGGACCAATTTATATACCTATCTCTGTTGGAAAAAAGTTATAGGCAAATAAGTAAAAGAAAAAAGATCGATTTTTTTTATTTTAACACATTAAAAATGAATTTAAAATTTTTTGAATAGGCCAATTCTATAGTAAATTTTATTCTCTACAAATAATGTTTGCGTATTTTTTTCGAAATTTAGCTTGGTTTTCAAGTTATATGCAAAAAAAAAAACCCAAAGGACTGCAGTTACTCTCCCTCCTCAAAATTTCGCCCTCTCTCTTGAAAACGCTCCATGGTTTTCTCATCTTCAATGAGCCATTGAAGGATTTTTACAACAAAAACCCTGGAAAGTCTTAGTTCCATTCTATATGAGATAATAAACAGCCTATTGGTGGCTTGCTGTAATATGACATATAATTTCATCACGCTCTAGCCGGTGCATTTTTTCGCCAATTTAAGTCGTGAAGGTATCAAACTTGTAGAGAATTTAATGTTGTTTAAGCAGAAGCTTAGGTTTTCTACAATAACAGGCATGGTTTTTGTGTTACAATCAAAAATCTAACGCGAGAACTGTGTTTTCCAAAGAGTACGAAATTTTTGTATTTTTTCACCGTACTCTACCGGCCAAACCGTTAATTCTACAAAAAATAGTTATTAGCAAATTTTATAGAAAATTGTATGTTCTATAAAGTTTAGAAGGTAATTTTATACAAAAAGTGTATATTTTGTTGACTTTTTGGCAAAAAACTGAAAAAAGGTCGAACATTTTGAGGTTTTTTGCGATTTTCGCTGTGAAGCCATATCCGAAGGAAGTAGCAAAGTTAAGATTAAGCGACCCCAAAAACATAAAAGATAAGTGAGAAAAAAACTTCTATATTTTGTTCATATTTTTAAATTCTAATTCTTCCCCACTAATAATTTTTTCAAATCCAAAGACCTTTGCAGATATGTAAAAACAAACAGTTTAAATTTCATTTACCCATGTACTTAAGAATCGCTAAAAACAAAACAAAATCACATGTATCTGCGTTTTTATTTTTTATTTGTATATACCTACCTACTTTTCATGCATACAAAAATCGTATATGCACAAATGCGCAAGCAGACAACAAAGGTCCACGCACTTTTGGCAAATTTTTGACAGTTGTTTAGTTTTTATTTACCATAGCTACCTACATACTTTTCGTTCATAAAAAAAAAAAAAAATCGTATATGCACAAATGCACAAGCAGGCAACGAAGGTCCACGCACCTGCACATGCTCACGCGCCCAATAGATACCTAAATACACTTGACTTTATTTAAATTCGAATTCTTTTCCAACAACTCTTTTTTTTCTATGTAACGAAAGATAGGCAAAATATATGAGCACCCAAAAAAATATAATAAAGTAAAGAGGGGAAAGAACTTTCTGTGTTTTACTATGAACAGGCAAAGAGCTTTCTGATCGTCAACCGGTGGTGAAGAAAATATGGGACATTTTTTTTTCTATGGGGATAAGACATCGGTATAATTTATTATCTGTGCTATTACTATATCTTTTTTTAAAGCCTACAATCGATTCTTTTATTTTTTTAAAAATCAGGTTGTTTTAGCAAATAGTTTTTGAAAAATTTATTTTCAAACCCTAAATTTAAAGAAAAAAATTGTTTAAAACTGAGTTTTTTCTAAATTTTACGTTATTAAGTATTATTTTTTTCTTCTGATATTAAATGCTATTATTTATTTTGAGCTAAACGCTATACTAAAATGACTTAGTTTTTGAGAAAATCAAAAAAAAGCTTAAATACATACTTTTTTCTGAGCAAAAACATTTTTTTTTAGATTTTAGTCAGTTAATGAATAAAAAATTAACTCACTCGTACCATTATTTTTTTTTTAAATCATTGTCTTATTAACATAAAATAATGTGACAAATTACTACATTAGGCTCCAGTTATAGCTTTCATTGAAAACCATCATTGAAAATTTTGTCTTTCAATTTTGATGCACTTTAACAAATAAAACTGATGGCGTTTTGGTATCAAAATGATGGTTGTCAGTTATATATTTTTTTTAATCAAAAAACTGTTTAGTTTTCCTTACAACTTTCATATAAAATCATTTTTTGTTTTTCAATGATGAAAATCGTTTTCAATTCCCGAAAGTGGAACACATTCGTTCCAATGAAATGCGTTCCTTTCTCTTCCTATTCTCGTCTGTCAGTTTTTCGTTCTATGATCGACTTTAACCTCAAAGTTTTTTTTTGTATGGGGAATGGAATTTTCAATGAAAGAAAATTTCATGATAGCTATAACCGACTTGTCAGAAAATATTTCACCATTTCACTGATTTGTGTTTCAATGATGGATTTCAATGAAAGCTATAACTGGCGCAGTGGCGCCTTAACCATATTTATCAATTATCATTGAGAACACCAACAAAACAAAAATAAAACAAGATATAGGGGGAGCTTTAAGAGAATTACAATTTATCTCTTTCATTATAGTCCAGACAAATTGGGATAAAATTGAAGCATATGTGGATGTAACATCATATAGCACCTTAGATTTGTATGGGATTCGATCAGAAAATATTCACAACTAGAATATGAGGTTGCTTCCGCTCAAAAAGGTGTGCTATTTGCAAGAAAAATCAAAACGTGCATAAATACAAATAATTATTTTATTAAAAAAAGCATTTTTCATACGATTTTTGCTCTTTTAAAATCGCTACAAAAGTGACTAAGAAAATAAAATAAATATTATAACGATACTTTACGATGAAATTCAATAAAAAGTTTTTAAGTGACCTTAAGTCCAATGCGTTTCGGTCCTGATAACAATTCCAGTGGACCTCATCAGTTAGAGCTGTAATTGTTACCTATCTTAGACGCAAAATTTTAGTCGATGGCTACCGACGCTTATAAAATTAACAGCATTTACACGTCGGTAGCCATCGACTAAAATTTTTCATTTTGTAGTGTAATAGTAGCATTGGGCCATTTTTCATCTGTCAGTTTAGCGCTTCAAAACTACTCCGTTTTGTACAGATATTTCTGATGTCAACACCTTATAGCAACAAAAATGTAGCACCAGAAAGTTTTATATAAATGTCATCTTGTGGAAAATTTTATAACAACAAAATTTTGTCTGATTGTTTTTTACCTAAGATGCATGTTTCCAAAGTTAAATAGGCAAAGAACAAAAGACAGGGAGAGACAGAGAATAATGCACTTTTTTGCACGTTTTGATTTTTCCTGCAAATAGCACACCTTTTTGAGCGGGAGCAACGTCATGTTCTCGTTGTTTACATATTTTCTGATCCCATAAAAATCTAAGATGCTATATGAGGTTACATCCACATATGCTTCAATTTTATCTTAATTTGTATGGACTATAATGAAAGAGATAAATTGTATTTCTCTTAAAGCTCCTCCTTTTTCTTGTTTTATTTTTGTTTTGTTGGTGTTCTCAATGATATTTGATAAATATGGTTAATGTAGTAATTTGTCACATTATTGTATGTTAATAAGACAATGATTAAAAAAAAAATGATACCAGTGATTTAATTACTAAAATCTAAAAAAAAAAATGTTTTTGCTATTTAAGTATTTATTTAAGTTTTTTTTTTGATCTTCTCAAAAACTTAGTCATTTAAGTATAGCGTTTGGCTCAAAATAGATTATAGCATTTAATATCAGAAGAAAAAATATTACTTAACAATGTAAAATTTAGAGAAAACTCAGTTAGAAAAATTTTTTTTTTTTTCTTTAAATTTAGAGTTTGAAAATACATTTTTCAAAAACTGTTTGCTAAAACAACCTGATTAAAAAAAAAAATAAAAGAATGGGTTGTAGGCTTTAAAAAAAGGTATAGTATGACATTGTAAGTGTTGCCGTTGTTTTTAAATATTCTGTTAAACATTTATTTTGTTTTTTGTTAAAGTTAAAAATTAAAAAAAAATATAAGTCTTCCAGTCTGCCTTCTGGCTTTTTGAATTTGATCACTAGATACATACACAAATACTCTGGCAAATCGCCAGAAGTGCCGGAGTCAGGTAAATTTTCAGATTTTTTTACAACTTTAGCAGCTTCTGGCACCCCTGTGTCTTCCACTTAGCCTTCTGGCATTTTGAAATCTTCTCTTTCACGTCCTTTTCATCCAATTCAGTCAGCTTTGTCGGGGAGTTATTTTTCAAAAAAAAAAAAATGCAAGTTTGACCCCCAACCCCCGCTTATGTCATCCAGTCTGCCTTCTGGCGATCGGGATTTTTCTTTTCCTACCCCCATCCAACAAATTCCCGAAAAAAATTCCATGTCGCGAGTGAGGTCGAAACTCTGCAGCCAGCTCTCCGTCTATAAATTCTGTTTCTATTGTTCGTTCTTCAGAAAAGTTAACGGTCTTAAAAGCTGTTTTCCTGAACCTTCTTTTTGCTGATTAATTGAAGGAATCAGAAGGAATGCTGCCTGGTAGTTGCATTCGGCCTCAACTTGGGTTTATCATTAGGACAACATCATAAAAATAGGCAACCAATCAAAAGTCTACCATGTTCAACTCATGTTATTATATTCACGTTTGCTGAACTGAAGCTGAACCTAATGGAAGCTAATTATTTCAACGATGCGCTCACGTACAAGGAAATATCTCTGATATTTAAGACAAGATGTGAAGTCCTTGGCCTTAATGGAACTCCATATAACAACAGCTTTAATCAGTTTTTTTCATTGTGTAATCTTAAAGCTAAAGAAAATTGTTTCCACCTCATCAGTAAGTGTCCCATATTTGCACAACATCGAATTACATACTTTGGACAGAAAATGTTTACCCTACAAGAAACAATTACATTGCTAAACTATTGTGTTTGGAAAAAACTCTATCTGTTTTTAAAAGACATATTAAAATACCGAATGTTACTTGTAACTGAATATAGTTAACTTAATTTTTATCTTTCTAACTTTTAAATTTGCCAACCGAGCTGACGGCACAGCTGAAGCTTTAAAATTAATTATAAATTTTTCTGTGAAGTATGAAGATATCAAGCAATAAATTACTTACTTACTTACTTACTTATTCACGTTTGCTTGGCTTATTTTGAAAACTTTTGTTTTTGTTTTGCTAAATTGACTCTAGAAGTTTAGTTTTGTACCAATAACTTTCTATTGGCTCTCGATTCAATACTAAGTTATACCATTTTGAAATCCTCGTTTAACGTCCATATGTATTTTTAAAATAGTTGGCCACTTATGTATTCACAAATTTTTTTATACCTGAGATGATTTTACTTTTTAAAAAATTATTTTCTTTCACACTTTACATTGAAAATCAAAGTTAAATAATTTTTTTCTCTAAGAAGTCCAAGTAGTTCTTATAATTTTCTTCTACTTATGTTTTAGGACAAATAATGTTTAATATTGCTACGAAAAAAAACAGCGGAATTCAAAAATTCAGCGCAATGGATCCATTGAGATCCTAGTGAGGTGCTTCGGCTTGCCGAATCATCACCCCTTATAACCTAACCTAAAACGTAAAATATGGCGAAAAATAATGCACTGAACAACAGAACGTATATCTATTCTTATGGTTATATGGGATAGAACTTTTATTTATCAGTTTTCAGGACGGTCATAAAGTCTACTGTGAGGAGTTCCATGGTTATCCATTCTTTACGGGGCACCCTGTATACATACATATCTACATAATCATCGATTTTGCAAACAAATTTCATGGCTTTATTTTGTTGGGAGATTATTTTTTAATTCGAGTAACGGTTTCCAAGATAAACGTGAAAAACCGAAAAAGCCACATTTTTCTCTTTACTGCCGCCAGAGTATTTGCTAAACGAAGAAATGTGCAACAACTTTTTTTTACGAAATTTAATAAGCTTTATTTTTGTAGAATACTATTTTTTGATTAGAGTAACAGTCAGTAGCGGATCTAGGATTAGGCTGTGGGGGGGGGGTTTGGTAGATCCAGTTTGAGACATTAATGGCCAGTTTCACAAGTTAAGCTACAATTTATATTTAAACTTAACTCAGCACTTGATTCGCTTTCAAAGTAAAACTTGAACTTAGATAATTCTGTAGTTCTAGTTAAACGAATGTATTCTGCCATTTAAACTTTATAGCCTAATAGCCGGCAGCAAATTTTGGGAGAAGATTGATAACCAAAATATGAGTATGATAAGAGAATTATAAAACACAAAAAATCAACAAAACAAAGTCTCCAACAAAATCGATTAAGGTTCGCCTAAAAATATATCTTGAGTTCTATTGGTCGGATTGCCAAGATTTTGACGTTTTGACTTAAAGAAAATGACAGAGCATCACATTATATATTTTTTAAATTTATTGAAGTGGCAATACCTATACAAAAAATAAACTGGAAAATCGCTACTTTCAAACTCCCACCCCCGCCAAAGGCTGAAAAAGAAACCTGCCAGACGGTTGTTTTTGATACCGCGATATATGCACCTACAAACCATCATACTCATATTTTAGTTAGCAATCCACTCCCAAATTTCGCTGTAGGCTCTTGGTCTATCAGTGCAGCGTTCAGAACACTTGATCGTAATAATCATTCTTAAATCTTATTGATAACTGCCATTTTATAATAATAATAAATTATTATATTTCTTTCTATTTGAAATTATTTTTTTTTTAATGTTTTCGAGTGACGAGGAAATGTAACATTCGTTGTGAGAGTGAAAAGAGAAAAACGCTTCCCTTGAAGAACAAATTATTTTAACTATTGTGACGATGTTGATTTTATTTTATAATTTATATATTTTTTATAATTTATACATAACTATTATAAAAAAGTTTTAGTTTAGGTTAAATGTTTTTTTTTTGTGAAAATCTACAGTTATATAAATAATTGAATTTTGGCATTCCTACTTTTCCTTTTAGAATAGCCTTGTTTTTTGTGCATTTATATCAGCTTCTATCCCCGGTTTAAAATGATTTCAATGTTACATACAATAACATCTGTAGTATTTAACATTTAAAATATTTTTAAGTGGAGATAGAAAAAAATGTATTTACCTTCAATTTTCAGCCACGTCAAGCTTTGAACCACCAGAAAAAAAAAATCTGTCAGTAAATTTGTACGTCAGACTAGAGGGACTGCAAATATTCACACGCATGATTTTAAGAGTGGCCAGAGAAAACTCAGATTTTGATTTGTTGTTCCCAAATTCTTCACGGGTTTTAGCCCCAATTTCGCTTATTTGCAAAGTTAGCGAAGTTCATAGGGTGAATTATTTTTTCGTTTGGCATGTTAATTGTTAAGCCCCGACCCCGTTTTTTTCAATTATCTCTTTAAGCTTTAGCCCCAACTTGGACTTGACAGTCCCTCGAGTCAAGCGCAAAAATTTTTTGGAATAAGGTAAGTTTTAAAGGAATTATTTGCTTAGCCCCGACCACGTTTTTTTGTCCAATTCTTGTCAAGCCCAACTCGCAAGCTGTTTTTTTTTCGTCCCAATTTTCTGTCAATTATCCGTAGCCCCGAACTTCAGAATTCAGTCCCAACCTAATTAATTTGGGGCTTAGAAAAAAATTCGTAGCATTGCGTGGCCCCAGCCTCGTTATTTTTTCTGACTCCTGATTCTGCTTTCTATATTTCAATCAATTTTAAGAACCGCCTGTGGGGGGGGCTTTAGCCCCTATAGCCACCCTCGTGGATCCGCCACTGGTAACAGTTTCCAAAATAAACGTGAAAAACCGAAAAAAATGCATGTTTCTTTTATCTGCCGCCAGAGTTATTTTCTAAACTAAGTATTTTTTTATTTGAGTAACTGTTTCCACGATAAACTTTAAAAACCGAAAAAAACTACATAGTTCTCTTCACTACGGCAAGCGCTCCAGTGGATTCTTGGGGACTTTATTTTAGGGCATCCTTAGATATCTCATAGTAAGTGTGCCAAATTTCAAAACTTTTGAATTTATTTTGAGGTAAAAACCTTCATTTACTGGACTAGATATTTATCGTGTATGTAATTCAACAATAACTTTGTTTATGGTTCAATAAACGGATTCACGATCCGTTATATACAAAAAAACGCGAACGCCTGTCCCCCGAGGGGCCGGCCCAATTGTTGGACTTACTGAAAATAATATAGATACAAAGATTATATTTTAAATATATTTATTAAACAACGGAATCGAATCGATTGACTGTCCGATCAAGACTAATTTATACCTTACTTAATTACCTATACCTCACATAACCTTTTGCCTTGCCGCTGCACGATGATTCGCAGAGTCAGCAACCTTCAAGGCTCCCGTGCATTTACCCCAAAACGTGCCGATATATGATATCCGCCAATCGTGGGAAATCATAACTGGCTCGTTCATGATTTGCTGACCTGGCAATTCATAATAAGGTGCATGTAAATGCGACGTGTTAACTCCTCCCCCTTCAAAAATCTACGCCCCGTAGATCAGCTGTGACGTCAGAACTGGACGACTGATTTGGCCGTTTCGGTGAGGTAGGATGCTGCCCTTTGATAGGAAAGAGATGCGCTGATGTTTGGATTGGTGGAAAGTTGATTTTCGGGTGCATCATCCGCCACAGGTAAAGTATGATGATGATGAACAATAGGATTACCAAAGCTTCTGCGATAAGAGAGATCTTAAATCTTTCGTTCATATTGCTTAGACGTTCTATGTTCGTTAGGCCGGTGTTATGGACATAACCCAAATCTAATTTGTTATCCTGCTTGATGATACTTGTCAGCGCAGGAGGAAGTGCTTGTAGGGCTGTTGTAGTGTGGCTTCTGAAGGTTGATCAACCTTCAGAAGCCAGTTGATCAACCGGATCGTTTCGTTTTGCATTTGTACGATGAAGGTTCCCTCGAGAGATCTCCGGATACTGTTAGATTTGACTTCACCCTTAAAATTCGTCAGGAAGATAGTATCGGAGTTGATTAGCTCAATAATATTCCTCGTGTTTGTACGGTAAGTACAAGTTGCCGAACCTCCTTTCAACAGTCTTGCAACGCAATGATTTTCTGTAACCTTTTCTAATGATGTTTCACTGCAAACTGTCGTGTTACTTATTGAAAGGCAATCATCTATGATGCCGTACGTCTCTTCATGGTTGACTAGCATTTTGTTGAAATTGAGATCAATTTGTTTGTTGTCTATGAATTCATCCTTTCGTACCTTAAGCATCGATAGTATGTAGAGCAAAATCATCTCGTTGGTAAAAACTGCTGGTGTTCCATACTCTATTGCTTCGATCTCGTTGACATAGGGTAACGTTTCAATTTCATTGACGAGTCTAGCTATTTCTTCTTTATCTAGTAGATTGGTGTTAATCAGGCCTTTTTTGCAATCTGGCAAGCACGAACGATTTCATTTATTTCTCCTTTAACGACGAGAATCTCATTTAGGATGTCCTGTTCAATTCTGCCGGAAATCGCGTCTTTTATGCCATTGTTGACTTTATTTATAAGAAGATTGATTTTCCCTGTTATCTCTGCAGTGATGCCGAAAATGTTGTTATTAATCCTGTGCTGCTGGTTATTGTTCATTGCAATTTGTTGCTGAGTGCGAAGGATTTGATCCCAATCTGCTGCGTCAGGGTTGCCCGCTATCCATTTCCAGGTACTTCCTATCCAGTTTATCGATCTTGTTTTGCGAAGCGATTTGCCTTTCAACAGATCTATGCGCTCCCTAGTCTGTTTGAGGTGATACTGGATTAATGGCTTGCGATCCTGTTCTTTAAGATTGTTGTCTATGATTTCATCTAGTTTCCCAAGCATTTTCTCAAAATTCCCAAGGTCAATCACGTGCACCACGTGCCGTCGATTATCCATTCTCTGCCTTCTTTCAGGGAAATGAGGGGCGAGTTACGTATACATCTACATCTTCTAACTCTAACCCTAATCTATTGCACAAGCCACTTGAGACCGAAGCAACGACGACACTTAAATTTTAATAGCATTCTGAGAAATATGAGATAACATAAATATTGGTTTAAATCCAATAGCATTTTTGAATATAAACATTGGACAATCTTGAATGCTATAAACAACCTCCACTTCACATCGAAGAGCATCAGTAAATCAATCTGCTAAAAAAAAACATTGGACGATCTTCGATGCGGCCAACAATCATCGGATAGCATAACCAGATAAGTCTCAGTTGCAGCGATAAACATTCACACATTACACATCATAGTACACAGTCGACTTTCGTCTGTTCTGTTATTGTATTTTATTTTATTTTCTAAATAAAGTTTTATACTTGTTTTTTAAAAACTCTTCGACTCTTTTTTAAAAGTTATTTGGCGCAGTCGGTAGGATTCTCAATGAGATATATAAACGAATATTATATTGACATATGAGATCCAGTGATACGAACGCAATTCGCGATTGTAAAATTTTTCAAATAAATTTAAATTAAACGAATATTAATTTTAAATAGTTTGAAAAAAAAAAAAAATCGTTTGTGAAAAATATAGCATCTCACATTCATATATAAATGTATGTTGCGAAATCTCGTAGAGAGAATATTAAGCAAATGAACAGTGAAGAGAAACAATTAAACAAAGACAGATTAAACAGAAAGTTAAATAAACATCGCGACAGTGATACCGGAGGTGAAAGTGAATCAGACGAACAAACAACAATAATAATGACGGAAACTGCACCCGTATTAAACGATGTTCAGAGGGAGGAACAACGCTACCTTCTTCGTGAAATGGAGAAAATAAATCCATTCAGAGGATCAAAAGATTGTAATCTGGCACTGTTTATATCAACAGTGGAGTACTTTCTAAACCAAGTCTTGCTGCAGGACAATCAGATAAAGGCTACATTAATAATCCACTCAAAAATTCAAGGAGAAGCGGTAAGGGCAACTAACAGCTTACCACATTTGTCGTCGTGGAAAGACATTAAGGTAAACTTAGTAAGATTATTTTCAATAAAAGAAACTTATATTAAGTTATCTCAAGAAATTGGTTGTATTGTAGAATCTAACACTTTTGAATTGTATAAAAAATTAGACTTTTTATTACAAAAATTGCAAACTAAAACGCAGTTAGAACCAAATTTAATTTACATACAGGCAAATAATGAAGTTCTGGTATTTGAAGCATTTAAACATAATTTAAACCCTTCACAAAAAGCTAAAGTTATCGCCTATAATTGTAAAAATATGGTTGAAGCTTATGAAATCTTAGAAGCCAATGATATGATTCGTGTAAAAAATCAAAGTGAACCAAACAAGGGTTTTAGTATGAAACACCATCAGAATAATTCTCCTAGACAAAATCAGGGACACCAAAATTATAACCAAAATAAATTTAATCAAAATAAGAATAATTTAAGACAACAGAATAGAATAACATCTGAGCAGGTTAGATACAACAACAACAGAATATTTGGAAATTTAAACCCTAATCAAGGTCATAGGTTTGGTTTTAACCAAAATTATCAAAGGCAAAGTTATAATAATAATAATAATTGGCAGGGACAAAATAATAATCAGCCAAGTTCAAGCCAAGTTAGGAGATTTAATAATAATCGAGAACAACCAATGGAAGTTAATCGCCTCAGTGAACAACAAACAATTAATGAAGAAGTAAATTTTATAGCAGAGGGGCTTCGACACTTCCCATCGTAGTACTTACAGTTCAAAAAGAAAATATAAAAGTCTTAGTAGACACAGGATCTACTATGACCCTCCTCGATACACACTTTTACACAAAGATTTGAATGAAGAAGAAAAAAATATACTAAGAGAAACTTTAAATAAAAATAAGGATTTATTCTACAAGGATGGAGAATTGTTAAGTTCCAGAACTCAAACAGTTCATTCCATACAAAGACATAATCCTATTTTCACAATAATTTATCGATATCCAAAAGTCCATGAGCAAGAGATAGCTAAACAAATTAAAGAAATGCTCAGCAATGGAATTATACAAAAAAGTAGAAGCCCTTATAACTCACCTGTTTGGATAGTTCCAAAATAATTAGACAACTCGGGAACTATGAAGTGGCGTATGGTAATTGATTACCGTAAGTTAAATGAGGAAACTATCGAATATAAGTATCCATTACCAAACATTGACGATGTCTTGGATAAGTTAGGGAGATCGCAATATTTTACGACACTAGATCTGGCAAAAGGATTTCACCAGATTAGAGTCAACGAAAAAGACATAGAAAAAACTGCATTCAGTGTTCCACAAGGACATTTTGAATTTCTTAGAATGCCTTTTGGCTTAAAAAATGCTCCTTCTAGTTTTCAATGCATGATAAACGAGATACTGGGAGATCTCATTAATAAAATCTGTGTCGTATACATGGATGACATATTGATATAACAAACCTAAATAAAATATTTCAAAAGCTAAGAGAATTCAACTTAAAAATTCAAATAGACAAATTCTACTTTCTTGTGAAAGAAACGAAGTTTCTTGGGCACACGATTACAAAAGATTAACGTACCGACAACCGTTAAAGAAATAAAATCATTCCTTGGTCTTATTGGTTACTATAGGAAATTTATAAAAGATTATGCTAAGGTAGCCCAATCAATGGCAAGATATTTAAAGAAAGGAACCAAAATAGATACAAAGAAATATGGAGTACATAAAATCATTTGAAAGTTTAAAAAAATTAATTGTTTCACCTCCATTCCTGGCTTATCCAGATTTCAATAAAACTTTCGAGCTAACAACAGATGCATCTAATTATGCTATAGGAGCGGTCTTAGCTCAAGATAAACATCCTGTTACATTCATAAGTAGAACTCTAAACGACCACGAGAGAAACTACTCTACTACAGAGAAAGAACTATTAGCAATAGTTAGGTCAATCAAGTATTTAAGACCTTATCTCTACGGAAGAAAATTTCAGTTAAAATCCGATCACCAACCTTTAAAATGGTTGAAAACAAAGAGTATAGGTAAAGACATATCGGGAAGGTTACAGAGATGGATTCTATCACTTGGTGAATATAACTTCGATATAGAGTACCTTAAAGGATGTCAAAATACAGTGGCAGATTACCTCAGTAGTGAAATAAAAGATACTGGAGAAATTAATCAATTGGATGATTCTAGCTTAGAAGAAACTATCCACTCAAAAGATGAAGAACAGTTAGATCACTTTCCTATAATAGAAAAGCCAGTTAACAAGTTTAAACAACAGATAGTGGTTAACAATGATTATAATGAAAGAAAGATTCAGTTACACAAAAGATTCCATCGGGAATAGATCCGCTTCCGATCGTAAGTTGTTCGCATAAATAAAAGTTATAATGAAAATCTTAATACACATTCTTTTAATTAAGCTAGTATTTAGTGACATAACAATTGAAAACATATATAACCAAGAAGGATATTAGTATAAAATTAAATAAAGTTAAACTAGTTAGAGATTATAAACATGTAGTTCCCAAAATCAATATCACTCAAATCGAAGAAGTTTTGAATAACATTGACAGTGACATTTACAAATTAAAAAATATTAAATTTCCCGCAGAAGTATATCGAGAAATTCGCATTATTAAATCCGAAATCAGTAGCTTATTACTGCATAGAAACAGGAGAAGTTTAATAAACCTTGGTGGTAACATGCTTAAGTTTTTGTTTGGAACATTAGATGAAAACGACCGAAAAAATATTGAAGAACAATTGAATATAAAAAATGTGTGAGTACCGGGACTCAAGGGGATGATGTGTAAAAACATCAGTGTAGTATATAGTTTATACTATAGCTTACAGTATATAGTAAACTGATGAGGTTGCCAAAGGCGCCCGTCGAACATGTTATGTGATTTCATGTGATTCAGGGCTGAGCGTAAATATGTATTTAATTTTGTTTCTAACCTCACCCTCCACTTTCAAAAAAGGTACTTTTAGAGAATGTGGCAACTCTTAAAATCATACCCAATTTAGACCTTAAAATCATAACAGTTGCACCATGCCTTAAAAAACTGCATTTTCCACAATTATATGATGATGATAATTTTCCCGACACCATTTAATGCACAAACCGTTGGCTTGGTTGGTGTCGTTGGTGTATTACTATACCCAACCACATTACCGACATTTACCACATTATCTCAATTTACTCTATTCAATGCACGAACCATTCGCATCCATTAGTTAAAAATCTAAATAAACAAGATGGTGGCGTATCCGTAATTTTGTCTTTCCTCTTTCAAGTTTACCCATACCGAGAGTTTGTTTTTTTCTTAATACCTAGCGCTAAGATGTTTACACATCAATAAATATAACAACCATGAACTAATTGTAACATTTAACAAGCAAATTGACATTAATAACAAACTGAAGAAGCAAATAGATACTATACAATCAGAATTTAACAGTATGTACAAAAGTAAAGATTTTCTAAATCTCAAAGTAGGAAGTACATCAATAACACAAAGAATAATAACTTTAGAAGTTCTTGAAAAAATTAATAAAATTAAAAACATTATTGAAAAAATTCAAAACAATGTGTTATCAAGTCAACTAAATTCAATGCTCAGTATTCACGAAATAATCACATATAATGTAACGTTTGATAAATTAAAGAATATAAAAATAACTACAGGGTTACACGATCAAGAAATTATATTTATAATAAGTATACAGAAATGTAAGAATTTAATCAATATTTTATAACTAGTTTACCTAATAATTTTAAAGAAGAATTAAAAATAAATGATCAATATATAATTGAAAACGAAAATATAGAATACATATCGAAAGAAGAAGATTTAAATAAATTGGAAATATACATAAACTGTATAACAACAAGAAATTGTACTAAATTAATCAATAAAAGAGAAAATATTGTCTTAGAAATAGCAAGAGGAAAATTGTTAGTAAAAAACAGTTGTATAGAAATAAGTACCAATTGTAATGAAAAGAAAAAAATTAAAATCATAAATAATGTATTAATTCAGTTTGAGAAATATAAGATAACTATAGATAATAGAACTTTTGAAAATTCCAATGAAATAGAAGAACAATCTTTATACTTAGAGAAGCCAAAATTGTATGAAAACATATCCAATCTCTTAATTGAAAAAGAAATTAAACTAGAAGATATAAATAATATTGACATAATTCACGAAAAAATATCAAACTTAAATACACATAAAGAGACTTCATATTACATACATATTGTTACTATTTTTATATTATGCACTTGTAGTGGAGAGCTTTCTCCACTCAGTAGAAATGATGATAGTTTTTTAATTTAGGACGATCGGGTCACAAGTGACAGCATAAATGCGTCTGCTTATGTCCACGATATTATCTTTAAAAAAAAGTGATCAGCCACCAGAGTCCCGAAGGTCTTCAAGTGTCTTGATTTTCTTCTTATAAAAATAAAACACTTATTTATTTTTACTATAATGGTTCGAGAGAACTTTACTGATCGAGAGTTCAAAGTAGAATGACAAACTTAAAGGTAGAACTACAATAGTCGGTGGCTGTCGGAAGCTAATGTCAAAACCGAACGAAAAGTAGCATTCCGAAACGTCAAATTGACATGTAACCCATAATTCCCTTAAGTGGGTTGAAGGAATGATATGTCAAAATGAAATGAAGCATTTCCCGTGTTTCTTATGGGGTTCTGTCAAACTGCCTATACTGACAAATAAAGCTCTCTATTGGCCAAAAAATATTGATATTTTTTTGATTCTGAATCAAATTTCCAGATCCGTATTTTACGGTGGATTACCCCTCCTTTTACTAACACCAGCACACTTGTCAGCTGTTATTTTGACAACTGATAGTTTTCATTATTTTAATTGAGAATAGAAAGAAATTTGTTGCGAAAATATAAAGACTGAAAATAAACAATTGAATTAAAATGGAAGCAATTTTTAATGAGTGCATAGATTACGATACCCCTAATCATTCTTTACAATCTGGTAATCTTCTATTTATTATTCAAAAATTGAAATCCCCATGAACTCAAAAACAAACTTGAATGTCAGCTGATACCATTTACAGATTCACAGACACAAAAATGCACCAATACCATAACAAAACAAAAATCAATTCAAAATTCATTCAATTCGTTACAAAAAAATCAAATTCCGCATCAAATTCTTCATTTACCAAAAGAAAACCCCATTAAAGAAGTTGTGTTGTGTGCAACGACTGGAACAACACGTCATTACGATACGCCCGATATGAAACGCACTGCACTTAAAGAGCTAATAAGTTGAATATAAATTGCACAGCTGAAATAGGTGTTTGATTGAGAAGATTACTTTAATAATACATAAAATCGTTTTTTAATCAATTTTAATTTTTTTGTAACAGCTTCCAACATTTTAAATAGCATTTGTGTGAAAGATAATAAAGGCTTACATAAAAAAGCAATTATACACACTTAAATATTCAGTAATCATTTCTATTAAATTAATTTCCCACTTAGGTTTTTAAGCGAGTCTTCAAAATCGACTGGTTCAATCATGCGTTAAGACTTTTCGTTTAATGGGGGTCCTATTAAACTAACAACTTCATCATAATTGAGTGTTTCTTTTTCCAGTAATGCTTCGGTGAGCTAAAAATTAATAAAACAAAATATTATAACGGCGTTTTAAGTATTTTGAATTTCAATTATTTTCAAACCTTTATCAGAATGTCTCTGTTCGTTCTTAGAACTTTATCGGTATTTTGGTATGCAGCTGAACAAATTTTCTCGTTTCACGGTCTATCAGATTATCTAAGGCTTTTAAAAAGGGCTTATCACCTCTTCCTCATTTTCTTTTTCATCAGTAACATATATGGGACCAATTATGTCGTTCATGCCGAATTTCTTGATCTTGAACAAAAAAAAAACAATAGATACAGTTTGAGCATTTTTACAACATTTTTAGCATTTTTATTTAACTCTTACCTGAGCATTAGCAATCTTGGTAACCTTTTCCAGATCGTTTTGTGCTCCAGTTGTAATACTACTGAACATAAGGCTTTCTACAGCAAGAGCCATGCACATTTTATCAAACAATTCTTCCTTTGTAAACAATTTTTGTTCACTTGGAGTATACTGGGCAAAGCCGAGTGCTAGACTAGTTCGCGGTACAATTGTGACTTTGAGGAGCACGTCCGAGTTAGGCAATAGCCAACCAACAAGCGCATGGCCTGATTCATGATAAGCTATTACTTTTCGCTCAACTGGAGATAAGGCATGTGATCTCTTTTCAGTTCCACCTAAAATTAACATAAAATAAATAAATTGGGTGGCACAACGGCTCGTGAAGAACCAGGGCCTAGTGACTAACAACTCGCAACCATTCCTGTGTGCGCCTGTCGACAGGAATGGAAGGGACCTACAATTTTATGCCGCATCCGAACGGCTAGACGAGAAGGACTTATTCGTGACAAGTGATACTCTTGGAGGATTTGTCAATTTCTCGCAAGAGGCAGTAGCCCTGAAAAAAAACTTTTAGTTTTTAGGTGGAAGAGGCTGGGAAGCAAACCCAGACCTCCAGCTAAAATCAACATAAATATAAATAAAATACATTGATTTCTTGTAAGAATTCAAATTTTTGATCGGAAGAATTAAAAAAAAAAAAACATCAAATTTACACACCAACAAGACTTTCCACTGCATACTCGAGGTTTTTGGTTAATACAACTTTTTGTGAACTTCTAGCTGCATGCAAAGCTGCTTCGTTGCAAACATTTGCAATGTCCGCTCCAGAAAATCCCGGAGTCAGTCTTGCAAGTCGTTCAGAGTATGAACTAGGATCGTTTTCCAACTGGATTCCTGAAAGATGTTTTTCGAATATTTCCCGACGTTCTTCTAGAGACGGCAAGTCTATCAGTATATGCCGATCAAAACGTCCAGGTCGAAGAAGCGCCTTATCCAAAACATCACCTCTGTTTGTTCTGGCTAGCATAATAACACCCTCCTTGCAAGATACAAGATATTCCATCCATTTCTACTAAAAGCTGGTTTAAAGTTTGTTCAGATTCTCCGAAGCTTCCTCCGCCACCGCCTCCACTCGAACCTACACCCGATCTTGCTCTTCCGATAGCGTCTATTTCATCAATATATATTATGCATGGCGCACGTTTATTGGCTTCTTGGAAAAGATCTCTTACTCTTGCTGCTCCAAGACCACCAATCATCTCAATAAACTCAGAGCCATTCATGCTCAAAAAAGGAACTTGAGCTTCTGTAGCAACTGCTTTGACGAAAAGAGTTGCACCCTTAGGAACTTTATCTCCTAATGTTTGATATTTTTCAGGCCTTTAGATAGTCGACAGATTCTACAACTTCCTGTTTGGCTTCCTTGAGGCCAGCAACGTCTTCGAAGAGCACACCACGTCCACTATTTAAAGGGTCAACTAGAGTGAATTTTGCTCGGCCCATCTGAGTCTGTGAACAGATAAAATTCATCATTCAAATTTTTCATGAACAAAAGAGTATTTGTTTGGCTTCTTTTGTACGAGTGTTTCAAGATCTGAGAATTTAAGAACTTCTTACTTACAAATGAATCCATGCTTATTGGACTTTTCATTCCTTTCATTCAAGATGCCAATGACATGAAAAGGGCAAAGACTACCAAAAGTACCATGATTCGTCCAGTAATATCGCTTTGTCTGTCGTTTGTTATAGAAACACCTGAAATATGAACATAAAAGAAGGTATACATACATCGATTAGTTATAATGTACAAAGAAGGTACCTTCTCGTATTCCTAATCTTTTTTCGATATCTGGTAGTTTAATTTCGAATTTTGAAACATCTGCAATTGCCATATGGAAGATTGATGAAGCTAACTAGCCGACCTTTGATAATGGCTCCATCATGAAGAATAATAATGACCATTTCCATGTCTGGACGAATAATGAGCTCCTTAACCTCACGAGCGGCCAACATGTGGTGAACGAATTCATTCCAAGAAATATATCTGGTCGTAGTCTGTATATTAGAAATTAGTAGGTAATTGTTTTGTTTTATTGAGCATTGCTAGGATGAACCTCTGGTCTGTCTGGCCTTTTAAAAAACAGTGAAGCAAATGTAAGAAACATATTATAAACAGTGAAAACCCAGAGAAAGACTTTCGTCAAAACCGATTTAATTTTTTCATTTTCATTTTCATCTTTTTTTCCTCCATTATTGCTACTGTTGCTGCTGCTGCTTCCACCAATACCAGATGCTTTTTCTGGATTATCTTTGCCAGTCGAGTCACGAGGACTATCGGTTTTACGGGAAGCAAACAAGGATGTATGAAAACTACGCACTTCAGCTGGTGTGAGATTAAAGGAACTACATAAAACTCGAACTATCGAAATATATTCCGATTTGAAAAGTTTAAACTACAAATAAAATAATGTAACATTGGCAAAAAATTTAAGTAATTTTATGAATTACTTACTTATTTTCGTGTGCAAGTAATGTTGGAATATTGCTTTGGTTGGATCGGTAGGGTTGAGATAAACTTATTGAGAATTTTCATTATGTTCTGTTGAATACGGGAAAACTCCCTCATAGATCTAAACATAATTCACTATATTTTTTTATTTTATTGAAAATTTTGTACAACAAAAACACATTTTGTATTCTACTTTTTATTTTGACATCTGTCAGTTCCATTTCACTGGAGCGCTCGATGAGCGCTGTCGCTACCGATAGCGAAAGTTAACGAAGACTTAACGAAAATTACCAAATCGCAATTATGGGCAGCTCATCTAAATTCTTTGTATTCGCTCGGTTTCGTACGACCGAGTAAGCTGACTTCTGTCTATTATAGTTCTACCTTAAAAATTAAAATTAACATATGTACATAGAATAAAAAGAATACTGTTTAACAGTTATGAATTCGCTCAGAGAGAACGAAAAATGAAAGTATTAACTGCAATAAAAAATTAATGCAATAGATTTTCGTTAAGTGACAGTGACTCAAAATAATGTTTATACATACATTAAATAAAATGTACTAAACGTACTTGATTTTACTTTGAATAATAATAAATGAAAATATTTTAAAAGTTTTGTAGTAAATGTTATTATTGTTTATGATGATAAAATTCATGTATAGGTATTTGTTAATTGGTGAAGTCAGTTCGTTACAACCTCCCGCTCTGTCGCTGAAAACGTCCCGAGGATGCGACAGGCAATTGAGAAAATGTTCGAATACGTCTCGGTCTTGAAGATCTTCTTAAGTTCTGGGTATCTTGTTGCGGGACTGATAGATCTGTAGCTTTGTCTATTTTTGGAACATCGATCCTTTTAATCGTTTGAATTTCACTATTAGGTTTTTCTGATAGTTTTGATTTGCGAGGTCGACCTCGAGGTCGAATAGGATATATTGGATTGCTGATTGTACCATCGTACGATGTGAGAGATGAAACATGATGTAAGCCAATGGGTTCGTCTGGTTTGTCTGTAGCTGACAAAATATAACAGGAAGATCCTTTTTTCTTCAGAACGATGTAGGGGCCATCGCGTCTTGGCACAAATTTCGTAGTTATACCTTGCTTTGCTTTACTTTGCGCGTGTGTTTCCACCAAGACCAGATCACCTTCTTTAAACGCTTGTTGAGGTCGTCGTTTTTGGTCCACATATGTCTTGTTTTTATCTTGTAACAATCCTTGCGATTCTTCAGCTATTTTCAACGTATCTGTAAGCTTAAGTAAATGCGGTGTGATTTGAGGAATGAAATTTTCTGATTGCACAACTTTCTTTAAATCCATGTGTGCTTCCAAAGGTGTTCCAAAGGTGCTCTCTTCCAAACGTGAGGTATGCTGCTGTGTAACCTGTACTTGCTAATTTTGAATACCACTCCTTATGATTCGGTCCAACATATATAGAGAGTTGTGTTTTGAGGTCTCTATTTTTTCTTTCTACTGGATTTGCTTCGGGATGATAAATTGGTGTAAACGTTTGTCTTATGCCCAAACAGAAAGTAAGTTTTTGCATTAACGCCGATATAAATTGTGAACCATTGTCCGAGTGCATTCTTCTTGGTACCCCATACCGGAGAATAACTTCATCAAGCAATTTTAGGGCACAATTTTCTGCAGATGCCTCTTTGAGTGCAAAAAGCTCTATCCACCGTCTGCACAAGTCTTCAACTATAAGAATCCACTGGTGTCCGTCTTCTGAGCGTGGACGTGGACCGAATAAGTCCACTGAAATCACTTCAAAGCGCTGGTTACTGCATACAGTTTGCATTAAGCCAATCGGTTTAAGGTTAGTTGGTTTGTATTTCCTACATTCAGGACATGCTTTCACGTAATTTGCTATGTCTGACCGCATACCTTTCCAGTAATAAAACGGAGTAATACGATTAATTGTTTTATCGATACCATAATGACCTGCCGTTGGAGCATCGTGATAATTATAAAGTATCCTTTCTCGCATTGATGTTGGTGCAACCAGCTGTCCGTTTTCAGAAACTTCTTCCGAACAATATCGATATAGGATACCATCAACCATTATGTAACCTCGACCGGTGTGAAGTTGCACATTTTCGTCATCTGCCTCAAAGGAATCAATGATTTTTCTAACGACCGGATCCTCTAACTGAGCGTCACGAACTTCTTTAGCTCCTTTTGTCGGAAAATCAATTTCAAACAACATGCATTCATATTCAATGTTTGTATGGTTTACACTGCAGGGAGGTCGAGATAATGTATCTGCCACAACGTTTTGTTTACCTGGGGTATACTCTAACTTTATATTGTACGTTTGAAGTAGTAAGGACCAACGAGCAAGTCTTCCAGTTGGTGATTTTAAACTAAATAACCATTTTAGTGGTTGATGGTCAGTTAAGATCGTTATTTCCGCTCCCTCAATGTAGCCACGAAACTTTTGAACTGCCCAAACAACAGCTAAGGCCTCGCGCTCTGTCGTCGAGTAGTTACGTTCAGCTGGAATGAGAAGTCGGCTGGCATATTCGATTGGGTTATAATATTTCTCCCCCTGGAGCAAAACAGCTCCAAGCGCATAGTTGCTTGCGTCAGTCCATAAGAAAAACGGCATATCTTCTTTGACTTGTTGAAGGATAGGTGGCGAACTAAGAAGCTGTTTCAGTTTTTCAAAAGATGTCTGCTCGTCCTTTGACCATTTCCATTGTGTGTTCTTCTTCGTAAGGTTTGACAAGGGCTTAGATACTTTTGCGAAGTCTGGAATAAACCGACGAAATCACGAACACGTTTGCAAGAAAGACATAAGCTGCTTCAAATTTTTTGGACTTGGGCGTTTCAAAATAGCGTCTGTTTTTTCCTGGTTGATCTTTAAACCTTCAGTTGTTAAGATGTGTCCTTGATATTTCACTACAGATTTACAAAAAAAACATTTTTCTCTGTTGAGATGAAAGCCGAATGCATTCAGTCTATTAAATGTTTGTTGTAAGTCCTTAATGTGTGTTTCAAAATTCTCAGAACAGATAATTATATCATCTAGGTATGCTAATATAAGGATACTTGGAAGTCCGTTTCGAAATTTTTCGATTATCCGTTGAAACGTTGCCGGCGCGTTCTTTAAGCCGAACGGCATACGATTGAAGGCATAAATTCCGAAAGGTGTCGTGAAAGCCGTTTTAGGTTTATCAACTTCAGCGATTTTTATCTGCCAATATCCTGATTTCAAGTCTAGTGTCGTCGTGAATGGTGTTGATTTAGCAGCATGCAATAAGTCATCTATTCGAGGCAGTGGATATGTATCTGTAACCGTAATTTTATTTAGCCGTCTGTAGTCAACACATAAACGTATACTTCCATTCCTCTTCGGTATTAAAACAACAGGTGAAGCCCAAGCAGATGTAGTTTCTTCTATGATGCCATTTTTTAACATTTCGTTTAACTCTTCGCGTAGTTTGCTTTTCATTGTAGGTGATAATCTGTAGGGAGTTGTAGCAATCGGTTCGTGCGTAACTGTTTTGATTGTGTGCTCAACTCCTTGAATCGGTACTGATATGTTTTCGAACAGACATTTTTCATCTTCTATCAATTTTTTTAACGTTTGTTTTTCAAACTTGGAAAGGTTAACTGCTTCATCGTCTCTTAAGTCAACATCGATCGCATTTAAGCTTATAGGTATGAAGTCTGTATCAATTTCATTTTGTTTCAACTTCTTCAGTGGTGGAAACAAATTACTTTCTTTTGGGGTGCTGTAACTTACAGAAAGAACGTTTTCAAAAATTCTATTGATTCCTGCCGGTGAATATTCATTTGAAGGAAAACGGTTTTTCGTTGGTGTTTTCATAACTATTGGTTGGTTGTTTTGTTCAAACCAAGAGATGAAATCTTCTATAGGAGACTCAGGCTTTGTCAATTTTTCGATTTTTGCTTCACTTAAAGAAACAGCATTATTGAGTTTTGATTCCTCCAATTTGAATTCAAAAACCTTGTTCGGTTCGTCTTTGTAGTGCCATGTACGCTGAGCTAAATCTAGTACTATACCCGATTGCTCCAGGAAATCTATGCCAAGAAGAGTTCTATTATCTTTTGCACTTGGTAGGCAGATAAATCGTATTTGTTTGAAGCGTTTTCCAATGATGATGCAGGCTATTGTCGAATACACTAGCTCTTTTCTTTTTGTTCCATCCGCAAGTGTGATATCTGCGAACACTTTTTGAAAATTCTTATTTTTTTCCTTAAGTTTCTGGAAAAGTTGATAGCCAGCTACGCTAGTTCTTGCCGCAGTGTCAAAATATGCTTGCCCATTTAAACCATCGACATTAATGTTTACTGTAGGGACACTTCTGCCCACAAGAGTAGTGTAGATTGCATTAAAATCTAGTTGTTTTGGACTGTCTGATTTCAAATTCTTATTGCAATTGGGGCAATTCGAGCGGTAGAATCCGGCTGTCCCACACCCATAGCAACTCAGTTTAGTGTTTTCAGAACTATTGACTTTCCTTTCTTTTTCTAGCTTCTTAAAACAAACGTCTGCAGAGTGATTCTTCTTACGACAAAAAGAACAGCGTATTCCAGTAGTGGATTTTTCCGGAACGTCAGCTGGATGATTAATTGGTTTTCATTGAGAGACAGTTCAATTTCTCTTGCCTTATTCAAAAGATCCTGGAATGTTTGGACGTCTGCTCTGGACAATCTTTCTCTTATTTTAAGGCTTATTTGAGAAAACAGAATATCGATGATGGTTTTTTCTGGTAAATTTCCTTTTAGTTGAGAAAACAACCGTCTCTTTCGACAGATAAAAGAATCTGTGTTTTCACTTAACTTTTGCTTATCTTGGAAAATTTCTGCAAATATTCTCCAATCAGGTCTTGGAGGAGCAAATGCAGTTCTTAGCAACTCGATAGCTTCATCTAATGTTTTTGCTTCATGTTTTACCCCTTGCCACCACGATGAAGCGTAACCATCAAGCAGAAGAGGAAAACTAGTGAGAGCAAAATGATCTGAAATGCTCACAGCATTTTTATAAACGATTATGGTTTCAATGAAATCTTCCACCTTAGAATTATTACTTCCACCATAAAATCTTGCATTGCAGGAACTAAATGTACTTTTAGAACCTTCTCGCACATTAAGACTTCCTAACAGACTAGAAAATTGGCTTTCAGTTAGACTTATGCTTATTGGAACTTGTGCAGCGCTACTAGCAGATTGACTTTGATTTTGGGTATTGCCTACTTGAAATTGTGCAGCGTTCATAGGAGAATCATTTTGGATGGTTTTATCTTGTGATTTTATTTGTGGTGGTGGTGGCGGCGGCGGTGGCGAATGTTGAACACCACTGCCGCCAGCGCCAGCGCCAGCAGCTTGGGAGTTCACTGTTGTTCGTGGCATTCTCTGCACTTAATAACCTTGCCACAATTTTCAAGAACAAAAAAAAAATCAATCCAAAAAGCCACAGCAATAATTTTATAAAACCTCAACAACAATTATTACAGCAATGTATTAAAAAAAATAAATCGACTATCCAGCAATCGTCGGCAGCAGCAGCGTTTAACCAAAAAAAAAAACGGAAAGCGTTATTCGTGATCACGTGGAAAACAAACGGCAAAGCAAATCAATAGGTACTATGTAGATATGTAATTCGATGACCAAAATGTAGATATTTACGAGGAGTTTGGTAATAATATTTAATTTCCTTTTTTTTTATCTTTTTTTACGGTGGGCGCCAATTGTAGTGGAGAGCTTTCTCCACTCAGTAGAAATGATGATAGTTTTTTAATTTAGGACGATCGGGTCACAAGTGACAGCATAAATGCATCTGCTGATGTCCACGATATTATCTTTAAAAAAAAGTGATCAGCCACCAGAGTCCCGAAGGTCTTCAAGTGTCTTGATTTTCTTCTTATAAAAATAAAAGACTTATTTATTTTTACTATAATGGTTCGAGAGAACTTAACTGATCGAGAGTTCAAAGTAGAATGATAAACTTAAAAATTAAAATTAACATATGTAGATAGAATAAAAAGAATACTGTTTAACAGTTATGAATTCGCTCAGAGAGAACGAAAAATGAAAGTATTAACTGCAATAAAAAATTAATGCAATAGATTTTCGTTAAGTGACAGTGACTCAAAATAATGTTCATACATACATTAAATGAAATGTACTAAACGTACTTGATTTTACTTTGAATAATAATAAATGAAAATATTTTAAAAGTTTTGTAGTCAATGTTATTATTGTTTATGATGATAAAATTCATGTATAGGTATTTGTTAATTGGTGAAGTCAGTTCGTTACACACTGTAATTATATTTCTGTGCAGAGATAGAATAAATTGTTTCAGGAGAAACAACAATCTTAAGGAGGGGGGAGTTACGTATACATCTACATCTTCTAACCCTAACCCTAATCTATTGCACAAGCCACTTGAGACCGAAGCAACGACGACACTTAAATTTTAATAGCATTCTGAAAAATATGAGATAACATAAACATTGGTTCAAATCCAATAGCATTTTTGAATATAAACATTGGACAATCTTCAATGCTATAAACAACCACCACTTCACATCGAAGAGCATCAGTAAATAAATCTGCTAAAATAAACATTGGACGATCTTCGATGCGGCCAACAATCATCGGATAGCATAACCAGATAAGTCTCAGTTGCAGCGATAAACATTCACACATTACACATCATAGTACACAGTCAACTTTCGTCTGTTCTGTTATTGTATTTTATTTTCTAAATAAAGTTTTATATTTGTTTTTTAAAAACTCTTCGACTCTTTTTAAAAAGTTATTTGGCGCAGTCGGTAGGATTCTCAATGAGATATATAAACGAATATTATATTGACATATGAGATCCAGTGATACGAACGCAATTCGCGATTGTATAATTTTTCAAATAAATTTAAATTAAACGAATATTAATTTTAAATAGTTTGAAAAAAAAAAATCGTTTGTGAAAAATATAGCATCTCACAATCATATATAAATGTATGTTGCGAAATCTCGTAGAGAGAATATTTAGCAAATGAACAGTGAAGAGAAACAATTAAACAAAGACAGATTAAACAGAAAGTTAAATAAACATCGCGACAGTGATACCGGTGGTGAAAGTGAATCAGACGAACAAACAACAATAATAATGACGGAAACTGCACCCGTATTAAACGATGTTCAGAGGGAGGAACTATTATGTATCGGAAATAAATAAATAACTTCACAGTTCGTTATAACATAGGTCTTTATTAAGAGAGTGGTAAAGTGAGACTGACCGTGTCAGTTTACAATTATGTTTTCTGTTTGAGATAAGCTTATGTATAACAGTTATTATATACCAATATATAATGTTATTGTTGATACATAACACTCCTCCCAACTAAGAACAGAGTTACAAAAAAAAATTAAATAAGCAAATGAATAAGTATTTTTTTTTGTTTTTGTTTAAACTAATTAATAAAATAAAATGTTACAAAAAATATATTTCATTAGTTTTATTTTAATTGGATTAGTGTTGATTTTTATAATATTAAATTTAATTCGATTCTTATTTTTAATAATATATACTTCATTATGATTTTTTTTTTTATGTGCACATAAATCGTAAGATAAAATTGTATCAATAATGTGTTTCCTTAAATACTATTTAATCTTTTTCTTTCAAAAGCCTCAAAATTGAATCTCTGTGGTGCCTTAACTATTCTTTTTGATCTTCGTACATTGTCTTTCATATCTAGTTTTCTAAATGGCTGATCAGGTGGTGAACATGATTCAGCTCTTTGTCTTTTAAAAGAAGATGTTAATTCATTTTTATTTAGTTGCTCATTTTCTTTTCTTAAAACATAATTAAAATTTTTAGTTAATCTAGGCTTTAACTGATCGCCATGAGCTTTTCTTTGTACTCCATCTATATCAACAAGATAAACAACTTTAGAAATTTTTTTAACTATCTTACCGGGAATCCATCGTACAAAAAGGTTATTATTATTCTTTGATCGATACCAAATTAATTCGTTTGCTTTAAAATCATAATATTTGTTTGAATTAATTTCTTGTATATTATTTGGTTTAACATTTCTAACTTCGTTTTCTCTCTTATACATGTTTGCAGTATTTTTGTATTTACTACCGGATTTATTTTGTGTCAAACAACTTAGCGTAGTTTTTGGCTTAAAATTAAAAATAGCCTCAGATGGTGATATGCCAGTCACCGTGCAGGGTGTATTCCGATATTTAAACAAAAACTTATCTAGTTGAGCCTGAAGCGAAAGAGATTTTGATTTATCGTCTAAAAGATACTTTTTTAATCCTGACTTGGCTGTCTGAACAGCCCTTTCAGCGCTTCCGTTGGACTGCGGGTGGTATGGTGGAGTCTTAGATACCTTTATATTATTGGCCTTACAAAGGGCTTCATATTCTTGTGAATTATCTTAAACAATTTCAGTGGGAAATCCAAAGGTGCGAAAAACTAAACGTAGGACTTGGCTAACATGCATAGCTGAGGTTTTCTTCATAATAAAAATTTAAATCCATTTCGAAAAAGTATCGAATAAAATAAATAACGTCTCACCTTTCAAATAAAAAAAATCCACATGCACGCGTTCGAAAGGATATTGAGTAGATTGCCAATTTGTAAGACTCGTGACACCAGACTTGGAGCTTGTTTGTTGACACACATCACATCCCCGAACAAACATCTCAATATCCCTATCTACATTAAACCACCAAACTGATCCTCTAGCTATAGACTTCATTCTAACAACTCCGATGTGACCTTCATGAAAAACATGCAATATTGTTGTCTTTAATTTATCTGGGATTACTAAACGATTACCCCAGAATAAACAATTTGAATCTACGCAAAAATCAAATCTTTTATTAAAATTTTTTTTATCTCTGTATTATGTATACTTGTTGGCCATTTTCCTGAATTTACATAGTACTCAATAATGTTTGCTAAGACATCATCTTTTTGTGTCTCATATGCTATATTTTCTTTATTCAATGGCATATTTCCCGATATACTAAAAAAATTGATCATATTTTCCTGGACATTTGTACCTTCATTCAAGGGTAGTCGAGATAATGCGTCCGCATTTCCCATTTTAGAGGCTTCTCTATATTTAATTTCGTAATCATATTGCGACATAAAAATTGACCACCGTTGAAGTCTTGCCCCTGCCACCGCATTCACTTTTTTTCCACCAAAAATCATTTCTAAAGGTTTATGATCACTAAAAATTATAAACCGCCGCCCATAAACATATTTGTGGAATTTTTTTAGTGAAAATATGATTGCTAAAGCTTCACGTTCTATTTGGGAATACTTCTTTTCGGAATCAGAAAGTGAGCTAGACACAAACTTAATGGGTAGTTCTTTATTATTTTCATCTATATGAAACAAAACGCCACCCACTCCATACGAGCTAGCGTCCGCAACAATACCCAAGGGTAATGTAGGGGTATAGTAAGCTAAGAGATTGTTTTCATAAAGATATTTCTTGCTATCCTGAAATGCTATTGCACATGAATTGTCCCAATTAAAGGGCTGATTCTTAGTTGTAAGTTTGTAAAGAGGAGCCAACCGACTTGACAAACTTCTAATAAAGCTTCCATAAAAATTAAGGAGTCCCAAATAAGCCTTTAGTGATGTTAAATCAGTAGGGGTTGGTGCTTCAAGAATAGCACGCATGTTATCTCTTTTGGGACGAATTCCACTCTGCGAAAGTTCATAACCTAAATACTCTACTTGCCGCTTAAAAAATTCACATTTTTCTAGTCGAACCTTAACGTTATATTGTTCAAGCCTTTTTAAAACACTATGTAAATTATTTTTACAATCCTCATACGTTTTACCTCCAACAATAATATCATCCACATATCCCTTAACCATTGGGAGGCCCCGCAGAATACTATCTATAACACATTGAAAGATCGATGGCGATGATTTTAAACCAAAAGGTAGGCGTGTGTATTGGAACAGGCCTCTATGTGTATTAATGGTTAGATAAGCTTGGGAAGACTCTGACATGGCTATCTGTTGGAAAGCTCCTGCTAAATCCAAAATACAAAAGAATTCACAACCTGACAAACTAGCGAGGATATCGTCTATCCTTGGGAGCGGATAAAAATCTGCATTGACAACTGGATTAATAGTATTTTTGCAATCTATACATATTCGTATTGATCCATTTTTTTTTCTACTACAACCATTGGTGAAGCCCAAACGCTGTGCCTTACGGGCACCAAAACTCCAAACTTCAGAAGCCGGTCAATTTCCAGGTCAACTTTATCTCTCAGACCATATGGTATAGTATAAGCACCATGGAAGACCGGTTGTGCACTATCTTTTAAAACAATGTCAGCAAAATGCATTTTAATGACCCCGGAATAATTTTCGTCAAATAGTTTTGGGAATTCTGTTACAATATCTAACTTCACGTCAGATTCAACCATTACTTTATTTATTGAAAATAAATTTCGCCATCCTACAAACAATATATCTAACCAATCTCTTCCTAACAATGGCATAAAATCAGTTTCGGCTTCAATCACAACCAAACATAAATTATGGAACATGTTTTTATCATAAAAATCTCTCACCCTTACAGGAAACTCACCAACCGCAATCACCCTTGAGCCATTTACCACTTTAAGCCTTTAAGCCAACACGTTTTAAAACACACTCACTAAAAAAATTTCTATAGGTTATCTTTGAAATTACTGAAAGGCATGCGCCACTGTCCACTTCCATTTTTAATAACTTAAAATTAACATCTGCTTGTACAATAACTGATTTTAGTTGGTCACCATTAATTCTGCCTATATTACATAAGCTTAAATTTGAAAGTAAAAACCCGTCATCCATTTCATCTTGTTCATCCTCATAATCAATATAGTTCATATTTCTATTCGTATTACTTCTATTCGTAAAACGGTTCTTATTTACACTTTTATTTAAACTGTCTTTATTATAGTTACGTCTCTGTCTATTACATGCATTTGCCAAATGACCCCACTGCTGGCAATTATAGCATTGTACTTGCGGTAAAGTACGACGATCAACTTGATGTCCACTGTTATATTGTTGCCTGTTTCTGCTGCTGCTGTCACTCGCTGCCCCTCTTGGTCCTCTTACATTTGGGTGTTGGTAACGGATAGTTTTACCTCTGCTAATCCAATTTTGGTTTGCTTGTGATGACGAACTTAACTGCATCCAATTTTGGTTTGATGATGACGTCGAACTTGACTGTATAGCCTTTACATCTTTTGTTGCCATTTCCATTAAAAGCGCGGTTTCGCAAATGCCAGTAAATTTTTTCGTCAGTGGCAGGTCGATTAATTTTTTTTTGGATATGCTCATCTTTGATTGACCAAATGAATATATCACAAAGTGCTTGGTCCAAAAAACTATCAAACTCGCATGTTTCTGCTAACATTTTCAGCTCTATTATGAAATCTCTGAGTGTTTCTCCTTCTCTTAAGGTACGACACATAAATTTATACCTCTCAGCTCTTACGTTTCGAACAGGTTTGAAATGACTCTTTAAAAGTTTGGTTAGCTGTTCATATGAATAATCTGTTGCATGTTTCGGCGATAAAATTTTCTTCGTTTTTTCATAAAAATCTTTGCCTGCAATACTGATTAGATATGAAACTTTTTTTTCGTCTCCAATATTGTTCAAAATGAAAATGTGACCAATTCGCTCCAAATATTCGTCAAAGTCATCTTCACCCACGATAAAAGATTCGATATTGCCAATAGGTGATGCGTATACAGTTGTAGCCATATCTGCTTTTGTCTCTATTTGCATGTTATAAGACACACAGTTGCATTTTTTCAATTTCGTTTATAAAAGCACTTGTACTTATTTTTCTCGTCGCCAAATATTATGTATCGGAAATAAATAAATAACTTCACAGTTCGTTATAACATAGGTCTTTATTAAGAGAGTGGTAAAGTGAGACTGACCGTGTCAGTTTACAATTATGTTTTCTGTTTGAGATAAGCTTATGTATAACAGTTATTATAAACCAATATATAATGTTATTGTTGATACAACGCTACCTTCTTCGTGAAATGGAAAAAATAAATCCATTCAGAGGATCAAAAGATTGTAATCTGGCACCGTTTATATCAACAGTGGAATACTTTCTAAACCAAGTCTTGCTGCAGAACAATCAGATAAAGGCTACATTAATAATCCACTCAAAAATTCAAGGAGAAGCGGTAAGGGCAACTAACAGCTTACCACATTTATTGTCGTGGAAAGACATTAAGCTTAACTTAATATGATTATTTTCAATAAAAGAAACTTATATTAAGTTATCTCAAGAAATTGGTTGTATTGTAGCATATAACACTTTTGAATTGTATAAAAAAATTAGACTTTTTATTACAAAAATTGCAAACTAAAATGCAGTTAGAACCAAATTTAATTTACACACAGGCAAATAATGAAGTTCTGGTATTTGAAGCATTTAAACATAATTTAAACCCTTCACAAAAAGCTATAGTTATCGCCTATAATTTTAAAAATATGGTTGAAGCTTATAAATCATAGAAGCTAATGAAAAATCAAAGTGAACCAAACAAGGGCTTAAGTATGAAACACCATCAGAATAATTCTCCTAGACAAAATCAGGGACACCAAAATTATAACCTAAATAAATTTAATCAAAATAAGAATAATTTAAGACAACAGAATAGAATAACATCTGAGCAGGTTAGATACAACAACAACAGAATATTTGGAAATTTAAACCCTAATCAAGGTCATAGGTTTGGTTTTAACCAAAATTATCAAAGGCAAAGTTATAATAATAATAATAATTGGCAGGGACAAAATAATAATCAGCCAAGTTCAAGCCAAGTTAGGAGATTTAATAATAATCGAGAACAACCAATGGAAGTTAATCGCCTCAGTGAACAACAAACAATTAATGAAGAAGTAAATTTTATAGCAGAGGGGCTTCGACACTTCCCATCGTAGTACTTACAGTTCAAAAAGAAAATATAAAAGTCTTAGTAGACACAGGATCTACTTTGACCCTCCTCGATACAAAAAAACTTAAATCCTGTACAAGAATGAAATTAGAAAAAGAAATAAAAGTGAATACCGTCAATTCATATATTTTTATAACAGAACAAATAATAACAAAAATACCTGAAGAATTTTTGGAAGACGCCACAATGGAATGGAAATTAATGAATTTTGAAAACAAAAATTTTGATGCGATCATAGGATCGAATTTTTTAAATGCCATAAGGGGTATAGTTAATATGAAAGATAAATATTTAGAAATAAATCAGAATAGAATTCCTTTTGTTTCTCTCCCAGTCAAAGAAAAAGAATATATCAATGGAAATGATCAATGCCCTTTTCAATATGACGAAATTCATGTGTTAGAAGATAACTCAATGGAAATGAGCAAGCTTTTACACAAAGATTTGAATGAAGAAGAAAAAAATATACTAAGAGAATTTTTAAATAAAAATAAGGATTTATTCTACAAGGATGGAGAATTGTTAAGTTCCAGAACTCAAACAGTTCATTCCATAAGGACAAAGACAGATAATCCTATTTTCACAAAAATGTATCGATATCCAAAAGTCCATGAGCAAGAGATAGCTTAACAAATTAAAGAAATGCTCAGCAATGGAATTATACAGAAAAGTAGAAGCTCTTATAACTCACCTGTTTGGATAGTTCCAAAAAAATTAGACAACTCGGGAACTATGAAGTGGCGTATGGTAATTGATAACCGTAAGTTAAATGAGGAAACTATCGAATATAAGTATCCATTACCAAACATTGACGATGTCTTGGATAAGTTAGGGAGATCGCAATATTTTACGACACTAGATCTGGCAAAAGGATTTCACCAGATTAGAGTCAACGAAAAAGACGTAGAAAAAACTGCATTCAGTGTTCCACAAGTACATTTTGAATTTCTTAGAATGCCTTTTGGCTTAAAAAATGCTCCTTCTAGTTTTCAATGCATGATAAACGAGATACTGGGAGATCTCATTAATAAAATCTGTGTCGTATACATGGATGACATATTGATTTTTTCAACTTCTCTGATAGAGCACACAACAAACCTGAATAAAATATTTCAAAAGCTAAGAGAATTCAACTTAAAAATTCAAATAGACAAATTCTACTTTCTTGTGAAAGAAACGAAGTTTCTTGGGCACACGATTACAAACAAGGGAGTTTTACCCAATCAAGATAAAATTATAGCAATACAAAAGATAATCGTACCGACAACCGTTAAAGAAATAAAATCATTCCTTGGTCTTATTGGTTACTATAGGAAATTTATAAAAGATAATGCTAAGGTAGCCCAATCAATGGCAAGATATTTAAAGAAAGGAACCAAAATAGATACAAAGAATATGGAGTACATAAAATCATTTGAAAGTTTAAAAAAATTAATTGTTTCACCTCCATTCCTGGCTTATACAGATTTCAATAAAACTTTCGAGCTAACAACAGATGCATCTAATTATGCTATAGGAGCGGTCTTAGCTCAAGATAAACATCCTGTTACATTCATAAGTAGAACCCTAAACGACCACGAGAGAAACTACTCTACTACAGAGAAAGAACTATTAGCAATAGTTAGGTCAATCAAGTATTTAAGACCTTATCTCTACGGAAGAAAATTTCAGTTAAAATCCGATCACCAACCTTTAAAATGGTTGAAAACAAAGAGTATAGGTAAAGACATATCGGGAAGGTTACAGAGATGGATTCTATCACTTGGTGAATATAACTTCGATATAGAGTACCTTAAAGGATGTCAAAATACAGTGGCAGATTACCTCAGTAGTGAAATAAAAGATACTGGAGAAATTAATCAATTGGATGATTCTAGCTTAGAAGAAACTCTCCACTCAAAAGATGAAGAACAGTTAGATCACTTTCCTATAATAGAAAAGCCAGTTAACAAGTTTAAACAACAGATAGTGGTTAACAATGATTATAATGAAAGAAAGATTCAGTTACACAAAAGATTCCATCGGGAATAGATCCGGTTCCGATCGTAAGTTGTTCGCATAAATAAAAGTTATAATGAAAATCTTAATACACATTCTTTTAATTAAGCTAGTATTTAGTGACATAACAATTGAAAACATATATAACCAAGAAGGTTATACTAAAATAAAATTAAATAAAGTTAAACTAGTTAGAGATTATAAACATGTAGTTCACAAAATCAATACACTCAAATCGAAGAAGTTTTGAATAACATTGACAGTGACATTTACAAATTAAAAAATATTAAATTTCCCGCAGGTATATCGAGAAATTCGCATTATTAAATCCGAAATCAGTAGCTTATTACTGCATAGAAACAGGAGAAGTTTAATAAACATTGGTGGTAACATGCTTAAGTTTTTGTTTGGAACATTAGATGAAAACGACCGAAAAAATATTGAAGAACAATTGAATATAAAAAATGTGTGAGTACCGGGACTCAAGGGGATGATGTGTAAACATCAGTGTAGTATATAGTTTATACTATAGCTTACAGTATACAGTAAACTGATGAGGTTGCCAAAGGCGCCCGTCGAACATGTTATGTTATTTCATGTGATTCAGGGCTGAGCGTAAATATGAATTTAATTTTGTTTCTAACCTCACCCTCCACTTTCAAAAAAGGTACTTTTAGAGAATGTGGCAACTCTTAAAATCATACCCAATTTAGACCTTAAAATCATAACAGTTGCACCATGCCTTAAAAAACTGCATTTTCCACAATTATATGATGATGATAATTTTCCCGACACCATTTAATGCACAAACCGTTGGCTTGGTTGGTGTCGTTGGTGTATTACTATACCCAACCACATTACCGACATTTACCACATTATCTCAATTTACTCTATTCAATGCACGAACCATTCGCATACATTAGTTAAAAATCTAAATAAACAAGATGGTGGCGTATCCGTAATTTTGTCTTTCCTCTTTCAAGTTTACCCATACCGAGAGTTTGTTTTTTTTTAATACCTAGCGCTAAGATGTTTACACATCAATAAATATAACAACCATGAATTAATTGTAACATTTAACAAGCAAATTGACATTAATAATAAACTGAAGAAGCAAATAGATACTATACAATCAGAATTTAACAGTATGTACAAAAGTAAAGATTTTCTAAATCTCAAAGTAGGAAGTACATCAATAACACAAAGAATAATAACTTTTGAAGTTCTTGAAAAAATTAATAAAATTAAAAGCATTATTGAAAGAATTCAAAACAATGTGTTATCAAGTAAACTAAATTCAATGCTCAGTATTCACGAAATAATCACATATAATGTAACGTTTGATTAATTAAAGAATATAAAAATATCTACAGGGTTACACGATCGATAACGATAACTAGTTTACCTAATAATATTAAAGAAGAATTAAAAATAAATGATCAATATATAATTGAAAACGAAAATATAGAATGCATATCGAAAGAAGATTTAAATAAATTGGAAATATACATAAACTGTATAACAACAAGAAATTGTACTAAATTAATCAATAAAAGAGAAAATATTGTCTTAGAAATAGCAAGAGGAAAATTGTTAGTAAAAAACAGTTGTATAGAAATAAGTACCAATTGTAATGAAAAGAAAAAAATTAAAATCATAAATAATGTATTAATTCAGTTTGAGAAATATAAGATAACTTTAGATAATAGAACTTTTGAAAATTCCAATGAAATAGAAGAACAATCTTTATATTTAGAGAATCCAAAATTGTATGAAAACATATCCAATCTCTTAATTGAAAAAGAAATTAAACTAGAAGATATAAATAATATTGACATAATTCACGAAAAAATATCAAACTTAAATACACATAAAGAGACTTGATATTACATACACATTGTTACTATTTTTATATTATGCACTGTAATTTTATTTCTGTGCAGAGTTAGAATAAATTGTTTCAGGAGAAACAACAATCTTAAGGAGGGGGGAGTTACGTATACATCTACATCTTCTAACCCTAACCCTAATCTATTGCACAAGCCACTTGAGACCGAAGCAACGACGACACTTAAATTTTAATAGCATTCTGAGAAATATGAGATAACATAAACATTGGTCCAAATCCTATAGCATTTTTGAATATAAACATTGGACAATCTTCAATGCTATAAACAACCACCACTTCACATCGAAGAGCATCAGTAAATCAATCTGCTAAAATAAACATTGGACGATCTTCGATGCGGCCAACAATCATCGGATAGCATAACCAGATAAGTCTCAGTTGCAGCGATAAATATTCACACATTACACATCATAGTACACAGTCGACTTTCGTCTGTTCTGTTATTGTATTTTATTTTATTTTATTTTCTAAATAAAGTTTTATATTTGTTTTTTAAAAACTCTTCGACTCTTTTTAAAAAGTTATTTGGCGCCTTGTAATTAAAGATGTTTATTCCCTCAGCGGTTGTTGCTATCATAATGGTAAGTCTTGTTTTTGCAAGGAAAAGATAATTGTTAAATTGAAATAATTGCAAACTTACAAGTTAGGTTATACATTATATAATACATTGATTTAGTAGAAGTATTTTGTATATTAATAATAAGAAAATATTTTGTAAAAATAATTTATAATTTTATGAGCAATTCCAAAAAATATAAAAGAATAAAATGCCAAAAAATATAAAAGAATAATTATTAAGTTTTAATTTCTTTAAGAAATCAAGGTTTTAGGGATTTAGTTTTAGAGGCTAAGCCATCCTTTCCCTTTTTTTCTGCATTCACTGTGGGATTTACATAATTATTAGTTACATTTTGTATTTTTAATGTGCTTTGTTACATTTTTTATTTTAAATTGAGCATATTTTGAGCATATACATTCGTGTTCATAATACGCTTGAATATGTGTGTCTTTAATTTGCATATCTGTCTTATAACTTTATACGTGCTTAACTTGTGTCTTGTCTATTTTGCGACCTGTATCTGTTACTATTGTGACCTTATTATCCTTGGCCACAACTTCCTTTCGATACAGTGGATAATGCTTGCCCTGTATCCTCTTGAAGGAAGTGTAAATTATATCTCCTTTTTTAAATTTTTTTGGGATTGATCTTTTTTATTATACCATTTATTTCTGGTTTTTTGCTTTTGCCGTATTTTTTCTCTCAGTTCTTGATAAACCTTTATTCTAAAATTTGCCATAATTTGAAAATTCACCATGGTACTCCTGTTGAAAAACATATCTGATGGTTTTCGTTCAATAACAGAGTGGATTGTGTTGTTATACCGATCAACAGAGATATTAATCAGTTCTAATTCCTTGTATTTAGCCTTCAAGCATCGATAGATTTCTAGGATCGTTGAATGAAATCTCTCAACTTGACCGTTAACTTCGCTACGATTGACTGGTGTCTGATACATTTGAATGTTGAGCATTTTTATGAAGTTAACCATTATGGGACTAAGAAAACTTCTCTCATTGTCAGTGACAAGCATCTTTGGGACAGTGAAGTAATGAAGGACCTTTATCACTTTATCCCTTAGATGGAGAGACGACTTATTCTTGATATGAAATAATTTGGCAAATTTAGAGAATTTGTCGATGCATGAAATGAATTTTTCTTTTGGATTTCCATTATGTCCATTATGAAGTATTTCACAGGGGTAGGACGGAACAGGGGTAGGCTGCAACATTGGAGTTGCTGGGTGTCTATCGTATTTGTTGGCGAGACAAATGTCACAGGTCTTTACGTAACGCGTTATCAAGCTATTCAGTTTTGGAAAATAATATTTTTCGAGAAGTTGTTCTTTATTTTCCCGAGCATTTCTATGTGCTCGCCTGTGTTCCTTACTAATAAGTTCCCACACTTGATTCTCGTCCCTGACGTCTTCTACCAATCTTTGTGTGAGTCTAATTTTGTAGTTTAAAAAAGTTTCTAAGTAGACCTTCTGCAATAATTCCATACAAAGCTCCGGAATTTTAATTCCGTTGACAATGGTGGGCTGCAGTCTCACCTTCAGGATGTTTTTCAAAGCTTCTTTGTCTAAATATGGGGTTGCAACGTAATGCCTAGAGTAACTGGAATGCGGTTCCTCGTAAGCCTCAGAAGATTTTGCTACATTTATAATTATCTGATTCCGGAAAACGTTAAGGGGAGGTACCCCAGATGCGGAATCAGATCTGTTGCATCCTGCTCTGCACTGTGCATTGTTTCGTTGGCTGATTCAGTGGAAGCTGCTTCGTCATTGGAAGGTTTCGTAGAAGAGACATGCTCTAAGACTGTATCAGTTTGGGATCTGTTATATTCTATTAAAGATTGTTTTTCAGAGGCAGTTTCCGTTGAGGAATCGCTATGTAACGCATTTACTTAACATTCCGTTTCAGCTTTAGCTGAGACGGCTGAGTGTTCGTTATCAATGTTAGGCCTAGAGAGCGCATCCGCTACGACATTAGATTTACCGGGCGTGTAAATCAATTCGCAGTTATACTCTTCTATTCTTGCCTTCCAACGTTTCAATTTCGCGTTGTAGTTGCGGTTACCTAAGGCGTAAGTCAGCGGTTAATGGTCAGTGAATATTCGGATTTTTTTCGCTCCGTAGAGATAAGACCTTAAATTGTCTAAGGCCCAGACTATCGCCAACATTTCTTTTTCGTTCGTGGCATAATTTTCTTCACTACCACTCAGAGATCTTGAAATGAAGGCTATGGGTCTTTCCTTGCCTGTTTCGCCTTGCGACAGAACTGCACCAATTGCTATATTTGATGCGTTTGTCGTGAGAATAAACGGCTTATTAAAGTCTGGGAATACAAGGACTTCGGCCGAGGTAAGGAGTACTTTCAGATCATTGAAGGCTTTTAACGCACACTTATCCAATCTAATTGGGATTTTCCTTGACTGGTTGGCTTTAATTTGAGCATTTTCTCCTCTCGTTAAGTTAGTCAAGGGCTTGGCGATCTACGGTCGTGTCCATAAAATGAGTCTTTTCAAGGTTAACTTTCAAGTGCGCTTCGCTTAGCCTTTTCAAAACCATGTCAAGTGTTTCTCTTCATTCTCACTGAAAGCGATTATGTCGTCGATATAAACATAACATATTTTCCCAATGAATGGCTTGAGCACATCGTCAATTGTGCGTTGGAAAATAGCTGGAGCGTTTTTGAGCCCGAATGGCAGCCTCAAAAACTCGTATTTGCCATTCATAGTGGAAAAGGCTGTTTTAGGAATGTCTGAGGGTTTCATTGGAATTTGGTGAAAACCCGAGGTCAAGTCTAGAGCCGTGAAATATCGAGCGTTTCCTAGGCTAGCAAGAGTGGCATTTATATCCGGTATTGGATATGCGTCAGAAATAGTCACGCTGTTCAATCTCTTGTAGTCTATGACCATTCTATATTGTTTTTCACCATTCGCCTTAGGTTTTTTGGGCATCCCCACATCTAGAAGTTTCCCTATTTCTTCCTCAACGAAGTCTCTTATTGATGACGGGTACGGATAGCTCTTTGTGTATATAGGCTCGTCTGTATTCGTTTTATTTTCGGCCTGAATTGAAGTGTCCATTACTTCATTGACATCAATTGGTCCAAAGAGCGATTCGTACCTTCCAATCAATAATTGTAGACCCTGTCTAACCTCTGGGGAAAGATCTTCGCTAAAGACAACGTTTACCAGGCGCGATGTTTTTTCCTTTAATGGGATTTTAAATCGTCAGAAAATTGTTATTCCTATCGATAACAGCCTCAAGCTCTTTGAGCGTGTCATCTCCGATAATCCCATCGAAGGAATCAAGTCCTGGTAGGACAAAAAATCTGACCAGCGTATCATTGCCCACTTCTGCAAAGAACCTTCCCTTGACATAACGTGATATTGTAATTTTTCCAGCGGCAGACTGCACATTAAATGGGTTTTCAAGCAACACGGTGGGCTGATTTATTTTGGAGCTCACGAAATTCTTGTTGGCCCCCGTATCAACAAGAAATTTCAACAAGGCTCCATCCTTAGTTGCGTACTCTATGTATGGTACGCTGGATGGCATTTTGTCATAAAATTTATCTGGTCATCACAAGCAGCCTCTTCTGCAGAAGCGGAGTATTCATCTAACTCCACTTCATCTTCTACGTCTATGTTATATCGACGTTGCTGTTTATTGGGAAAATTGTCAGAAGCCGCCCTACGTTTGAATGGATTTGGTTTTGGACGATTCACATAAATGACCTGTTTGCTTTGAATGCTTCGGTCAAAATCCATTTTCTCTAATGGCTTCGGCCCAGGCTTTGGTGGAGGACCATTATCTTGGGGAGAGCTCCAGGTGAATATAGTATTTTTCTCTGCAGAGTTCTGTTACGGCCTTCTCGGCATATAGGGTTTAAACTCCAAGCATTTGAAATTTTGATTAAGCGGAGACGTAATTGTGTTTGAGTAGGAATAACTATGAAGTGAATTGCTCCTATAGTTGAGATTTTGTATCTCTAAACAAGCGGAATACGCTTCCGGGAGCGTTCTGGGCCTCTAGATCATGAACATTCGCGATAAATCGCTGTTAAGGCCACGCACAAACACATCCAGAGCCCTATTCCTGTAAGTTTCCACAAGAGCTCTTATAGTTTCTTCACTATATGTCTCTGTTTTAATTTTGTTAACCATCAGTGACAATTGATGGTTAACAGCCACGTAGAATTCATCCAGCTTGCTGCCTTTGAGCAAGCTGGTTGAGCTGGTGCTCTATAGTTCTTAAGTCTCTCTTATCTGCGTAATGCAGAGATAAACAAGACTTCATCTCCACCCAGTCCCCATCAAAGATGTTGTAACTCACTAGAGCAGCGTCGGCAGGACCCCTTATCTTATCTAACATGCTGGAGTATGGCCCTGTAGAGGGGCCTCGACTTTACTATGTCATAATCCTTCAGTATACCCTCTACAGCGTGTATCCATGATACGTACTGCGTAGGGTTACCGTTAAATACCTGCAGCTCCTTAACGCAGTCGGGCAATTTACTTATCTCACTGAGTTCAGCCTCCGTTTGTGGAGGATTTAGCTCATAACCACGACCTACGACCGGAGCTGCTACCGAAGGAGCAGTCGAACTTGTCGACGCGGCATTATCCTCGATAAATTGGATACGCCTGTCGAAAACCTTTAATTGGCTTATCAAGTTACTGACAGCGCCAGTCAATTCCACAATTTGCTGTGTTACTTGACTTGCATGTAGTTGGCCCACCAACTATTGAGTTAAGCAAAACTATTAATTGCAATCGTTTGTACATCGTTTGTCTACGTTTGTACAAGTTTTAGATTCGATTGTACACTCACCGTTTTTTTATATAGCCATTACAAAAAAATTTACGGAGTTTGGACCACCAACTATAACGCTCGAAAAATCTGGAAATGCAGTTCGATAGATAATCGTTTGTCTATGTTTGTCTTTTTTTTTCGTTTGTATACGTCCCAAATTTTTTTGACAACAAATTTTTTTTAACCAAATTTTATTACCAACTGCATTCTCTTTTATTTGGGCATCCACAGTTTCAACTTGTATTCGAAATTGCGATAATTAAGACTTTATTCTTTTTTCTATTCTTTTTAAGGAGTGCCCTGCATGTAGGCTGCATTTAAAAAGACTTAAGTTACACCTTGAGTATATTATTTATTCAGTTGAAATAATTAAAAAAAAAGCAAACAAAAATAATTCTAATTCTATAGGTACTTGTTCATTAACTTGAACTTTGCCGTCGGCTTAATGCTTTTAATAAGTTTCTTTTCTATATGAAATAGAAAGTAATTATGGGTACAAATACCTATTCATGCCTATTATAGATATTGAAATTGATAGCTAGTAACCAAATTTTTAAGTACCTACCTAACTACCTACGAGGTTAGGCTGTTTTTTCCAGCGAATGGCTTAGGGGGGGTTTATTTAAAATAAATCAAAATTATTTTAACTCGAACATAATCATGAAATGTGTATTTCCTGTAGTTCCAAAAACCCATTTTTAATAAAAGTTCAGCATACCTGAATAAAAAAAATACCTGCATGTGTTTTACTCGTGTCAGAAGCAAATACATTTTTGTCTCAAAAACCAACTTTTACAAAGAAAAAACCTATACGCCTTTTAAAAAAAAATACCTCAACCGAATATTAGATAGCTACCCAGCTCATTTCAGAAATTGCTTATAGATACCTAGGTAAGGTTAGGTTAGGTTGAAGTGGCTGCCAGCAAGGGACTGACACACTTAGACCATAAGTTGGTCCGTTGTGATACCACGTGAATCTAGAGAGATTTTCTCCCCGCTCGTTAAAACCAGTTGGAGCTTCTAATGAAGCGTGCGAGACAACTTATGTCTATGTTTGTCAGATCACTAGGATCATTGAAGAAGAAGTCTCCGAGATGGAGCCTACGTCTTTTAGATAGGGCAGGGCATGTGCAGAGAAGATGAGAAACAGATTCTTCCTCCTCTTCATGCATACAGCTCCTACAAAAATCGTTTGCGAAAACTCCAAGCCGCTTTGCGTGCTTCCCTATAAGACAGTGCCCGGTTATGACACCAATTACGGAGCTGATATGCAATCTGTTCAAAGATATCAAACACTTAGCGCCTCACATCTAGCGTAGGCCAGATCTGTTTTATCGCCAGGCAAGTGGTTACGTTGTTCCACCTAAGGTTTGTTCTCCTTAAAGCATCTTGCTTCAGCAAAAATTTGCATGTAGCTATAGGCATACCGGTGTCTACCTTTTCAGGTAAAATAGGTAGTCTTGTTCCAACTTTGGCGAGTTCATCAGCTTTACAATTACCCGGAATGTCCCTATGGCCCGGCACCCAACAAAGGAGAATTTGGAACTGCTGCGCCATCTCTATAAGAGATGATCGACAGTTAAGGGCTGTTTTAGAGTTTGTAGAGACACAGTCGAGAGATTTTATGGCAGCTTGGCTGTCTGAGAAGATGCGGATATCAGAAGTCAATATCACGTTTTCCTTAAGCCAAGATAAAACTTCTTTTTAAAAGTTCCGCCTGAAACACGCTACAATGGTCTGGAAGACGAAATGTGAGACTTAAATTTAATCTTTCTGAGTACACGCCTCCACCAACCCCATCATCGGTTTTTGAACCGTCCGTATAAAAGTGAATCGAGTCGTCTTCCAAGAATGTCACGTCCTCCCATGTGGATCGGGAGGGTATGGCAACTTGAAAATTTTTATCGAAACGGAATTGTGGGATGGTGTAGTCAATTATACTTGGAAGTGATCTGTATGAGTTCAGAATAGCTGAGTGGCCTATTTCATTATTGTTCCACTGTGAAGAGGCTTTAAGACGGATTGCCGAACTCGCTGCCGTTTGTTTACTAAATATATCGAGGGGTGTCAGATGAAGAAGAGTGTTCAGTGCCGCGGAGGGAGTAGAACGAAGTGCTCCACTTATACACATGCAAGCTGATCTTTGGACTTTACTAAGTTTATCGCGGTTAACCGCTATATCTAGAGCTGTCCACCATACTGCCACCCCATATGTTAGAATCGGTCTGATTACCGATATGTATAGCCAGTGAGTAATACGGGGTTGGAGTTCCCATTTACTTCCAATGGCTTTCTTACAAGAGAAGAGTGCTACTGTGGCCTTACGGACTCTTTCTTCTATATTAGGTTTCCAACTTAACTTCTTATCTAAAATAAGACCCAGATATTTAGCTTTGTCGGAGAATGTTACTGGAATTCTTTTAATGGTGGGAGGATCTATGTGTGGAATTTTATATTTCCTGGAGAAGAGGACAAGATCAGTTTTGTGGGGGTTGACACCCAGTCCACACCGTTCTGCCCAGTCTATTAGCTTGTTTAAGGCATTTTGTAAGAGATCCTTTAAGACAATAGGATACTTACCTGATAAGGCGATAGTAACATCGTCCGCATAGGCAATCACTCTGTAGCCCTCCTCTTCCAGGCTTGTAAGCCTTATAGGTACCTAGTTTTAGAAAACTAAACTCCACTCATAGTCATCCTCATCTCATCGCAGATCGCACTAGCCAGAGGCAGTGTTGCCACTTTACTTCAATTGAAGTAGATCTACTTCTTTTTTTTCAATTTATTTTTAAAATACTTCCTACTTTTCACCATCGCCAATATATTGAAATCCACTTCTTTTTTAAAAATCATTGCTTCATTCTAGGTAGGTAGGTAGAGATGGCGGTCACAAGCATCCTTGCTCGATGACCCAATTAACGCTATAATACGCCGTTTTGATACCATAACTCGTTTGACCTGTGGGTTAAAAGAACATTTTTAAAGAATAAGAGGGTATTTGGTGATAGAACTCCCAACGGATCATCGCCTACGCCCGAGTTCAGCTGCAGTATGCTACGCTAATCCTACTTCAACCTTAAAAAAAAGGTCAAATCTAATTCTTTTTTCTCTCTTCACTCTAGTAGGGATTTATGCTGCATTTACACGAATGGCAAAATGCCATTTTATCTGTCAAATTAAAGCCATTTTTCTTTGCATCGTGTAAACGCTCTAAATACTGGCAATATTTTTGCCAAAAAAAATAATGGAAGAGAGAATTTGGCATAAAATGCTGCCAATAATATGGCCATGTGTTAATACTTTACTGATGCCATTTTCCAAATTATGCTATTCTAGAAAAAGTATGAACTTGCTCGTTCTTTTATGACATATTTGCCAGTATTTTGAAATCTGCCATTACTTGAACTCAGCATGCCATTATTTTACCATTTTTTTGGCAGAAATATTGGCAACTTTGAAATTCGTGTAGATCTGGCATTACATTACAAAAATAAACTTGTAATAAACCTTCCACACTAGCCCACTGTATATTAATACATGTCAAATTGAAAGTGGGAAAGAATTCCAAGCGACTGCCAAATTTGTGTGAAAGAAATGACTTTTCATATTTTTCTTTCACCCTTGCTTGCATTCCTAAAATTATTCATGTATTAACACATGTCAAATCGTGTGGGATAAAATGTCGGGTTGTGTAGGCTGGGCTTTCATTTTTTAATTCTACTTCCCACTTTTTGTCACATGTATTAATACACAGTGGGCTAGTGGAGAAGGCCTTTAACACAATACAAATACACAACTGAGTAATTTAACAAAGCATATGTATGTAAATATAAGATCTGAAAGGATTTCAATTTTTGATTATAGTTTTATTTTTTGTTTAATTTGTTTAATAAAAAAAAAAATTAAAAATATGGATTTATGTAAAATGAAACTTTTTTTTGAAATCTACTTTGATTTTTCTCAATCTACTTAACTTTTTTCTTTAAATCGTCTTCGACTTTTTTTCCGAAATTGGTAACGCTGAAGGCTGAAGCAGAACTCAAAACAGAACAGTCAGTATCAGTATCAGTAGACACAGACAGTAGGTCGCAGTCCTTTCAAGGGGTTGCATCTGACCTATTGTTTATATACAATATACATACATACATACATAAAATACAATAAAATAAATTGAAAAAAAAAGAAGTAGATCTACTTCAATTGAAGTAAAGTGGCAACACTGCCCCTGGCTAGTGCGATCTGCGATGAGATGAGGATGACTATGAGTGGAGTTTAGTTTTCTAAAACTAGGTACCTATAAGGCTTACAAGCCTGGAAGAGGAGGGCTACAGAGTGATTGCCTATGCGGACGATGTTGCTATCGCCGTATCAGGTAAGTATCCTATTGTCTTAAAGGATCTCTTACAAAATGCCTTAAACAAGCTAATAGACTGGGCAGAACGGTGTGGACTGGGTGTCAACCCCCACAAAACTGATCTTGTCCTCTTCTCCAGGAAATATAAAATTCCACACATAGATCCTCCCACCATTAAAAGAATTCCACTAACATTCTCCGACAAAGCTAAATAAATTGCTCTCGTCGACGTTTTTATGTTTTTTTTTTATATTTAACACTTTAGATAAGTGAAAATTAACAAAAATAAATATAAATTTTGTTGACAATGAAATTATATTTATAGATATCTTTGTGTTGACAATATTATAATGTTGTATTGTTTTAATTTCTTTGCATTTTTAGCCGAAAATCATTTTACCAGCCCAGCTATGGACAAACACAAATATAATATTTAAATAATAAGCGTAATTTCAGTTTGATTTTTGTCATTATTTTGAACGCACACTGCACAACTAGAACAAAAATAATATATAACTTAACGCTGTCAAAAAAATCGTGATCAAGAAACTCGTCGCATTGTGAATTTGGGAACAATTTTATAACTAGAAAAAAAATGACAGCGAATCACGTCACGCTCTCATCGCGTTATTACTCGTCGCATTGTGAATCGAGCTTTATTCTCCTCAGCTTTTTGCAAAAAAAAAAAAATATCAATAAGATCACACAATCAGGGCTGCCGTTTTAAAAATTTGGGGGGTAGTATTTAAGTGTTCTTTAATACTATGACCTAATGAGAATTGGGTTTAAATTACGAACAAATTCCAACCGAAACATAATTTTGAAGATTCCACGTATGTATAATGCACCTGGTTAGTGTATCATCAGATAAAATTTAACACGATTTCCAATCCGCACAAGACCTAGAAATAAAACATAATTACAAAATTTTTATAATTTATACCTCAGTTCATACCTATCATTTAAGAGTGATAAATTGTTTTAGTAAAGAAAAACTTAGAAATATAACCGAAGCATTTGCCACCCTCGAACACCGCCGCAATGTTTCATGTCTTTCGTTATTTTACCGTTATTTTTATAAACAGTGTTCTACGGAAATAGCCAGTTACATTTCTCCCGTAAAAATATATAACCTTAACACTCGTACTTCTAGGAATGCACATCAGTTTACCCTTGAGCCCAACTTCAGAACTCCTGTTAAGTATGGAGATTCTTTCTTAAGTCGCACTACAAGAATGTGGGATGCTTTACCCGGCTCTATTTTTCCCTTCGATTTCGATATTCAAAGGTTCAAAACCAATGTGCACCGGTAAATAAATAAATAAATCGGACGGCACAACGGCTCATGAAGAACCAGGGCCTAGTGACTAACAACTCGCAACCATTCCTGTGTGCGCCTTTCGACAGGAATGGAAGGGACCTACAATTTTATGCCGAATCCGAACGGCTAGACGAGAAGCACTTATTCGTGACAAGTGATACTCTTGGAGGATTTGTCAATTCCTCGCAAGACGCAGTAGCCCTGAAAAAAAAATTTTGTTTTTAGACCTCCAGCGTGACAGTCGAACGCACTTTTTTTTTTTTTTTTTTTTTTTAATTCATTTTTATTTTCATTTAACTTATAACTATCTTAATGCTAGACAAAAATTCATAAAAACTAGCCTACTTATCAATATCTTACAACTAACTTACTGGCCCTAGGCGGGCGCTCTAAGTCAAACAATATCTTAATACTAATGCCTTTCGGCCTAAGAACTAATTATATACTAAAATCTAACTGGTTTTATTTTTCACCAAGAAAGATTGGGAAAAACTTGGTTTCTATATCATTTTTTTAATTTTTTATATAAAACTTACAACTACCTAAAAAAATATCTTAACACTAATTAAAACTACTTAGACTACTTAAGACTACTATAAAACTACTTATAACTACCTTAAAAACTAGAACAGCCACAGCAGGCTTTTTTAATTTTGTATTTTTTTTTTTGTTTGATTTTGTTGTTTTATATTTTTTTTTTGTTTGATTTTGTTGTTTTATAATTTTTTTGTTTGATTTTTTTTTTTTTTTTTTTTTGTGCCACCCTGACTGTCCCTACTTAAATCTAATAAACCTAAAACTATGTAAGTCGACCAAGACCAGAACTATATCTGAGTCAACTTTAAAAATTTTCATTTTCAGCATTAAGCCACCAAAACTGGCTCTCCTGCTTCACCCTATCTCTTCGGTCCCTATCAGACACAGTCCTACTGAACCGAAGTCGCTCGGCTCCACCTTGTGCGATGACGTCTCGACTATAAAGAAGTCGCCTATCCACAGTTCTACGGCAGACGTGGTAGATTAGCGGAACCGCCTCTCTATCCTGTATCAGCCCCCGACTGTCTAAATAGAAGAATGCGTTAGGTGGAATATAACCGCTCAAACGCACACTCTCAAAGTATTCGTTGTTGGGGTAGTAAGCCCCAAAAATTAAGCTATTAGCCGAGGACATCGCTCTTGCAATGTGACCCCGAATCAGCTTGAGTATAAAATTATCGATTCTGTTAATGTTGGCTCCATTGTATAGAACCTCGTTGGAATAATAATGTTTGTACTCCGACTCTGGTGTTCTGTGTAATCCAAGGCAGCGTCGAAGACACTGTCTCTCAAACACCCGAATCTTTTCCATTTGAGATGGTGCAACGTTGAACCACACCGGGCATCCATAGGCAATCATTGGCCGGATAAGGGCCATGTAGCAAATCACCTTAACCCTGCTATCAAGACGGCTGCTAAAAAAAAACCGTTTTGTCAGGGCGAAAGCTCCCTGGCTCTGGTCAGAGCAGCATTTATATGTCTGTCGAAATACAAATACTGATCCATCCAGATGCCAAGGTACTTTACTACACTTTTATTCGCCAGTGGATGTCCATGTGGCCCTACGATCACCAGCTTGCGCCAGTTCTTTCTTGTATCCCTAGGGGCTCCACGCAATGGAGTCCTGAACAGAATGGTTTCGGATTTCTGAAAGTTGATTTTCAACTTCCAGTCATCGCAATATCGCTGAATCTTGTCGAAGTCACGCTGCAAGAGAATTCTGATGACCTCAACTGTTGGAGCTGTTCTGTACGCAATTAGATCGTCGGCATACGCTATGGCATGGGCTAGACTACCTATCAGATTGCTGGTGTAAATACTGAATAGAATCGGTGAGTTCACCGCTCCCTGTTGAAGACCATTTTTAATTTCGAAGGGTTGTGGTAGAAGTTACATTGCCAATTTTGACAACAAACTTTCTACCATTGAACATATCATAAAGCATATATAAAAGCGGTTTACTTATGCCCAGTCTGTCGAAAGCTTTCTCCAAGTCAACCAGACAAGCACCCGTACACTGTCTTTTAGATTTGTTCCATTGGACATCAGAAACGAGTTTAGACGCGGCATGAATGGTGTCATGTCCCGCCTTAAAACCGAACTGATTATCCGGTATGATATTGTTGTCCTCCGCCCACTTGGACAGAGCTCTATTTATAACTTTCTCAAATACCTTACTGATACTTGGAAGAAGACTTATCGACCGGAGATTCGCCGGATTGGAGTTGTCCTTTCCCTTTTTCGGGAGAGGATGAACCACAGCTGTTTTCCAGCGCCCTGGATAATATGCATTATTCAGAGCGTTGTTAAACAGTGTGGCATAAATGTTAACTGCTTCCTGAGGCAGATGTCGCAGTACAACGTTGGATATACCATCGATTCCTGCTGACTTCTTTTTCTTTAATGAAGCGAAGATGAGCTGGACCTCAACTTTCGAAATTAACAGGGAATTAGCCCCGTCTCGCTCGGCGATGGTGGCGTTTGCCAAGTATTCTTCATTGAACCCGGTGAAACCGAGATTCTCTGATCGCCATTGCGTCATTTCATTTCGAAGGTAGAAGTGGTGAAGCAAGGCTCTGTTCTCTAGGTCATGGTTCGGGCGAATGCTAGCATTCACCTTATACACTTGCTGGAAAGCAGCCCCCACAGCCTCCACTTTCTCACGAGGATCTTCCGATTATTAAGAGGTCATCGTCCAAGACGGCTTCCTCTGGATCTATGCCTGCTATCAGAAGTACGTCTCTGTTCTCTGTCGTTCTCTGAAGCTTAAGACACGGAAGTTCGTTCTGGTCATTCCGTCTAAATATTTTATTAATATGAGGAAACATACTCGGGTCACTAGAATTAACGGCCCGAATTTTGTTGTCCCAGTACAAATTAATAGACAACCGGTAGTTTTCTTTGATCAGTTGGTTGATGTTTTTGATAGACGACTTCAGTGTCCTAATCTCCAGATCGTGTCGGTCAGTAAATCGTCTGTACAAGAGTTTCAGTCTTGTCAAAAGTCCACTTTTTTGTCTGTGTAGTGCGTCGATAGTTGCGTTGCGGTACATGTCGGTGACTTCTCGTTCTTTGTATTTCGGTATTGTTTTTTCCATTGTTCGTTGGATTGTACTGTCCATTTTTTCCAGGTAATCGTCAATTTCCGTATTTGTTAAATTCCTGTCATTTGGTGGGGATATATTGTTAGTACCTAGTTCGCTCGATAAAGCGCTGGTGAAGCGTGGTCAGCGAATCTTACTGTAGTTGTAAGAATGCACTGGCACATACTCTTCCAACTCCACGAGCTCGTTCGGAAGTTGAATTAGGGCAGCAAGTCCGCAGTGGTCACTGTCGTACTCTATCGTTCGTAAACAGTTTCTAGGTCGTTGACCCACAGTGTCAATAATAGTCAGTCTTGAGTCCTTAAGCAAAACATCCAGATAGGAACCGCTTCTTGGAAACGAAGGCCTATCAGTAGCCAGAAGGTCGAGCATATACTCAACGTTGTATTGATTCATCCAATTAAATAGATGGCTACCTCTCGGATTTTGTATTTGATTTCCCCAATCTACATGTTTGGCATTCAAATCACCGGCCATGAGATAGTAATTCTCTTCCGAGTTCAGTTGTAAGCATTGAAAAAGTTTTTCGAGCTCTGTTAAAAATTCAGTTGGCTGAGGTGATTCCGGTGCATAAGCCGCAATCGCATACATCCGCTTCCCATGTTTGAGAGGAATGCATACGATACACGCCTCAAGCAACCGAAATCTGCGTACTTCACTATTATATATAACTTTATAATTAATGCCTTTTCGTACAAAGATTGCGACACCTCCCCCAAAAGTGGAGTTGGGCCGATCTCTTCGTACGATATTGTAATTATTGTTAGTCATTTAATGTTTCTGGTTCAGCTTAGTTTCGCTGGCCATAAACACATCTGGACTTTGATCCTTCAACAATTGGAATAGATTTGCTCTACGTTCGGTCCTAACCAGTGAATTTACATTCACAGCAAGGATCCTAAAGGGCCTCTCCGGCAGCGCGCCCTTAACCTATAAATTGCGTTAAGCTTGGCAAATAGGAGTAGAGATGGTCTACCCGCTTTGCCTGCTCCCCGATCTGTTTTTGAAGACCTGTTAATTGGCCCTGAATGGCCACCAACAAGGTCATAATATCCGCCTGTGCCGCCGGAGCCTTAGGCACGGGGGCCTGTGGGGCTGCCTTTGGCGTAGGCTGTACCGTTGTTCCCCTCCCTGACGCCATTTGGGCGTACGAGATTTTGGGGTTAACGGACACTGTTGTGGGAGCACGCGTTAATGGGCGTTTCTCTACTTCTATTTGCCTTACTTTTTTATTTTTCAGTTCCTGAAAGATCGGACATCCCCGATAGCTAGCGGGGTATCCGTCTTTCCGGCAGAGTGCACATTTGAGCAGGGCCTTGTCCTCGACCCTTTCCTCACCTAGCTTACATTCTCCTTTTATGTGGTTCTCACCGCACTTAACGCAGCGTGACTGCATTTCGCAGTTTGCTGCAGCGTGGCCGAACCTTTGGCAGCGCATGCATTGAAGCATGTCACCGCGCCTCTTTAATCTATCCCAGGTTACACACTGGTAGTTGAGGACGGAGATACTCCTCAAACTATCCAGTTTGCTATTGGGTGAGAGCTGCACTAGGAAGATGGACAAATTCCTCTTCTCCCGTCTTGCTCGGACTGTGGTAAACGGCTTGACCTCGATAAAGTCGAGATCGTCACTCGCTTTTTGGCGGAGCTCATTTAAGAGGTCCTTCGGATCCGTGCAGGAATCTATGCCCTTCAAGAGGACCGTTTGTAATTTATCAACTTTCGGCGTGAAGCTGAAGAATTCAGTTGTGGAGACTTTTAATAAATTTTTAATTATTTTGTGCTGTTCGACAGTCATGCAGTGGATAGCATGCCTATCTATTCTTAAACGTTTAATATAAAAGTTCTGGCCTATGGCCGACTTACATAATTCTATGGTCTCTTTAAGGTCCATCTTATAAACATTAATGGGCGGCACTTTCTCTTTCTTGGTTATCTGCGGCTGTGGCTGCTGCTGTTGACTCTGCTGCTGTTGATTCTGCTGCTGCTGGTTCTGCTGCGGTTGTCTCTGCTGCTGCTGGTTCTGCTGTTGTTGTTTCTGCTGCTGTTGGTTTTGTTGCTGCTGCTCGTTTGATTTTTTGTTCGCCTGCTGTAGTTGTTTGCTTGTCAGCAGCGGCTCTTTTTTCTGCTGCTGTGCTTCATGGGACTGCAGCTCCGCATCACCACTTTTTGACTGGGCCTCCTTTAGTGGGGCCTGTCTTGCTTTTTTAGCTTGCCGCTCCTGTCGTTCTCTCTCTCGACGAGCTTGCTGCTTTTCTTTTAATGCTTCGATTAGGGGGGTGAGCCTAGCTTGGAGAGTCTCAATCGCCCACCGCACTTTGCCTATCTCATCTTCTAAGTTTTGAACCTCAGTTTCTTCCTCTGACGCCTCTGGTGAGGTGAGGCCGATTATTTGTTGGCTATCACCTGATTTGTATAGTCCCTCTCCACCCTCGGACATATATTCAATTTCCTCGTCATCAGATGGCGAGGTGAACACTTGTTTCTGTTTCTCGGCTGCTGCTGTGTTGTTGGCATTGTGCACCGTCTCCTTCCATTCAACTGGCAGCTTAGCTGTGGTAATGGAGCGGCGCTTTACCAAGTTGGGTACACTTCTTACCCTCCTCCTTCTTTTTTTCGGCTGATCGGCTGATTGCACCGTATCGGCATCGGATGATGCTGTTGCCAGGGCATCTTTCGATGTCCCCGGTATTGATGCCGTTGCTGGCTTGATTGCCTTCGTACTTGTTTTTGTTGTTGTTGTTTTGGCTGGCTCTGATGATTTTGCCGTTGTCGGCTTTACTGTCTTTGCTGGGCCATCTTTCGATGCCCCCGCACTTTTTCCACCTTCCATTCGTCGATTGTCCAATGCAATTATCGTTTGTACTTCTCTGTTGTGTAAAAAAGCAGATAAAAGTTGAGACCCACACTGGGGGTCGAACCTGCTACCTTCCACACTGCGGTCGGCCACTCTACCTTTGTGCTATTGCACTATATAAAATTTCCTTGGCTAAACTTGAATTAATACTTCACTCGCGATTTTAGTTGGAATACTGTGAAAGCCGATAACGTTGTGCACACTTCCACAGATCGAGATCGACTGGTCGAACGCACTAACTATTACGCTACGGGCTACTACATGTGCACCGGTACCGCCTCGCACTGTGTTTAATCTAGCATTTAAAAGGTATTAAAACCCCTTGAGCGCGCGTACAATATAAAAAAAAAAAACAGTAACTTAAACCAAAATGAAAATTGGTGATATAAGGACCTTAAATTACGATAAATACTCTTGCTTTTTCCAAATTTTATAAGTAGTTTTATTTAATTATTAATAGAAATTGATGCGTTTTTTCTTCAGGGAATTGGTTAGTGAACGAGATCAATGTAGGTGCCTTTGAACAATGTCCATAATCCAAACTACCAGTGGCGGATCCAGGGGGTGGCTTTAGGGGCTAAAGCCCCCCCCCCACAGCCGATTCCTAAAATAATTTGAAAGAAAGCAATACATTACAACGTAATCGTATATTCCGTCTAAAATATTGTTAAGATATGAAATTCGATGGCCAAATTACTTGGTTGGGGCTGAACTATTTGCATGATATGTAACTTTTTTTCTACGCCCTAAGATTGGGGCTAAAGCCTGAAGCGAATTGGACAAAACCCAAGTTGGGGGCTATGAATAATAAACATGTTTCATGCAACGACAATAGGGGGGTTCACACTCATCCGCAAGTTCATCAACTCGTGTCGAATCGTCACATAATTTGTAATTTGAACACAAGTTGAACGACTGTTGGAAGTTTTTCAAATTTTTTGATATACTGCTGTAGCTAATGTGAACACGAGTTGAACAACTGAAATGTCTGAAAATTTGAATTTTAGTGTTTTTGTTTTCAATTTTTTATGTGAGATTCATAGAAAATGGGTTGAAATAGAAGTAAACCCACAAAAGGAAGGGAGATAATATGAATTTCCATCACTGAAACTAGTGCAAAAAGTTAAATCTACGCCGTGTTTGCTTTTTGAAAATATATTTTCAAATTAAGTTGATGAGGCGGGCATTGAATGTGAACGCTAGCAACACGACTCAGGTTGATCGACTTGTCGATGAGTGTGAACCCCCCTAATGTTTCCCTAAAAACAAAACCCAGGAAATTTGGACGAAAAAACCAGCAACATAGCCAGGGTTAAGCAACTTACTCCCTAAAAACTAGACTTATTCCAGAGAGTTTTGGGGGCTTAAGTCTAGGGACTGTCAAAGTCCGATGTTGGTGCTAAGGCTTGAAGAGATAAGTAAAAAGAGATAAAAAAGTGGTCGGGGCTAAACATTAACGTGTCAAAGGCAACAACTGTTTACATACTAAAAACAAAGATAATTTAACGAATTAAACGCAGTTGAGACTAAAACAATTGGAGAACAAAGAAGTGTCAAGTTTAGTGTAAGTGTTTAAAACAACAGGAATTGTCTCTTATGGCTTTGACTGCACTTAGAGTATTTTCGGGCTTAGTTTTCAAAATTTCGGAGGGCCAAAAAAAATTGTACTTACAAAACATTTTTGGACTAAGCAATTTCAAACAAATTCTCTAGTCAAGTAGCCAAATTCCACAAGCGTGAGTTTTTTCTGTGCACACTCAGAAAATCATGCAAAAGCAAATGAACATTTCCAATCTCTCTATAGACTCTAGAGTGACTCGCAAATTTGTCGACATATTTATTGAGCGCGAATATAAAGTGTATGCACCGTATACACGAACATTCATTCACCCACCAAAAAAACTGATATCATTAAAGGAAAAATGGGAATGTCAAAATTCGTGACCTCTTAACTGCATATGAATCTCCATGTATCTTTTGAAAAAAAACTTGAACCTCATGGTAATTTTATTACTTAAGGTCTCAAACTGGATCTCCAAACTTCAAGCCCCCCACAGCAAAATCCTAGATCCGCTACTGCAAACTACAATCTAATCCAATCTGATTTGGATTTTTTCTAGGCATGTACATAGTCCTGCCATCGTTCATGGCTAGTGGAGGTGGCATATAAGGAAAAGTAAGTAGGTAGACTGCTTAATGCGTTTACACCGAGCAATTTCAGCCTACGATTTTTAAGGTCAAAAAGATTGCAGAGTTATTTGCGCACATTGCTCTATGTTCTTAGTAGACAATAATCATTATATACCTTCCTATTTATTATTTAATGCTACATTTTCATTACAGCATAAATGACGGTATTTTTTGAAAATTTGGTAATTTCGTTTGATAGATCATTTAATTTTGAATTCGACAGCTAAGGTCAATTGAGTTTTAAGTCCTCAGTTAAAAATTCTTTTTTGGTCTAATCTTTAAAAAAAAAATGCTTAAAAAGACTGACTAAGGTTTGTGGCTGATGTTGAAAAAGTAAAATATTTTGTGGGAATTGGTAGATGGGGGTTGGTTTTGGTGATGTCATTTCAATCTATTTTTTTTTCAGAATAACGATTAAGCACCAGTGAGATATTTGTATGGTGTTATTTGACTTTAACATAATGTAAATATCATTTTTGTAACATTTTATCAAAATAAAGTGTAGGATATACCTAAGAGCAAAATGAAATAAACTAAAAAAAAACAAAGAAGATATTAAGACCATCCATTTCGTTTAACAGATGGACAACTATGCAAAACTATTTCATATAGCCTAGAAAAACGCTTTTACCACACAAATGCATTTTAAATGCAAAGGTTAAAAAGTAGCTCTTTTTACAAAAGTGGTCGGACTCGCCGCAGCAACTAACAAAAGTTTGTCCGACCACTGGTTTTGTAAAGAGGTCAGTCTAAGCTTTCATTTAATACCCCATTTATAAAAATCCATCATGGTTAAGGTACCCTTAGCCAAAAATGCAACCGAAAAAGTGCGTTTTCTAGCCATTGGCACCTGAAAAACCTTGTCCGACAAGCGGTTCTGTTAATGTTAAGACTAAAGCTATAAATTGGCATCATTTTTTTCTGAAGCCGCGATGATATAGGTAAACCTACGGTCGCCTCCCGTCCTATAAGTATGTATATGTTATTTTGTGGATTTTTAGATGTAGGGATAAAATTCATAAAGTAGGGATTTATTTTGTTTTCATGTACCATTCAACACGTACGTCCTCGTACTTAAATCTTTAAGACAACACTTAATGGAACTATAAGCTACCTCGAAAAATCTGAATCTACCACTTTTTTGCAGCTCAATCTACCAAGTTTTTAAATTTTGAAGTGACAACACTGTCATCTGATCTGCGATGAGATGAGGATGACGCTGAGTGAAGTTTAGTTTTCTAAAACTAGGTACCTATAAACAATTTCTGAAATGAGCTGGGTAGCTATTTAATATTCGGTTGAGGTATTTTTTTTAAAAGCGTATAGGTTTTTTCTTTGTTAAAGTTGGTTTTTGAGACAAAAATGTATTTGCTTCTGACACGAGTAAAACACATGCAGGTATTTTTTTTATTCAGGCATGCTGAATTTTTATTAAAAATGGGTTTTTGGAACTACAGGAAATACACATTTCATGATTATGTTCGAGTAAAATAATTTTGATTTATTTTAAGTAAACCCCCCCTAAGCCATTCGCTGAAAAAAACAGCCAAAACTCGTAGGTAGTTAGGTAGGTACTCAAAAATTTGGTTATTACCTATCAATATCTATAATAGGCATGAATAGGTATTTGTACCCATAAGTACTCTCTATTTCATATAGAAAAGAAACTCATTAAAAGCCTTAAGCCGACGGCAAAGTTCAAGTTAATGAACAAGTACCTATAGAATTAGAATTATTTTTGTTTGGGTTTTTTAAATTATTTTAACTGAATAAATAATATACTCAAGGTGCAACTTAAGTCTTTTTAAATGCAGCCTAAATGCAGGGCACTCCTTAAAAAGAATAGAAAAAAGAATAAAGTCTTAATTACCGCAATTTCGAATACAAGTTGAAACTGTGGATGCCCAAATAAAAGAGAATGCAGTTGGTGGGCCAACTACATGTCCCAAAAAATGTAATAATTAATTAAAAATATAAATAAATACAAATTAAAAATATTAACTCGATGGAAAATCATTATAAAAAAGAGACAAACGAATGCATATGTTTCAAAATTTTAATACAATTTGGTTAAAAAAAATTTTGTTGTCAAAAAAATTTGGGACGTATACAAACTAAAAAAAAAGACAAACATAGACAAACGATTTTCTATTGAACTGCGTTTTTAGATTTTTCGAGCGTTATAGTTGGTGGGCCAACTACATGCTTTATATAATTAATATATAGTTAATTCAAAATAGAAACAAATACAAATTTAAAAAATTAACACGATGAAAAATCATTATAAGAAAGAGACAAACGAATGCATATGTTTCAAAATTTTAATATAATTTGGTTGAAAAAAAAATTTTTTTGTCAAAAAAATTTGGAACGTATACAAACGAAAAAAAAAAGACAAACATAGACAAACGATTTTCTATCGAAGTGCGTTTTTAGATTTTTCGAGCGTTATAGTTGGTGGGCCAATTACATGTCTCAAAAAAGTAATAATTAATTAAAAATAGAAATAAATACAAATTTAAAAAATTAACACGATGAAAACTCATTATAAAAAAGAGACAATCGAATGCATATGTTTTAAAATTTTAATAAAATTTGGTTAAAAAAATTTGTTGTCAAAAACATTTGGAACATATACAAACGAAAAAGACAAACATAGACAAACGATTATCTATCGAACTGCATTTCCAGATTTTTCGAGCGTTATAGTTGGTGGGCCAAACTCCGTAATTTTTTTTGAAGTGGCTATATAAAAAAAAACGGTGAGTGTACAAACGAATCTTAAACTTGTACAAACGTAGACAAACGATGTACAAACGATTGAAATTAACAGTTTTGGTCAACTCAATAGTTGGTGGGCCAACGACATGCAAGCTGTTACTTGGTCCATTTTATTTTAAAATATTATAATGTAGGCTTACCTTAAGTATATAAGAAAAGATGTATATATGTATGTATTTTTTTATTGGCAAATTTCGAACTTGGTCTTTTCACACAATATCAACAGATTTTTCTTTTTTTTTGTTCAATACTTTCTCAGACACAACACACAAGGCACAATAAGAATTACAAATTATTTTTTCCTTTCTTTGCTTTTATTTGCAATTTTTTTAATTTTTTTTTTCTGCTTTTTTCACACAATATTTCTTATTTTTTCAAACACTAGCATGTTAACACTTTTATGAAATTTTTCATTAATCTTCTTTATTGGCTATTTCTAATTAAGCTTTTTCTTCTTTTTTTTACACAATGAACAGAATATTTTCTCTTTTCTAATTTTTTGTAATTTAATTTATTTTGCGAAACAAATTTCTTTTTTTTTTTCTTCTTTTTTTTATTGCACAACAAACATAATATTTTCTCTTTTCTAATTTTTTGTAATTTAATTTAATTTGAGAAACAAATTTCTTTTTTTCTTCTTTTTTTCATATGATTTTTTCTTTTTCACATGAATTTATGAAGTTTTTTTTGTTTGTTTTTTTGTTCACTCACAATAAGAGTATTTCTTTTTTTTTCTTTAAACATTTTTCTGGAGCGATCTGCAAAAAAAAAAGAAGGAATCGTTTTAGCACTGCGTCGCGTCGTTCAATACATGAAAGGATCGTGTTATCCCGTTTGGACTTTCAAAGAGCCCTACTAATGGCACGATTTACTTCACACCACATCCTCTAGCCCGTTGGAATATTCACATGTTCCCATGGTTATGTGAAAGGTTATGCGCAAGTAAGGAATGATAACTATGCTCCCATGGTTATAGTTATTTTCACTTCAAAGAAGCGAACCAAACTTGGCATTGATTCCTGGGCGAAAAGGATGCAGTTTGTCAGTCCCTGCTCGGGCGCCAATAAACGGATTCACGATCCGTTATATAAAAAAAAACGCGAACGCCTGCCCCCCGAGGGGCTGGCCCAACTGTTCGACTTACTGAAAATAATATACAAAGATTATATTTTAAATATATTTATTAAACAACGGAACCGAATCGATTGACTAACCAATCAAGACTAATTTATACCTAACTTAATTACCTATACCTCACATAACCATTTGCCTTGCCGCTGCACGATTGCAGAGTCAGCAACCTTCAAGGCTCCCGTGCATTTACCCCAAAACGTGCCGATATATGATATCCGCCAATCGTGGGAAATCATAACTGGCTCGTTCATGATTTTCTGACCTGGCAATTCATAATAAGGTGCATGTAAATGCGACGTGTTAACTGGTTCAAAAGGTTATTATAAATAGACAACTATTAAGAGGCATAAATATAATATAAAACAACACATGGCTTTAATCAATGTCAAGTTCCGCGGTGCACGGAACTTTAGTTTCGTACGCGAAGGACTTGGCAGACTATCTTCTTGGCTGCATCTCATCCTCTGAATCATCTTCCATGATTGTTTTTGTTTTTTGGCAACATTGTTACAAGTCTCCCCACAACCATGTTCACAAATAGCTGTGCACTGAAGACTGCTTTCAAACATCCACAAGCATATTCGCAATTTTTGGTACATTTGCAAGAAATTAGCTTGAGGAGTGAAATTGGTGCCGGATTTTCATCGCTTATTAGGGGCATCCAACCTAATAATGTTTTTTTCCACCCCTAATCACTAGAATTTATTGCATCTATTGAACATTAAAAAAATGTCCTATAGGAGTGATATTTTGGTCAGTGGCGATTCCTGGTCCTTTTCCTTAGTATTGGCTTAGCTACAAGGTCTGGAGAAGTTTAAAATAAAAAAAAAAATAAACTACAGTTTTCCTTTTTTTAATTTAATTGATAACGACAAATAAGACAAACAACAAATGTACTTCATTAATAAATAATTAGCCCTGTTGTGAGTTCCGCGTGATATTGTGAAATCCGTCCTGAGTTTCGGGTGAAAAGATTTCCATTTAATTTTTGGTGGCGAAAAGGGAATTTTGTCTTCTATAACTCTTCCATTTGAATGTCTCACTTATTTTTAATAAAATTAGTCCAAAAGATTAAAAAACGGGGGAAATATCCTTTTTTTTAGATAAAAAAACGTAGAAAGTTTAATTATCTATAAATTTAGTTATAACCATTTTTAGCGAGAAATGCAAAATACACCTTCAAATCGACAAAACACAAAATCCAAAATTCCGGGCACATGCCATACCAAATTTTGGTCCAAAACTGTGGGTTCATATTCTACTCCATCATTGCAACCTAACTGCATAAAAACATTTTGTACTTCATTTAACTTTGATATATGGTGAAATATTTTCTAGAATGATCGGGCTATAACAAAAAAAAAAAATAAATAAATTAGGTACCTATTACTATAAATAAATTACTATAAATTTTTTATTTTAATGGCTTAAATAGTTGAGTATGCCATCTGATTTGTTTAATAAATATGAATTTATGAAAAATAAATAAAAAATCAATGGAGCGGTTTTCTTAAATATTCTTGACATATAAGTTAAAACGCGTTTTTCAAAATGGCGGCTGAAGCACAATGCGTGCCGATTTATTTTTATACTCATAGAAAAATTTGAGCAGTATGTTTCTGCATTTCGTAAAATCATTTTTCTCTCTGCACACTGGCGTACCTTATATTTGATGTTTTATAGCATTTGTTTGTGCTAACGCGTTCATTTATTTAGCTAGGCTTTGCTTAGTACTTGTTGTAGTACAACGCTCTTGCAATTAATATTTATAATAATTTTAACCTCGCCATTTGTTGAGTTTTGGAAATTAAAAGTACATCATCTTGGTTAAGCAGCAGATTTATCGCCGCTAACTGAGAGGAATCGACACTGACTTAAGTGCGAAATAGTATACAAAATGCCAATTTTCGCAGTGCACACTTACCTGAATAAGTTACACTTAAGTATCCCGAGTTGGACACTTAAGTGTCACTAACTCAGACTGCAAAAATTACCAAAAAGTACCATTATGCAAAACTTAAGTGCTACTTATTGCGGTAAGTATTCACTGTGAAACTGGCCCTTAATATACCTTAACAAATCGAGATTGTAGATCGCCAAAGAAGTTTCACTTCTGTCACCCACAGTGTCCAAACAATTTAATAATTGCAAATCTAACTATAGAATGCAAAGTTGCTTACCTGATTATTGTGTACATACAGAAGTTCTATTATAAACCTTATAACTCTGCCATTCTGGTTATGTTTTTTATGGCAAAAACAGATGGTTCATTTCTACTAAACAATAAATACTTACAAGGGTCGTTCAATAATGAATAAAATTCAATATAAATCATTTTTTTTTAATTTCATATCTATTTAGACTAAGAGCCCACAGCAATTTTTGGGTGTGAACGATAGCAAAAATTCCTTTTGTTTTAAGATACTATACTATACTATTGATATGCAAATATGAAAGTCTGGCATTTTTTTTTTTTTTATATAATTAACGCACACTTAAGGGGTTGTCAATACCCTTAACTTGTAAAACACAGTGCGAGCGTCAGGAAAATAGGACAGGGTTTAAAAGGAGGTACCGATGCACATTGGTTTTGAATTTCTGAATATCATAATGAGAGGGAAAAACAGAGTTAGGTATAACGTTCCACATTCATGTTGTGCGGCTAAGAAAAGAATCCCTCTGTACTTGACAGTACGTCCGAAATTGGGCTCAAAGGTAAACTGATGAGCGTTCCTTCGTAGAAGCGCGAGTATTGCGGTTAAATTGTTTAAGGGGAGGATTGCAACTAGCTATTTCACTGGAACAAATGTTTGTAAAAGTAGCTATAAAATAAGACATGACATGAAACAATACGTATGTGCTCTAGAGATGTAAATGTTTCCGTTATGGTTTTATCACCTATCATTTTTAAAGCTTTTGTTTGGATACTATCGAAAAGACTCAAGTAAGTTGGAGGAGCACCTGCCCAGATATGCGAATTGTACTCAAGCTATGGACGAATGTATGCCTTATAGATCGTAGCCAGATCAGAAGAGGAAACAAACTTCTTGCATCGCCTTAGGAATCCCAAACACTTTGCAGCGTTTTTAGCGATGTCGAATATGTGATCATTCCACAAAAGGTGGTCTGTGATGCACATACCGAGAACCGAAAGCTGTTCAGTTTCCTCAATGCAAGTGCCCCTCATGGATAGCGGCAAGGGGGGTGGATTTTGCTTTAACGACAGAAGACAGCATTGAGTTTCTTAAGCATTAAATTCTACGCGATTTTTGATTCCCCATTGGACAATGCTGACAAGATCAGAATTTAATGAGCTTATCATACGCTGCCGTTCAAGTTCCACATCGGAAGGACATGAATGTGAATTTGAAAACGAATATGACAAGCTCAGGGTACTGTCGTCAGCGAAACATTTTAAGGGAATAGAAGTTTCAGACAAAAGATCATTTATGAATATAAGGATGAGAATCGGAGACAAAACGTAGCCCTGGGGCACACCAGAATTTATTTTATGAGTTTCAGACTTGAAACCGTCCAATACATCTTGTATTGAATGGTCCGAAAGGTAATTTCTAATCCAACGAAGGAGAGATTCATCAATACCAAATGCACGCATTGTCAATAAAAGAGCTTGATGCCAAACTCTATCAAATGCTTTTGAAATATCAAGAGCAATAATCTTACTTTCTCCAAAACGATGTAAAGATATGTGCCACTGTTCGGTGAGATATACCATCAGATCACCACTGGACCTATTGCTACGAAAGCCGTACTGCCGGTCATTAAGAAGCTTTCGTTCTTCGAGATATTTCTTGAGCTGAAAATAATCAGCGTTTCCATGACCTTGGAAAGAAAGGACGTAAGCGCAATTGGTCGATAGTTAGAGGGGGAAGAAGACATGCCTTTTTTAGGGACAGGCTGGACATATGCTGTTTTCAATCCACTCGGAAACAGTCCAGTGGAGTAGGAAAAGGCTTACGCAGTGGTTTTGCCAGCGTTGAAGAACACCTCTTCAGAACTTTGGGAGGGATACTTACCGGGCCAGCGGATTTGTGTACGTCAAGATCTTTTAGAACTCTAGCAACTGCACGAGTGCGAAAGAAGATTTGTCCCATAAAATCATTTACGTTCTCAAGTACAGGAGGAGTCATAACACTCTCTGGCAGCGTCGAATTAACAGCAAACTGTGCTGCAAGCAAATTGGCTTTATGTTGTGAGCTGACAAAAGGAGTATCATTGAAGACGAGCGTTGGAACCGAGGACGAGGTGGTATATTTTTTACAAATGACCAAAAATGTTTACTACCTTTGGGACATTGTAGTATTTTTTGCCGTAATTTTTGATCATGCAAAAATTTGGTTCGGCGAATATAAACGTTACAGGTCTTTCTAGCTTGTTGAAACTTTTTCCAGTTTTCCTCAGTACGGTTGGCTTTATAACAACGGAAGCTTACTTCTCTAACCCTAATAACCTCCTTACAGCTCGAATCAAACCATGCGTTTTCTTTGGGTTTGATGGATTTTACCCTATTCGGGATAAAATTTCTAATTCCACAAAGAATTAAATTTGTGATCATATCTGTACTGGCATCTACGTCACTATCGAGGAAGCATAGTGACCAGTTAAAGCTCCTGAAAAAATCGTTGAGACCGTCCCAGTTTACTTTCCCGTACTGCCAAACGGTTCCCTTAGGAGTTTTTTCTTTAACTGAGCTTTGTTGGCACGAGCAATTTGCAGATATGACACAATGGTCTGATGTGCCTAGAGGAATAATACACTAACAGTATATTTATCAGGGTCAGAAGTAAGGAACAAGTCTAGAGTGTTCGCATATTGACCTGCAACGTCAGGGATTCGAGTTGGCTCGTCAACGAGCTGAGTAAGATGTCAGCAAAGATCTCAACATACCTTCCTTCGGGTGTTGTCTGGCCAGAAAAGCGGAGCCAGCAATTACGATTTCAGTGTGAAGATTATGGGAAACAATTCTTTGGATGGAGTCAGACAGAGCATCAAATTCATGAGAAGTTAAAATTCTGTCCAGGTTTAGACTCCTATAAATGAAGCATGTATGAATAATGTGCTTGTTTACCGTGAATTTCAACCATAAGAAGATAAAGTTTGTTTTACACACGCACCATATTGAGGTTGGAGCTGGTAAGCAACATCGTTTCTTATATACCCAACAAGGCTATGATGGGAAAAGAATAAAGGCACTAAGTGATTCCCATATAGATTAAATTCCGAATATATTTTCTCCTACCTGAGTCTCACTCAGTGCCAATATAGCTGGTCTGTTAATTACATAATTAACATATGCAGCACAAAAGTTCTTCCTTAACCCACGAATGTTGGAATAACCCACTCTAAAATTACCTCACATTATTAAAAATTCAAAAAACTTACCTTAAAACCAAATCAGACAAATCTATGAAATTTTCCAGTATTATGGCCCAATTGAGCTTTTCAATACACATTGCCACTAGTGTTATGCCTTAGTCACAATATGCATCGATCCACCCCTGGATTCCTAACGCCATAAACAAAACAATACATCTAATTTCATCTAGCTCTCTCATTGAATCATTAGCTTTGTACAGTGACGTTGTTCCGAACAGTTTGGAACAGTTTAGAACAGAAAAGTACAAGTTTTTGCTGTTCAATGAGAATTTTCTGTTCCAAACTGTTCTGATTTGCTGTTCAGTGAGGCTGTTTGGAACAGTTTGGAACAGAATAGAACAGGATTTTCTGTTCTTACCTTTTAGGTAGAACAACTTAGAGCATGTTTGTGACAACTGTCAAAATCAGCTGCTGTCACTTGCAAGTTAATATTTTTTAACAAACACCGTGGCTCTTTGTGCTTTTACTTAGGAAACAAACAAATAAATATTTAAAAAACAACACAAATTGAAATTAAACTGTGTAATTAAATAAATACTATTTCTAATTTTTTGTAATAAAAAGAATTTCTTGTTTATCCACCAAACTGGAAAAGTAAATGACAATTTTTGTTTGACAATTACAAAGGAATACTTATATTTATAATAGTTAGAGTGAAATAGGTAGAATCAATGTTTTTTGTTAGGTTTGCATTTTTTTTGTCGATAACTTTGCTATGGAAAGGTGCAGAGAATTAAAAAGTGTGAACAAAATTTGGGAATTCTCCTTGGTTTGTTGGGTCTTGTGCGGTTAAAGAGGAAGGGTGGTTTTTTACAACTTTGGGTGTCTTGTGTGCAATGCAAGAAGACAATGGTGACGTCGCGTCGGCCGGTGGCGGCGTGAAGGTCAAGGCATAGGTAGGTTGTTTTTTTTTTGCTTTCTAGATATTTATGTATGTAGGTCTGTTGGTAAGAATATCAGTGATGCAATAATTCATGAGTTTCATGGCGATGATGTTTTTTGATGAGTATGGGTCATGGTAGGTAGTTAGGAAGGTATGTCGCTTTTTTATTTTAACCTAGAAAGGTAGGTATGTTTGTAGATAATTTGTATTAATATCTAGGTAGGTACTAAGTACATGTAAGAAGGTACGTACCTTATTTTTATGTGAATGTTTATTTATTTATATTACAGATATAAATGAAAGAATACAAATTGCAACAGCTTAAACTAGAAGAATTAAAAATAGGTAGGTATCTTTCACTAAAATTTATATGATAGCAAATTTTATTCAGGGTTGCACTCAGAACGGAATTTTTGAAATTCGCACATTTAATAGGGTAAAATAGGGTAAAACTGAATTAAAGTCAAAAAACTAACTTCTAAACGCGACGTCGTAGAAACTTGATTTTTTTATTTGAAAGATATTGAAAAATTAGTCAAAAAAATATGCAAACTTTTTTTTATTAAAAATCTACAAACCGAGATATGCCCGCTTTTAAAACTGAAAATTGATAAATAGTCATTTCGAAAAGTACTTAGTAGTTATATGGGGGTACATTTTTTATTTTTTTTTATTTTTACATATTTTTATAGGGGATGATAAAAAAAATTATCCATGCTTAAGCAATTTTTGACAGGATTTTTTTTTTTCATACCCAAAATGATTTTTGAAAAAGGGTAAATTATTTTGGTCAATTTTTCGGTCTTTATGATTTTTAACGGGTAGTTCGAAAAATCTAAAATATTAATATTTTATAGATATATTTGATAGCAATTAAATGGTAAAAATATTATCTTTCTAACTTATCATTTGACAGATTTATTTAAGAAAGGGTAAACATTTTGAATTTTTTTTTTTCTTTGGATTTTTATTAATATCTTTGCAATAAACAGTGGTAGAGGTTTCCAATATACTAATAAATTATAGCTATATGAATTATTTTTGTTTGCTTTTTTTAAATTATTTTAACTGAATAAATAATATACTCAAGGTGTAACTGAAGTCTTTTTTAATGCAGCCTAAATGCAGGGCACTCCTTAAAAAGAATAGAAAAAAGAATAAAGTCTTAATTATCGCAATTTTGAATACAAGTTGAAACTGTGGATGCCCAACTAAAAGAGAATGCAGTTGGTGGGCCAACTACATGTCCCAAAAAAAGTAATAATTAATTAAAAATATAAATAAATACAAATTAAAAAAATTAACTCGATGGAAAATCATTATAAAAAAGAGACAAACGAATGCATATGTTTCAAAATTTTAATAAAATTTGGTTAAAAAAAATTTAGTTGTCAAAAAAATTTGGGACGTATACAAACGAAAAAAAACGACAAACGATTTTCTATTGAATTGCGTTTTTAGATTTAGAAACTGGAAAAGTAAATAACAATTTTTGTTTGACAATTACAAAGGAATACTTATATTTATAATAGTTAGAGTGAAATAGGTAGAATCAATGTTTTTTGTTAGGTTTGCATTTTTTTGTCGATAACTTTGCTATGCAAAGGTGCAGAGAATTAAAAAGTGTGAACAAAATTTGGGAATTCTCCTTGGTTTGTTGGGTCTTGTGCGGTTAAAGAGGAAGGGTGGTTTTTTACAACTTTGGGTGTCTTGTGTGCAATGCAAGAAGACAATGGTGACGTCGCGTCAGCCGGCGGCGGCGTGAAGGTCAAGGCATAGGTAGGTTGTTTTTTTTTTTTGCTTTCTAGATATTTATGTATGTAGGTCTGTTGGTAAGAATATCAGTGATGCAATAATTCATGAGTTTCATGGCGATGATGTTTTTTGATGAGTATGAGTCATGGTAGGTAGTTAGGAAGGTATGTCGCTTTTTTATTTTAACCTAGAAAGGTAGGTATGTTTGTAGATAATTTGTATTAATATCTAGGTAGGTACTAAGTACATGTAAGAAGGTACGTACCTTATTTTTATGTGAATGTTTATTTATTTGTATTATAGATATAAATGAAAGAATACAAATTGCAACAGCTTAAACTAGAAGAATTAAAAATAGGTAGGTATCTATCACTAAAATTTATATGATAGCAAATTTTATTCAGGGTTGCACTCAGAACGGAATTTTTGAAACATAGGCACATAGGGTAAAATAGGGTAAAACTGAATTAAAGTCAAAAAACTAACTTCTAAACGCGACGTCGTAGAAACTTGATTTTTTTAATTTGAAAGATATTGAAAAATTAGTCAAAAAAATATGCACAACTTTTTTTTATTAAAAATCTACAAACCGAGATATGCCCGGTTTTAAAACTGAAAATTGATAAATAGTCGTTTCGAAAAGTACTTAGTATGTAGTTATATGGGGGAACATTTTTTTTTTATTTTTACATATTTTTATAGGGGATGATAAAAAAAATTATCCATGCTTAAGCAATTTTTGACGGGATTTTTTTTTTTCATACCCAAAATGATTTTTGAAAAAGGGTAAATTATTTTGGTCAATTTTTCGGTCTATGTGATTTTTAGCGGGTAGTTCGAAAAATCTAAAATATTAATATTTTATAGATATATTTGATAGCAATTAAATGGTAAAAATATTATCTTTCTAACTTATCATTTGACAGATTTATTTAAGAAAGGGTAAACATTTTGAATTTTTTTTTTTTTCTTTGGATTTTTATTAATATCTTTGCAATAAACAGTGGTAGATGTTTCCAATATACTAATGAATTATAGCTATATGAATTATTTTTGTTTGCTTTTTTTAAATTATTTTAACTGAATAAATAATATACTCAAGGTGTAACTGAAGTCTTTTTAAATGCAGCCTAAATGCAGGGCACTCCTTAAAAAGAATAGAAAAAAGAATAAAGTCTTAATTATCGCAATTTCGAATACAAGTTGAAACTGTGGATGCCCAAATAAAAGAGAATGCAGTTGGTGGGCCAACTACATGTCCCAAAAAAAAGTAATAATTAATTAAAAATATAAATAAATACAAATTAAAAAATTAACTCGATGGAAAATCTTTATAAAAAAGAGACAAACGAATGCATATGTTTCAAAATTTTAATAAAATTTGGTTAAAAAAAATTAAGTTGTCAAAAAAATTTGGGACGTATACAAACGAAAAAAAAAGACAAACATAGACAAACGATTTTCTATTGAATTGCGTTTTTAGATTTTTCGAGCGTTATAGTTGGTGGGCCAACTACATGCTCCATATAATTTATATATAGTTAATTAAAAATAGAAATAAATACAAATTTAAAAAATTACCACGATGAAAAATCATTATAAAAAAGAGACAAACGAATGCATATGTTTAAAAGTTTCAATAAAATTTGGTTGAAAAAAAAATTTGTCAAAAAAATTTGGGACGTATACAAACGAAAAAAAAAGACAAACATAGACAAAAGATTTTCTATCGAACCGCGTTCTTAGATTTTTCGAGCGTTATAGTTGGTGGGCCAACTACAAGCTACATATAATTAATATATAATTAATTAAAAATAGAAATAAATACAAATTAAAAAAATTAATACGATAAAAAATCATTATAAAAAATAGCATGTTTTAAAATTTTAATAAAATTTGGTTAAAAAAAAATTTTGTTGTGAAAAAAATTTGGGACGTATACAAATGAAGAAAAAAAGACAAACATAGACAAACTATTTTCTATCGAACTGCGTTTTTACATTTTTCGAGCGTTATAGTTGGTGGGCCAACTACATGTCCCAAAAAAGTAATAATTAATTAAAGATAGAAATAAATACAAATTAAAAAAAATAACACGATGAAAAATCATTATAAAAAAGAGACAAACGAATGCATATGTTTTTAAATTTTAATCAAATTTGGTTAAAAAAATTTGTTTGTCAAAAAAATTTGGGACGTATACAAACGAAAAAAAAGACAAACATAGACAAACGATTATCTATCGAACTGCATTTCCAGATTTTTCGAGCGATATAGTTGGTGGGCCAAACTCCGTAAATTTTTTTGAAGTGGCTATATAAAAAAAACGGTGAGTGTACAAACGAATCTAAAACTTGTACAAACGATGTACAAACGATTGAAATTAACAGTTGTGCTCAACTCAATAGTTGGTGGGCCAACTACATGCAAACTGTTACTTGGTCCATTTTATTTTAAAATATAATAATGTAGGCTTACCTTAAGTATATAAGAAAAGATGTATATATGTATGTATTTTTTTATTGGCGAATTTCGACCTTGCTCTTTTCACACAATATCAACAGATTTTTCTTTTTTTTGTTCAATACTTTCTCAGACACAACACACAAGGCACAATAAGAATTACAAATTATTTTTTCCTTTCTTTGCTTTTGTTTGCATTTTTTTTATTTTTTTTATTTTTTTTTCTGCTTTTTTCACACAATATTTCTTATTTTTTCAAACACTAGCATGTTAACACTTTTATGAAATTTTTCATTAAACTTCTTTATTGGCTATTTCTAATTAAGCTTTTTCTTCTTTTTTTGCACTATGAACAGAATATTTTCTCTTTTCTAATTTTTTGTAATTAAATTTGAGAAACAAATTTCTTTTTTTTTTTTCTTCTTTTTTTTTATTGCACAATAAACAAAATATTTTCTCTTTTCTAATTTTTTGTAATTTAATTTAATTTGAGAAACAAATTTCTTTTTTTCTTCTTTTTTTCATATGATTTTTTCTTTTTCACATGAATTTATGAAGTTTTTTTTGTTTGTTTTTTTTTTCACTCACAATAAGAGCATTTCTTTTTTTTTCTTTAAACGTTTTTCTGGAGCGATCTGCAAAAAAAAGAAGGAATCGTTTTAGCACTGCGTCGCGTCGTTCAATACGTGGTTCAAAACGTGAGACTGGCATGAAAGGATCGTGTTATCCCGTTTGGACTTTCAAAGAGTCCTACTAATGGCACGATTTACTTCACACCACATCCTCTAGCCCGTTGGGATATTCACATGTTCCCATTGTTATGTGAAAGGTTATGCGCAAGTAAGGAATGATAACTATGTTCCCATGGTTATAGTTATTTTCACTTCAAAGAAGCGTACCAAACTTGGAATTGATTCCTGGGCGAAAAGGATGCAGTTTGCCAGTCCCTGCTCGGGCGCCAATAAACGGATTCACGATCCGTTATATAAAAAAAACGCGAACGCCTGCCCCCCGAGGGACTGGCCCAACTGTTCGACTTACTGAAAATAATATACAAAGATTATATTTTAAATATATTTATTAAACAACGGAACCGAATCCATTGACTGTCCAATCAAGACTAATTTATACCTAACTTAATTACCTATACCTCACATAACCATTTGCCTTGCCGCTGCATGATGGTTCGCAGAGTCAGCAACCTTCAAGGCTCCCGTGTATTTACCCCAAAACGTGCCGATATATGATATCCGCCAATCGTGGGAAATCATAACTGGCTCGTTCATGATTTGCTGACAAAAGATTTTCTATCGAAACGCGTTCTTAGATTTTTCGAGCGTTATAGTTGGTGGGCCAACTACAAGCTACATATAATTAATATATAATTAATTAAAAATAGAAATAAATACAAATTAAAAAAATTAATACGATAAAAAATCATTATAAAAAATAGCATGTTTTAAAATTTTAATAAAATTTGGTTAAAAAAAATTTTTGTTGTGAAAAAAATTTGGGACGTATACAAATGAAGAAAAAAAGACAAACATAGACAAACTATTTTCTATCGAACTGCGTTTTTACATTTTTCGAGCGTTATAGTTGGTGGGCCAACTACATGTCCCAAAAAAGTAATAATTAATTAAAGATAGAAATAAATACAAATTAAAAAAAATAGGGTTGGCTACGTTTTACCGCAAAACGGTTGACCGCGTAACGTTTTCTCGCACACGTTTTCTCGCCAAACGTTTGACCGTACGTCAGTTTCCCGCGTAACGATATTTCTTCTCACGTTTGCTCGGGTAACGTTATCTCGCCAATTCCTACTTTTCTTTATAAAAAACGACAGCACTGTATTGAATTATCAATTTTCATATGGACAGCCAATCAAAATCACGGACTTTGTGATTACAGCCAATCAAAATCCCTTTTGCATTTTTCGAAGACAGCACTGTATTGAGAATGTCAATACTTTTATAAAAGGTCACTCGATTGAGTGAGAATCGACGAGAACGAACATAAAATTCAAATAAATGTAGTCAGTCACAACCAATTGAAAATTCGCCGTCCAACGAAGGGTATATAAACAAGAGTAATTTTGGAAATTAATCAGTTCTTCTTAGGACTCAGTGGAGATAGCACCTCTTAAAGGGATATTATTTTTGATTTTCTTGCGTGTTGTATCTTGTGTGGTGTGACCTGTGAGGTTGTTTGGGTTGCTGGTGCTGGTTAGATGTTAGAGAATGTTTGGCCTAGGTTTTAGGTGTTTATTTGGTGTTTAGGAGGGTGATTGTTTTCGGGTGGAAGGGTAGGTAGTGTGTGCTAGGGCGAGAAGTTTGGTTCGTTGGTGGAAATCAACTAGAAGGAACAAAACTTTACTCTAGCAATTGGACGAGAAGTTTAAAGATAAAAGTCGGTTTTTCATATCATGCGATACATCGATTGAAAGGTGGCAGTCCCTAGGTCACGAATATGCAATTTTTAGTTTTGTATGATGTTTAGTTTAGCCGCAAATCAAGTTTGAATGTGCAAACTTTGGGGGGTCTACGATGCTTCTATGGCTCGCAAATCGAGTTTAAAGATAAAAGTCGGTTTTTCATATCATGCGATACATCGATTGGAAGGTGGCAGTCCCTAGATCACGAATATGCAATTTTTAGTTTTGTATGATGCTTAGTTTAGCCGCAAATCAAGTTTGAATGTGCAAACTTTGGGTGGTCTACGATGCTTCTATGGCTCGCAAATCGAGTTTAAAGATAAAAGTCGGTTTTTCATATCATGCGATACATCGATTGAAAGGTGGCAGTCCCTAGACCACGAATATGCAATTTTTAGTTTTGTATGATGCTTAGTTTAGCCGCAAATCAAGTTTGAATGTGCAAACTTTGGGGGGTCTACGATGCTTCTATGGCTCGCAAATCGAGTTTAAAGATAAAAGTCGGTTTTTCATATCATGCGATACATCGATTGAAAGGTGGCAGTCCCTAGATCACGAATATGCAATTTTTGGTTTTGTATGATGCTTAGTTTAGCCGCAAATCAAGTTTGAATGTGCAAACTTTGGGGGGTCTACGATGCTTCTATGGCTCGCAAATCGAGTTTAAAGATAAAAGTCGGTTTTTCATATCATGCGATACATCGATTGAAAGGTGGCAGTCCCTAGATCACGAATATGCAATTTTTAGTTTTGTATGATGCTTAGTTTAGCCGCAAATCAAGTTTGAATGTGCAAACTTTGGGGGGTCTACGATGCTTCTATGGCTCGCAAATCGAGTTTAAAGATAAAAGTCGGTTTTTCATATCATCCGATCGATTGAAAGGTGGCAGTCCCTAGATCACGAATATGCAATTTGTAGTTTTGTATGATGCTTAGTTTAGCCGCAAATCAAGTTTGAATGTGCAAACTTTGGGGGGGGTCTACGATGCTTCTATGGCTCGCAAATCGAGTTTAAAGATAAAAGTCGGTTTTTCATACCATGCGATACATCGATTGAAAGGTGGCAGTCCCTAGACCACGAATATGCAATTTTTAGTTTTGTATGATGCTTAGTTTAGCCGCAAATCAAGTTTGAATGTGCAAACTTTGGGGGTTCTACGATGCTTCTATGTCGTCTGGCACGCGCCTATGTCGTCAGTCGATCTGTTATCAAAGTTTTTTGTAGTAAACAGTACCTTGGGTGGCCCGCTTCGCGGGTTTAAGGATTTTAACCCCCTTTTCGGGTCCTCTGTCCCGCTCACGCGACTCCGTCGCTCCGCTTAGGGTATGCTCAGTCGTCTGGCAGGCGCCTATGTCGTCAGTCGATCTGTTATCAAAATTTTTTATAGTAAACAGTACCTTGGGTGGCCCGCTTCGCGGGTTTAAGGATTTTAACCCCCTTTTCGGGTCCTCTGTCCCGCTCACGCGACTCCGTCGCTCCGCTTAGGGTATGCTCAGTCGTCTGGCAGGCGCCTATGTCGTCAGTCGATCTGTTATCAAAGTTTTTTGTAGTAAACAGTAACTTGGGTGGCCCGCTTCGCGGGTTTAAGGATTTTAACCCCCTTTTCGAGTCCTCTGTCCCGCTCACGCGACTCCGTCAGTCGTCAGTCGATCTTTTATCAAAGTTTTTTATAGTAAACAGTACCTTGGGTGGCCCGCTTCGCGGGTTTAAGGATTTTAACCCCCTTTTCGGGTCCTCTGTCCCGCTCACGCGACTCCGTCGCTCCGCTTAGGGTATGCTCAGTCGTCTGGCAGGCGCCTATGTCGTCAATCGATCTGTTATCAAAGTTTTTTAAAGTAAACAGTACCTTGGGTGGCCCGCTTCGCGGGTTTAAGGATTTTAACCCCCTTTTCGGGTCCTCTGTCCCGCTCACGCGACTCCGTCGCTCCGCTTAGGGTATGCTCAGTCGTCTGGCAGGCGCCTATGTCGTCAGTCGATCTGTTATCAAAGTTTTTTGTAGTAAACAGTACTTTGGGTGGCCCGCTTCGCGGGTTTAAGGATTTTAACCCCCTTTTCGGGTCCTCTGTCCCGCTCACGCGACTCCGTCGCTCCGCTTAGGGTATGCTCAGTCGTCTGGCAGGCGCCTATGTCGTCAGTCGATCTGTTATCAAAGTTTTTTTATAGTAAACAGTACCTTGGGTGGCCCGCTTCGCGGGTTTAAGGATTTTAACCCCCTTTTCGGGTCCTCTGTCCCGCTCACGCGACTCCGTCGCTCCGCTTAGGGTATGCTCAGTCGTCTGGCAGGCGCGTATGTCGTCAGTCGATCTGTTATCAATGTTTTTTGTAGTAAACAGTACTTTGGGTGGCCCGCTTCGCGGGTTTAAGGATTTTAACCCCCTTTTCGGGTCCTCTGTCCCGCTCACGCGACTCCGTCGCTCCGCTTAGGGTATGCTCAGTCGTCTGGCAGGCGCCTATGTCGTCAGTCGATCTGTTATCAAAGTTTTTTGTAGTAAACAGTACTTTGGGTGGCCCGCTTCGCGGGTTTAAGGATTTTAACCCCCTTTTCGGGTCCACTGTCCCTCTCTCCGTCGCTCCGCTTAGGGTTTGCTCAGTCGCCAGGCAGGTGGTATTTTCATTTAAAAAAAATAATTTTTCGGTTAAAATAAGTTGTTTTTTTTTTTTATTTGTAAGAAAGTTGATTTTTTTTTATAAAAATGTTAATTTGTCTTGTAAAAATGTTATTTTTTTTTTTGTTAAAATTATAATTTTTGTTTGAAAAAAAGTTAATTTTTTGTTTGTAAAAAAAAATTATTTTTTTTGTAAAAATAAAAAATAAGTAGTTTTTCTTCCAAAAAATTTTTTTTTGTTAAAATGTTATTTTTTTTTGAAAAAAAGTTAATTTTTTTTTTGTAAAAGAGTTAATTTTATTTTGCAAAAAAGGTAATTATTTTTTTGTAGAAACTCTTTTTTTTACCTAACAAAATTAAACCACAATTTTAGTGATATCTGTTATTAGGTCCTGCCACGACCGAGTTCTAAGAAGAACTGAATTAAATTCCGGAATTTAACTTGCTTAAATACTTTTCATTGGACGAGAAATTTTATTCGTTCCTGTGAAAAAATTCGTCGTCCAATGAATGTACTTAAGCGAATGAAAAATGAAATTCAATGCCCCAGACTGTGGCCTGTTGTACGTTTTCAGTTCTTCTAAGAACTAAAAAAAATCTTAAAGAGATTTAACTTGCTATTATTATTATTTTCATTAATTTTATTAAAAAAAAAAACTTACAAAATACCCAACAAAAAAAAAAATATTTTTTCTAGTACCAAATAGTACTTTTTACATAGTACTAAAAGTACTGTCAATCTCGCCAAATTTTTGGCGAGATATCGTGCCGCGAGATTACGTTCGGCGGGTTAGAGGCAAAAAATGATCCTAAAAATTTGGCGAGATAACGTTACCCGGTCAACTGATCTGCGGACAATCGTAACGTTCCCAAAAAAATAACACGATGAAAAATCATTATAAAAAAGAGACAAACGAATGCATATGTTTTTAAATTTTAATCAAATTTGGTTAAAAAAATTTGTTTGTCAAAAAAATTTGGGACGTATACAAACGAAAAAAAAGACAAACATAGACAAACGATTATCTATCGAACTGCATTTCCAGATTTTTCGAGAGATATAGTTGGTGGGCCAAACTCCGTAAATTTTTTTGAAGTGGCTATATAAAAAAAACGGTGAGTGTACAAACGAATCTAAAACTTGTACAAACGATGTACAAACGATTGAAATTAACAGTTGTGCTCAACTCAATAGTTGGTGGGCCAACTACATGCAAACTGTTACTTGGTCCATTTTATTTTAAAATATAATAATGTAGGCTTACCTTAAGTATATAAGAAAAGATGTATATATGTATGTATTTTTTTATTGGCGAATTTCGACCTTGCTCTTTTCACACAATATCAACAGATTTTTCTTTTTTTTGTTCAATACTTTCTCAGACACAACACACAAGGCACAATAAGAATTACAAATTATTTTTTCCTTTCTTTGCTTTTGTTTGCATTTTTTTTATTTTTTTTATTTTTTTTTCTGCTTTTTTCACACAATATTTCTTATTTTTTCAAACACTAGCATGTTAACACTTTTATGAAATTTTTCATTAAACTTCTTTATTGGCTATTTCTAATTAAGCTTTTTCTTCTTTTTTTGCACTATGAACAGAATATTTTCTCTTTTCTAATTTTTTGTAATTAAATTTGAGAAACAAATTTCTTTTTTTTTTCTTCTTTTTTTTTATTGCACAATAAACAAAATATTTTCTCTTTTCTAATTTTTTGTAATTTAATTTAATTTGAGAAACAAATTTCTTTTTTTCTTCTTTTTTTCATATGATTTTTTCTTTTTCACATGAATTTATGAAGTTTTTTTTGTTTGTTTTTTTTTCACTCACAATAAGAGCATTTCTTTTTTTTTCTTTAAACGTTTTTCTGGAGCGATCTGCAAAAAAAAGAAGGAATCGTTTTAGCACTGCGTCGCGTCGTTCAATACGTGGTTCAAAACGTGAGACTGGCATGAAAGGATCGTGTTATCCCGTTTGGACTTTCAAAGAGTCCTACTAATGGCACGATTTACTTCACACCACATCCTCTAGCCCGTTGGGATATTCACATGTTCCCATGGTTATGTGAAAGGTTATGCGCAAGTAAGGAATGATAACTATGTTCCCATGGTTATAGTTATTTTCACTTCAAAGAAGCGTACCAAACTTGGAATTGATTCCTGGGCGAAAAGGATGCAGTTTGCCAGTCCCTGCTCGGGCGCCAATAAACGGATTCACGATCCGTTATATAAAAAAAAACGCGAACGCCTGCCCCCCGAGGGACTGGCCCAACTGTTCGACTTACTGAAAATAATATACAAAGATTATATGTTAAATATATTTATTAAACAACGGAACCGAATCCATTGACTGTCCAATCAAGACTAATTTATACCTAACTTAATTACCTATACCTCACATAACCAGTTGCCTTGCCGCTGCATGATGGTTCGCAGAGTCAGCAACCTTCAAGGCTCCCGTGCATTTACCCCAAAACGTGCCGATATATACTTACTTACTTACTTAGGTCCTCGGACCTATTACGTCCGTGATGTTTCCCTTACGGGACATAGGGCCTCCACTACACCTACGCGCTATCGTGTACGATTTCTTGAAATATATTTCAGCTCTCTCCAACTTTTCCCCAGTCGTGCCGATTCCTGTTCGACCGTTCTTCGCCATGTACTTCTAGGCCGGCCCACTTGTCTTCCCTCCTGTGTGAGCGGGTTCCACTGCATTGCTTGAGATGCAATGCACCGATCGCCTTTTCGAAGCGTATGGCCAATCCACTGCCACTTTCTTCTTCGTATAATGGAGTCTATGGGCTCCTGACCCGTTCTCGCATGAAGTTCGGCATTGGAGATACGGTTGGGCCAGAAAATCCTCAAGATGTTTCGTAGACATCTATTAACGAAGGTTGCAGCTTTCTAGTGACAATTTCAGTGACTTTCCAAGTGCTGCAGCCGTAAAGCAGAACGGATTCAACATTGGAGCGGAACAGTCGTAGCTTGGTCTTTAAGCTAAAAGAGTTGTTTCTCCATATTTTGGACAGCATTCCGAACGCAGCCTTTGCTTTTCTGATTCGGCTGTTTACGTCCAGTTCAGTTCCGCCACCCGTAGAGATAATACTCCCAAGATATTGGAAATCCTCTACCATCTCTACCGGTTGTCCAGAAATATTTACTTGGATTGATGAGGAAGTTCCAAGGCTGATCCTTTTAGTTTTTTCCGAGTTGATCTTAAGCCCTACGATTTCTGCTTCTCTCTCCACCCTTGTTGTCATTTGATGGAGATCCATGATCCTATGAGAGAGTAAGCATACGTCGTCCGCGTAGTCCAGATGTTTGAGGTGAGATTGCAGAGTCCACTGAATTCCTCCATTTCCATTTGACAAAGCTGCGTGCAGTACGTCACTTATCACCAACAGGAACAGTATTGGTGACAGTATACAGCCTTGCCTAACTCCACTTTGGATTTCAAACTCCTCTGACAGCCTACCTTTGTGCAAAACGTGACACCTGGATCCATCATATGTAGCCTTGATAATAGCAATCAATTTATCTGGGATGCCCCTCCTGTGCAAAGCAAGCCAAATAAATTCTCTATTGACACTGTCGAACGCCTTTTCAAAATCGATGAACAGCAGGTGAAGTGGTGATCGATATTCAACGCACTGTTCGATGATGATCCTCAAGGTGTTGATGTGATCAACACAGGAAGATCCAGTGCGGAAACCTGCTTGTTCGGCGTCGAGTGTGTCTTCGAGGTGGTCTTTAATTCGGTCCAATATTATCCTTGCTATTATCTTGGCTACTGCAGGCAGAACGCATATTCCTCTCCAGTTTTCGCACTGTGTGAGATCTCCTTTCTTTGGGAGCTTGACAATCATTCCTTTTTTCCACTCTTCAGGAAAGCTCTCTGCTTCCCAAGCTCTCTTAATAAGTGGGTGCAGTAGCTCGCTCGATGTCGTTGGGGCTGCTCCTAAGAGCTCTGCAGGAATACCGTCAAGTCCAACCGCTTTGTTGTTCTTCAGTGCTTTGATGGCGGTGATAATTTCTTCTTTACTGGGGGGTACGGTGCGTATTCGGGAAATTGTTACTTCGGGTAGCTCAGTGGGAATAGGGTTCACTTCACTTGCGAAAACGCGGTTTAAAACCGCAGAAAAGTGTTCCCTCCACCTTATGAGCTGGTCCTCATCCGAAATTAGCAGGGATCCGTTTGTGTCTTTAACCAGGTGTTGTTTAGAGCTCTGGACACCAGTGAGCTCTTTGGTATATCTGTAGACGGTCCTACTGTCACACCTACTAGCGGCTTCTTCTGCTTCTGTTGCCAGTGCGTTGATGTAGTTACGCTTATCACGTCGCACACTACGGTGAACTTCCCTCATCTTCATGCGGTACGTAGACTCAAGCTCGTTTCTCCCTGCTGCTGGGGTAGCTGCGATGCGAGCTTTAAGGTGTTTCCTTTCTTCGATCCTTGCCCAAGTTTCGTCGGAAAGCCAAGCACTATTTCTTCCTTGCGCCCGGCCGACTATACTTTCAGCACCAGATATGAACACATTTTTCACAGCACACCAATGATTTTCGATGGATGTGGTTTCCGTGCTGCTGATTGCGTTCAATCCTTGTGAAAGGTGGTCCCCTAGTTGTTGGCGCACTGCAGGATCCTTTAGTCTATCTGTATTAAACTTGGGCATTCGAGTGTTTCCTTGGGATCTCCGAACTGCAGCTGTACGCAATCTTACGGTAGCAACCATCAGATGGTGGTCCCGGGCCATTCCCATGTCAGCACCTCTTCTGTTACGGACGTCCTGGAGACTGCTTCTAAAACGCCGGCTGATCGCGAAGTGGTCAATTTGGTTGGAAGTTGCTTGTCTGTCAGTCGACACCCAACTGACTTTGTGGCACGTCTTATGCTCGAACATGGTCCCTCCAATAACAAGGCCGTTGGCGTTGCAGAAATCGACAAATCGTTCGCCATTGTCGTTTCGGTTACCAACACCATGTTTTCCCATGACATGCCTTAGCCCAGTGTTGTCATTGCCAACCTTGGCATTTAAGTCTCCCATCACCATAACTATATCACCTCGTGGAACGCTATCATAAGCAGCACTCAGCCGGTTATAAAAGGCCTCCTTCTCCTCGTCAGAAGAGAGCAAAGTTGGGGCGTAACACTGTATGATGGTGACGCGACGTACTCTAGTCCGGAACCTGGCTTTCAGGATCCTGTCACCTAATGGCTCCCAGGAAATTAGGCTTTTGAGAGCTGTTTTGGAAAGCAGCAATCCAACGCCAGATTCCCGAGCGCTTCCAGGTGTTTTTCCGGAATAGAATAGTACAGTGTTACGGGTTGGTGACTTGAACTTCCCCGAACCCAGCCATCTAACTTCACTTATCCCTAAGATGTCCATCCTATACCGCATGAATTCCTTCTCTAGTTGCAGGAATCTGGCATTCTGAGGACCTTCTTTTCCATTGTCAAGAAGCGTCTTCACATTCCAGAAACCAATCTTTGTCCGGGTACAATAGCCAAAAGTCGTCAACGAGTTATCATTAATTATCCGAGGCGTAGTGTTGGTTTCGGTAGCGGGTTGATTTCAGTTACGGAGAATGCTAACCTCCGTAACCTATCCTAGAAAGCTAGGCCTTTTCGCACTTGTAATTTTAGCCTATTTATGTATATTGGGATACATAAATAGTTGCCCGGGGACCACCACGAGGAGGTAAAACAAGCACTTCATCGTGACTGATTGTTGCGCTACTGGCCCAGACCAAGTTCTGAGCAATCAATAGTTTCCCGATCAGGCACGATGCAGGTCGCCCAATATATGATATCCGCCAATCGTGGGAAATCATAACTGGCTCGTTCATGATTTGCTGACCTGGCAATTCATAATAAGGTGCATGTTAATGCGACGTGTTAACTAGTTCAAAAGGTTATTATAAATAGACAACTATTAAGAGACATAAATATAATATAATACAACACATGGCTTTAATCAATTTCAAGTTCCGCGGTGCACGGAACTTTAGTTTCGTACGCGAAGGACTTGGCAGACTATCTTCTTGGCTGCATCTCATCCTCTAAATCATCTTCCAGGATTGTTTTTTTTTTTTGCCACATTGTTACAAGTCTCCCCACAACCATGTTCACAAATAGCTGTGCACTGAAGACTGCTTTCACACATCCACAAGCATATTTGCAATTTTTGGTACATTTGCAAGAAATTAGCTTGAGGAGTGAAATTGGTGCCGGATTTTCATCGCTTATTAGGGGCATCCAACCTAACAATGTTTTTTTCCACCCCTAATCACTAGAATTTATTGCATCGATTGAACATTAAAAAAATGTCCTATAGGAGTGATATTTTGGTCAGTGGCGATTCCTGGTCCTTTTCCTTAGTATTGGTTTAGCTACAAGGTCTGGAGAAGTTTAAAATAAAAAAAAAAAAAACTACAGTTTTCCTTTTTTTAATTTAATTGATAACGACAAATAAGACAAACAACAAATGTACTTCATTAAAAAATAATCAGCCCTAGTATGAGTTCCGCGTGATAGAAAATCCGCCCTGAGTTTCGGGTGAAAAGATTTCCATATAATTTTTGGTGGCGAAAAGGGAATTTTGTCTTCTATAACTCTTCCATTTGAATGTCTCACTTATTTTTTAAAAAAAAATAGTCCAAAAGATTAAAAAACGGAGGAAATATCCTTTTTTTTAGATAAAAAAACGTAGAAAATTTAATTATCTATAAATTTAGTTGTAACCATTTTTAGCGAGAAATGCAAAATATCCCTGCAAATCGACAAAACACAAAATCCAAAATTCCGGGCACATGCCATACTAAATTTTGGTCTAAAACTGTGGGTTCATATTCTACTCCATCATTGCAACCTAACTGCATCAAAACATTTTGTACTTCATTTAACTTTGATATATGGTGAAATTTTTTCTAGAATGATCGGGCTATAACAAAAAAAAAAAAAAAAAAAATTAGGTACCTATTACTACAAATAAATTATTTTAATGGCTTAAATAGTTGAGTATGCCATCTGATTTGTTTAATAAATATGAATTTATGAAAAATAAATAAAAAATCAATGGAGCGGTTTTCTTAAATATTCTTGAGATAAAAGTTAAAACGCGTTTTTCAAAATGGCGGCTGAAGCACAATTCGTGCCGATTTATTTTTATACTCATAGATAAGATAACCCATCTACCAAATTTGAGCAATATGTTTCTGCATTTCGTAAAATCTTTTTTGTCTCTGCCCACTGGCGTACCTTATATTTGATGTTTTAGTTTTATAGCATTTGTTTGTGCTAACGCGTTCATTTATTTAGCTAGGCTTTGCTTAGTACTTGTTGTAGTACAACGCTCTTGCAATTAATATTTATAATAATTTTAACCTCGCCATTTGTTGAGTTTTGGAAATTAAAAGTACATCATCTTGGTTCAGCAGCAGATTTATCGCCGCTAACTGAGAGGAATCGACACTGACTTAGGGCTCAGTTATAGCTATCATTGAAATTCATCATTGAAAAAGTTAGCTGTTGATTTTGAGTCCCTTCGAAAGTTTAATCATTGAATATTTTAATGCAGAAATATAGCTTACAATTTCAAAATTATTTCTCTTCCAAAAAAAAATCATTTTGACCCATATATTCCCCAGAACTTAACTTTTAATTTTTTCAATGATCATGGGTAAGGTAGTTCATCATTGAAAAACTAAAAGTTACGTTATGGGGAAGATATGGGTCAAAATGAATTTTTTTTGGAGGAGAAAAAATTTTGAAGTCGTAAGCTATATTTCTGCATTAAAATAATCAATGATCAAACTTTCGAAGGGTCTCAAAATCAACAGCTAACTTTTTCAATGATGGTTTCCAATGATAGCTATAACTGGGCCCTAAAGTGCAAAATAGTATACAAAATGCCAATTTTCGCAGTGCACACTTACCTGAATAAGTTACACTTAAGTATCCCGAGTTGGGCACTTAAGTGTCACTAACTCAGACTGCAAAAATTACCAAAAAGTACCAATATGCAAAACTTAAGTGCTACTTATTGCGGTAAATATTCACTGTGAAACTGGCCCTTAATATACCTTTACAAATCGAGATTGTAGATCGCCAAAGAAGTTTCACTTCTGTCACCCACAGTGTCCAAACAATTAAATAATTGCAAATCTAACTATAGAATGCAAAGTTGCTTACCTGATTATTGTGTACATAAAGAAGTTCTATTATAAACCTTATAACTCTGCCATTCTGGTTATGTTTTTTATGGCAAAAACAGATGGTGCATTTCTACTAAACAATAAATACTTACAAGGGTCGTTCAATAATGAATAAAATTCAATATAAATCATTTTTTTTTAATTTCATATCTATTTAGACTAAGAGCCCACAGCAATTTTTGGGTGTGAACGATAGCAAAAATTCCTTTTGTTTTAAGATAGGTCCATACTATTGATATGCAAATATGAAAGTCTGGCATTTTTTTTTTTTTATATAATTAACGCACACTTAAGGGGTTGTCAATACCCTTAACATGTAAAACACAGTGCGAGCGTCAGGAAAATAGGACAGGGTTTAAAAGGAGGTACCGATGCACATTGGTTTTGAATTTCTGAATATCATAATGAGAGGGAAAAACAGAGTTAGGTATAACGTTCCACATTCGTGTTGTGCGGCTAAGAAAAGAATCCCTCTGTACTTGACAGTACGTCCGAAATTGGGCTCAAAGGTAAACTGATGAGCGTTCCTTCGTAGAAGCGCGAGTATTGCGGTTAAATTGTTTAAGGGGAGGAATGCAACTAGCTATTTCACTGGAACACATGTTTGTAAAAGTAGCTATAAAATAAGACATGACATGAAACATTACGTATGTGCTCTAGAGATGTAAATGTTTCCGTTATGGTTTTATCACCTATCATTTTTAAAGCTTTTGTTTGGATACTATCGAAAAGACTCAAGTAAGTTGGAGGAGCACCTGCCCAGATATGCGAATTGTACTCAAGCTATGGACGAATGTATGCCTTATAGATCGTAGCCAGATCAGAAGAGGAAACAAACTTCTTGCATCGCCTTAGGAATCCCAACCACTTTGCAGCGTTTTTAGCGATGTCGAATATGTGATCATTCCACAAAAGGTGGTCTGTGATGCACATACCGAGAACCGAAAGCTGTTCAGTTTCCTCAATGCAAGTGCCACGCATGGATAGCGGCAAAGGGTGTGGGTTTTGCTTTAACGACAGAAGACAGCATTGAGTTTCTTAAGCATTAAATTCTACGCGATTTTTGATTCGCCATTGGACAATGCTGACAAGATCAGAATTTAATGAGCTTATCATACGCTGCCGTTCAAGTTCCACATCGGAAGGACATGGATGTGAATTTGAAAACGAATATGAGAAGCTGAGGGTACTGTCGTCAGCGAAACAGTTTAAAGGAATAGAAGTTTCAGACAAAAGATGAATATAAGGATGAGAATCGGAGACAAAACGTAGCCCTGGGGCACACCAGAATTTATTTTATGAGTTTCAGACTTGAAACCGTCCAATACATCTTGTATTGAACGGTCCGAAAGGTAATTTCTAATCCAACGAAGGAGAGATTCATCAATACCAAATGCACGCATTGTCGATAAAAGAGCTTGATGCCAAACTCTTACAAATGCTTTTGAAATATCAAGCGCAATAATCTTACTTTCTCCAAAACGATGTAAAGATATGTGCCACTGTTCGGTGAGATATACCATCAGATCACCACTGGACCTATTGCTACGAAAGCCGTACTGCCGGTCATTAAGAAGCTTTCGTTCTTCGAGATATTTTTTTTGAGCTGAAAATAATCAGCGTTTCCATGACCTTGGAAAGAAAGGACGTAAGCGCAATTGGTCGATAGTTAGAGGGGGAAGAAGACATGCCTTTTTTAGGGACAGGCTGGACATATGCTGTTTTCCATCCACTCGGAAAGAGTCCAGTGGAGTAGAAAAGATGAAAAGGCTTACGCAGTGCTTTTGCCAGCGTTGAAGAACACCTCTTCAGAACTATGGGAGGGATACTATCCGGGCCAGCGGATTTGTGTACGTCAAGATCTTTTAGAACTCTAGCAACTGCACGAGTGCGAAAGAAGATTCGTCCCATAAAATCATTTACGGTTTCAAGTACAGGGGGAGTCATAACACTCTCTGGCAGTGTCGAATTAACAGCAAACTGTGCTGCAAGCAAATTGGCTTTATGTTGTGAGCTGACAAAAGGAGTATCATTGAAGACGAGCGTTGGAACCGAGGACGAGGTGGTATATTTTTTACAAATGACCAAAAATGTTTTCTACCTTTGGGACATTGTAGTATTTTTTGCCGTAATTTTTGATCATGCAAAAATTTGGTTCGGCGAATATAAACGTTACAGGTCTTTCTAGCTTGTTGAAACTTTTTCCGGTTTTCCTCAGTAGGGTTGGCTTTATAACAACGGAAGCTTACTTCTCTAACCCTAATAACCTCCTTACAGCTCGAATCAAACCATGCGTTTTCTTTGGGTTTGATAGATTTTACCCTGTTCGTGATAAAATTTCTCATTCCACAAAGAATTAAATTTGTGATTATATCTGTACTGGCATCTACGTCACTATCGAGGAAGCATAGTGACCAGTTAAGGCTCCTGAAAAAATCGTTGAGACCGTCCCAGTTTACTTTCTCGTACTGCCAAACGGTTCCCTTAGGAGTTTTTTCTTTAACTGAGCTTTGTTTGCACGAGAAATTCGCAGATATGACACAATGGTCTGATGTGCCTAGAGGGATAATACACTAACAGTATATTTATCAGGGTCAGAGGTAAGGAACAAGTCTAGAGTGTTCGCATATTGACCTGCAACTTCAGGGATTCGAGTTGGCTCGTCAACGAGCTGAGTAAGATGTCAGCAAAGATCTCAACATACCTTCCTTCGGGTGTTGTCTGGCCAGAAAAGCGGAGCCAGCAATGACGATTTCAGTGTGAGGATTATGGGAAACAATTCATGAGAAGTTAAAATTCTGTCCAGGTTTAGACTCCTATAAATGAAGCATGTATGAATAATATGCTTGTTTACCGTGAATTTCAACCATAAGAAGATAAAGTTTGTTTTACACACGCACCATATTGAGGTTGGAGCTGGTAAGCAACATCGTTTCTTATATACCCAACAAGGCTATGATGGGAAAAGAATAAAGGCACTAAGTGATTAACATATAGATTAAATTCCGAATAATCGGTATTTTCTCCTACCCGAGTCTCACTCAGTGCCAATATAGCTGGTCTGTTAATTACAGAATTAACATATGCAGCACAAAAGTTCTTCCTTAACCCACGAATGTTGGAATAACCCACTCTAAAATTACCTCACATTATTAAAAATTCAAAAAACTTACCTTAAAACCAAATCAGACAAATTGAGGCCCAATTGAGCTTTTCAATACACATTGCCACTAGTGTTATGCCTTAGTCACAATATGCATCGATCCACCCCTGGATTCCTAACGCCATAAAAAAAACAATACATCTAATTTGATCTAGCTCTCTCATTGAATCATTAGCTTTGTTCAGTGACGTTGTTCCGAACAGTTTGGAACAGTTTAGAACAGAGAATTTTCAATGAGAATTTTCTGTTCCAAACTGTTCTGATTTGCTGTTCAGTGAGGTTGTTCGGAACAGTTTGGAACAGAATAGAACAGGATTTTCTGTTTTTACCTTTTAGGTAGAACAACTTAGAACATGTTTGTGACAACTGTCAAAATCAGCTGCTGTCACTTACAAGTTAATATTTTTTAACAAACACCGTGGCTCTTTGTGCTTTTACTTAGGAAACAAACAAATAAATATTTAAAAAACAACACAAATTGAAATTAAACTGTGTAATTAAATAAATACTATTTCTAATTTTTTTTAATAAAAAGTATTTCTTGTTTATCCACCACACTGGAAAAGTAAATAACAATTTTTGTTTGACAATTACATCTGTCAGACAGCTGCCTGTTCTATCTTGTCTGACGTTTCTGTTCTACTCTGTTCTGTTCTGTTCTAATCTGAAAAAACCTCACTGAACAATCCTATTATGCGACAGCTTCCCACACAATGTATTCAATAACTAAGCTAAAGCAACTGCGAGTGAAAGGGAAGAGAAAGATTAGGGATAACCACCGCAGCTGTCGCTGATGCCACCAATTATGTTTTTGAGTGCCAAAAATTGCCAGAGTGCCAAAGTAAAAAAAAATCGTATATTCAAACAAAAACAATAAATATTCTTTGTTTACATATTTTCCCTATTAACAAAATAAAATTATAAAATTAAAAAAAACAATAGCAAAATTTATTTGCATATTTTATATATGATATGATATCATATGATAGGTATGAAAGGGTACGGTAGTGCCCAGCCAAGTTCTGCACCACACCCTTTTTACAGGATCAAACTCAGGCCCTTGTATCTTTGTATATATAAACTATAGTACTATCATGGTGAATGTCGAATAGACAGCCATCTTCAGATCGTTTGGGAAAGAATCTCATCAAATTTCACAGTGGAGAAAATTGAGTTTTGTGGAGAATTTCTTGTAATAAGAAAGGAATACTTATATTTATAATAGTTAGAGTGAAATAGGTAGAATCAATGTTTTTTGTTAGGTTTGCATTTTTTTGTCTATAACTTTGCTATGCAAAGGTGCAGAGAATTAAAAAGTGTGAACAAAATTTGGGAATTCTCCTTGGTTTGTTGGGTCTTGTGCGGTTAAAGAGGAAGGGTGGTTTTTTACAACTTTGGGTGTCTTGTGTGCAATGCAAGAAGACAATGGTGACGTCGCGTCAGCCGGCGGCGGCGTGAAGGTCAAGGCATAGGTAGGTTGTTTTTTTTTTTGCTTTCTAGATATTTATGTATGTAGGTCTGTTGGTAAGAATATCAGTGATGCAATAATTCATGAGTTTCATGGCGATGATGTTTTTTGATGAGTATGGGTCATGGTAGGTAGTTAGGAAGGTATGTCGCTTTTTTATTTTAACCTAGAAAGGTAGGTATGTTTGTAGATAATTTGTATTAATATCTAGGTAGGTACTAAGTACATGTAAGAAGGTACGTACCTTATTTTTATGTGAATGTTTATTTATTTGTATTATAGATATAAATGAAAGAATACAAATTGCAACAGCTTAAACTAGAAGAATTAAAAATAGGTAGGTATCTATCACTAAAATTTATATGATAGCAAATTTTATTCAGGGTTGCACTCAGAACGGAATTTTTGAAACATAGGCACATAGGGTAAAATAGGGTAAAACTGAATTAAAGTCAAAAAACTAACTTCTAAACGCGACGTCGTAGAAACTTGATTTTTTTAATTTGAAAGATATTGAAAAATTAGTCAAAAAAATATGCACAACTTTTTTTATTAAAAATCTACAAACCGAGATATGCCCGGTTTTAAAACTGAAAATTGATAAATAGTCGTTTCGAAAAGTACTTAGTATGTAGTTATATGGGGGAACATTTTTTATTTTTTTTTATTTTTACATATTTTTATAGGGGATGATAAAAAAAATTATCCATGCTTAAGCAATTTTTGACGGGATTTTTTTTTTTCATACCCAAAATGATTTTTGAAAAAGGGTAAATTATTTTGGTCAATTTTTCGGTCTATATGATTTTTAACGGGTAGTTCGAAAAATCTAAAATATTAATATTTTATAGATATATTTGATAGCAATTAAATGGTAAAAATATTATCTTTCTAACTTATCATTTGACAGATTTATTTAAGAAAGGGTAAACATTTTGAATTTTTTTTTTTTTCTTTGGATTTTTATTAATATCTTTGCAATAAACAGTGGTAGAGGTTTCCAATATACTAATGAATTATAGCTATATGAATTATTTTTGTTTGCTTTTTTTAAATTATTTTAACTGAATAAATAATATACTCAAGGTGTAACTGAAGTCTTTTTAAATGCAGCCTAAATGCAGGGCACTCCTTAAAAAGAATAGAAAAAAGAATAAAGTCTTAATTATCGCAATTTCGAATACAAGTTGAAACTGTGGATGCCCAAATAAAAGAGAATGCAGTTGGTGGGCCAACTACATGTCCCAAAAAAGTAATAATTAATTAAAAATATAAATAAATACAAATTAAAAAAATTAACTCGATGGAAAATCTTTATAAGAAAGAGACAAACGAATGCATATGTTTCAAAATTTTAATAAAATTTGGTTAAAAAAAATTTTTGTTGTCAAAAAAATTTGGGACGTATACAAACGAAAAAAAAAAGACGAACATAGACAAACGATTTTCTATCGAACTGCGTTTTTACATTTTTCGAGCGTTATAGTTGGTGGGCCAACTACATGTCCCAAAAAAGTAATAAATAATTAAAGATAGAAATAAGTACAAATTAAAAAAAATAACACGATGAAAAATCATTATAAAAAAGAGACAAACGAATGCATATGTTTTTAAATTTTAATCAAATTTGGTTAAAAAAAATTTGTTTGTCAAAAAAAAAAGACAAACATAGACAAACGATTATCTATCGAACTGCATTTCCAGATTTTTCGAGCGATATAGTTGGTGGGCCAAACTCCGTAAATTTTTTTGAAGTGGCTATATAAAAAAAACGGTGTGTACAAACGAATCTAAAACTTGTACAAACGATGTACACACGATTGAAATTAATAGTTGTGCTCAACTCAATAGTTGGTGGGCCAACTACATGCAAACTGTTACTTGGTCCATTTTATTTTTAAATATAATAATGTAGGCTTACCTTAAGTATATAAGAAAAGATGTATATATGTATGTATTTTTTTATTGGCAAATTTCGACCTTGCTCTTTTCACACAATATCAACAGATTTTTCTTTTTTTTTTGTTCAATACTTTCTCAGACACAACACACAAGGCACAATAAGAATTACAAATTATTTTTTCCTTTCTTTGCTTTTGTTTGCAATTTTTTTATTTTTTTAATTTTTTTTTCTGCTTTTTTCACACAATATTTCTTATTTTTTCAAACACTAGCATGTTAACACTTTTATGAAATTTTTCATTAAACTTCTTTATTGGCTATTTCTAATTAAGCTTTTTCTTGTTTTTTTTGCACAATGAACAGAATATTTTCTCTTTTCTATTTTTTTGTAATTTAATTTAATTTGAGAAACAAATTTCTTTTTTTTTTATTGCACAATAAACAAAATATTTTCTCTTTTTTAATTTTTTGTAATTTAATTTAATTTGAGAAACAAATTTCTTTTTTTCTTCTTTTTTTCATATGATTTTTTCTTTTTCACATGAATTTATGAAGTTTTTTTTGTTTGTTTTTTTTTTCACTCACAATAAGAGCATTTCTTTTTTTTTCTTTAAACGTTTTTCTGGAGCGATCTGCAAAAAAAAGAAGGAATCGTTTTAGCACTGCGTCGCGTCGTTCAATACGTGGTTCAAAACGTGAGACTGGCATGAAAGGATCGTGTTATCCCGTTTGGACTTTCAAAGAGTCCTACTAATGGCACGATTTACTTCACACCACATCCTCTAGCCCGTTGGGATATTCACATGTTCCCATGGTTATGTGAAAGGTTATGCGCAAGTAAGGAATGATAACTATGTTCCCATGGTTATAGTTATTTACACTTCAAAGAAGCGTACCAAACTTGGCATTGATTCCTGGGCGAAAAGGATGCAGTTTGCCAGTCCCTGCTCGGGCGCCAACAAACGGATTCACGATCCGTTATATAAAAAAAAACGCGAACGCCTGACCCCCGAGGGGCTGGCCCAACTGTTCGACTCACTGAAAATAATATACAAAGATTATATTTTAAATATATTTATTAAACAACGGAACCGAATCCATTGACTGTCCAATCAAGACTAATTTATACCTAACTTAATTACCTATACCTCACATAACCATTTGCCTTGCCGCTGCACGATGGTTCGCAGAGTCAGCAACCTTCAAGGCTCCCGTGCATTTACCCCAAAACGTGCCGATATATGATATCCGCCAATCGTAGGAAATCATAACTGGCTCGTTCATGATTTGCTGACCTGGCAAAAGGTTATTATAAATAGACAACTATTAAGAGACACAAATATTATATAATACAACACGTGGCTTTAATCAATTTCAAGTTCCGCGGTGCACGGAACTTTAGTTTCGTACGCGAAGGACTTGGCAGACTATCTTCTTGGCTGGCTTCTCATCCTCTGAATCATCTTCAATGATTGTTTTTTTTTGCCACATTGTTACAAGTCTCCCCACAACCATGTTCACAAATAGCTGTGCACTGAAGACTGCTTTCACACATCCACAAGCGCAATTTTTGGTACATTTGCAAGAAATTAGCTTGAGGAGTGAAATTGGTGCCGGATTTTCATCGTTTGTTAGGGGCATCCAACCTAACAAAGTTTTTTTTCCACCCCTAATCACTAGAATTTATTGCATCGATTGAACATTAAAAAAAATGTCCTATAGGAGTGATATTTTGGTCAGTGGCGATTCCTGGTCCTTTTCCTTAGTATTGGTTTAGCTACAAGGTCTGGAGAAGTTTAAAATAAAAAAAAAATAAACTACAGTTTTCCTTTTTTTAATTTAATTGATAACGACAAATAAGACAAACAACAAATGTACTTCATTAATAAATAATCAGCCCTATTGTGAGTTCCGCGTGATAGAAAATCCGCCCTGAGTTTCGGGTGAAAAGATTTCCATATAATTTTTGGTGGCGAAAAGGGAATTTTGTCTTCTATAACTCTTCCATTTGAATGTCTCACTTATTTTTAATAAAATTAGTCCAAAAGATTAAAAAACGGGGGAAATATCCTTTTTTTTAGATAAAAAAACGTAGAAAATTTAATTATCTATAAATTTAGTTATAACCATTTTTAGCGAGAAATGCAAAATACACCTGCAAATCGCCGCTAACTGAGAGGAATCGACACTGACTTAAGTGCGAAATAGTATACAAAATGCCAATTTTCGCAGTGCACACTTACCTGAATAAGTTACACTTAAGTATCCCGTGTTGGACACTTAAGTGTCACTAACTCAGACTGCAAAAATTACCAAAAAGTACCATTATGCTAAACTTAAGTGCAACTTATTGCGGTAAGTATTCACTGTGAAATTGGACCTTAATATACCTTTACAAATCAAGATTGTAGATCGCTAAAGAAGTTTCACTTCTGTCACCCACAGTGTCCAAACAATTAAATAATTGCAAATCTAACTATAGAATGCAAAGTTGCTTACCTGATTATTGTGTACATATAGAAGTTCTATTATAAACCCTATAACTCTGCCATTCTGGTTATGTTTTTTATGGCAAAAACAGATGGTGCATTTCTACTAAACAATAAATACTTACAAGGGTCGTTCAATAATGAATAAAATTCAATATAAATCATTTTTTTTAATTTCATATCTATTTAGACTAAGAGCCCACAGCAATTTTTGGGTGTGAACGATAGCAAAAATTCCTTTTGTTTTAAGATAGGTCCATACTATTGATATGCAAATATGAAAGTCTGGCACACTTAAGGGGTTGTCAATACCCTTAACTTGTAAAACACAGTGCGAGCGTCAGAAAAATAGGACAGGGAAAAACAGAGTTAGGTATAACGTTCCACATTCGTGTTGTGCGGCTAAGAAAAGAATCCCTCTGTACTTGACAGTACGTCCGAAATTGGGCTCAAAGGTAAACTGATGAGCGTTCCTTCGTAGAAGCGCGAGTATTGCGGTTAAATTGTTTAAGGGGAGGAATGCAACTAGCTATTTCACTGGAACACATGTTTGTAAAAGTAGCTATAAAATAAGACATGACATGAAACATTACGTATGTGTTCTACAGATGTAAATGTTTCCGTTATGGTTTTATCACCTATCATTTTTAAAGCTTTTGTTTGGATACTATCGAAAAGACTCAAGTAAGTTGGAGGAGCACCTGGCCAGATATGCGAATTGTACTCAAGCTATGGACGGATGTATGCCTAGGGGCAAGGGGCGTGGGTTTTGCTTTAACGACAGAAGACAGCATTGAGTTTCTTAAGCATTAAATTCTACGCGATTTTTGATTCCCCATTGGACAATGCTGACAAGATCAGAATTTAATGAGCTTATCATACGCTGCCGTTCAAGTTCCACATCGGAAGGACATGCATGTGAATTTGAAAACGAATATGAGAAGCTGAGGGTACTGTCGTCAGCGAAACAGTTTAAGGGAATAGAAGTTTCAGACAAAAGATCATTTATGAATATAAGGATGAGAATCGGAGACAAAACGTAGCCCTGGGCACACCAGAATTTATTTTATGAGTTTCAGACTTGAAACCGTCCAATACATCTTGTATTGAACGGTCCGAAAGGTAATTTCTAATCCAACGAAGGAGAGATTCATCAATACCAAATGCACGCATTGTCGATAAAAGAGCTTGATGCCAAACTCTATCAAATGCTTTTAAAATATCAAGCGCAATAATCTTACTTTCTCCAAAACGATGTAAAGATATGTACCACTGTTCGGTGAGATATACCATCAGATCACCACTGGACCTATTGCTACGAATGCCGTACTGCCGGTCATTAAGAAGCTTTCGTTCTTCGAGATATTTCTTTAGCTGAAAATAATCAGCGTTTCCATGACCTTGGAAAGAAAGGACGTAAGCGCAATTGGTCGATAGTTAGAGGGGGAAGAAGAAATGCCTTTTTTAGGGACAGGCTGGACATATGCTGTTTTCCATCCACTCGGAAAGAGTCCAGTGGAGTAGGAAAGATGAAAAGGCTTACGCAGTGGTTTTGCCAGCGTTGAAGAACACCTCTTCAGAACTATGGGAGGGATACTATCCGGGCCAGCGGATTTGTGTACGTCAAGATCTTTTAGAACTCTAGCAACTGCACGAGTGCGAAAGAAGATTTGTACCATAAAATCATTTACGGTTTCAAGTACAGGGGGAGTCATAACACTCTCTGGCAGCGTCGAATTAACAGCAAACTGTGCTGCAAGCAAATTGGCTTTATGTTGTGAGCTGACAAAAGGAGTATCATTGAAGACGAGCGTTGGAACTGAGGACGAGGTGGTATATTTTTTACAAATGACCAAAAATGTTTACTACCTTTGGGACATTGTAGTATTTTTTGCCGTAATTTTTGATCATGCAAAAATTTGGTTCGGCGAATATAAACGTTACAGGTCTTTTTAGCTTGTTGAAACTTTTTCCGGTTTTCCTCAGTAGGGTTGGCTTTATAACAACGGATGCTTACTTCTCTAACCCTAATAACCTCCTTACAGCTCGAATCAAACCATGCGTTTTCTTTGGGTTTGATGGATTTTACCCTATTCGGGATAAAATTTCTAATTCCACAAAGAATTAAATTTGTGATCATATCTGTACTGGCATCTACGTCACTTTCGAGGAAGCATAGTGACCAGTTAAAGCTCCTGAAAAAATCGTTGAGACCGTCCCAGTTTACTTTCTCGTACTGCCAAACGGTTCCCTTAGGAATTTTTTCTTTAACTGAGCTTTGTTTGCACGAGAAATTCGCAGATATGACACAATGGTCTGATGTGCCTAGAGGGATAATACACTAACAGTATATTTATCAGGGTCAGAGGTAAGGAACAAGTATAGAGTGTTCGCATATTGACCTGCAACTTCAGGGATTCGAGTTGGCTCGTCAACGAGCTGAGTAAGATGGCAGCAAAGATCTCAACATACCTTCCTTCGGGTGTTGTCTGGCCAGAAAAGTGGAGCCAGCCAATGACGATTTCAGTGTGAGGATTATGGGAAACAATTCTTTGGATGGAGTCAGACAGAGCATCAAATTCATGAGAAGTTAAAATTCTGTCCAGGTTTAGACTCCTATAAATGAAGCATGTATGAATAATGTGCTTGTTTACCGTGAATTTCAACCATAAGAAGATAAAGTTTGTTTTACACACGCACCATATTGAGGTTGGAGCTGGTAAGCAACATCGTTTCTTATATACCCAACAAGGCTATGATGGGAAAAGAATAAAGGCACTAAGTGATTCCCATATAGATTAAATTCCGAATAATCGGTATTTTCTCCTACCCGAGTCTCACTCAGTGCCAATATAGCTGGTCTGTTAATTACAGAATTAACATATGCAGCACAAAAGTTCTTCCTTAACCCACGAATGTTGGAATAACCCACTCTAAAATTACCTCACATTATTAAAAATTCAAAAAACTTACCTTAAAACCAAATCAGACAAATCTATGAAACTTACCAGTATTATGGCCCAATTGAGCTTTTCAATACACATTGCCACTAGTGTTATGCCTTAGTCACAATATGCATCGATCCACCCCTGGATTCCTAACGCCATAAAAAAACAATACATCTAATTTGATCTAGCTCTCTCATTGAATCATTAGCTTTGTTCAGTGACGTTGTTCCGAACAGTTTGGAACAGTTTAGAACAGAAAAGTACAAGTTTTTGCTGTTCAATGAGAATTCTCTGTTCCAAACTGTTCTGATTTGTTGTTCAGTGAGGCTGTTCGGAACAGTTTGGAACAGAATAGAACAAGATTTTTTGTTCTTACTTTTTAGGTAAAACAACTTAGAACATGTTTGTGACAACTGTCAAAATCAGCTGCTGTCACTTACAAGTTAATATTTTTTAACAAACACCGTGGCTCTTTGTGCTTTTACTTAGGGAACAAACAAATAAATATTTAAAAAACAACACAAATTGAAATTAAACTATGTAATTAAATAAATACTATTTCTAATTTTTTTTAATAAAAAGTATTTCTTGTTTATCCACCAAACTGGAAAAGTAAATAACAATTTTTGTTTGACAATTACATCTGTCAGACAGGCTGCCTGTTCTATCTTGTCTGACGTTTCTTTTCTACTCTGTTCTGTTCTGTTCTAAACCTCACTGAACAATCCTATTATGCGACAGCTTCCCACACAATGTATTCAATAACTAAGCTAAAGCAACTGCGAGTGAAAGGGAAGAGAAAGATTAGGGATAACCACCGCAGCTGCCGCTGATGCCACCAATTATTTTTTTGAGTGCCAAAAATTGCCAGAGTGCCAAAGTAAAAAAAATTCGCATATTCAAACAAAAACAATAAATATTCTTTTTTTACATATTTTCCCTATTAACAAAATAAAATTATAAAATTAAAAAAAACAATAGCAAAATTTATTTGCATATTTTATATATGATATGATATCATATGATAGGTATGAAAGGGTACGGTAGTGCCCAGCCAAGTTCTGCACCACACCCTTTTTACAGGATCAAACTCAGGCCCTTGTATCTTCTTTCGTTTGGGAAAGAATCTCATCAAATTTCACAGTGGAGAATATTGAGTTTTGTGGAGAATTTCTTGTAATAAGAAAGGAATACTTATATTTATAATAGTTAGAGTGAAATAGGTAGAATCAATGTTTTTTGTTAGGTTTGCATTTTTTTGTCGATAACTTTGCTATGCAAAGGTGCAGAGAATTAAAAAGTGTGAACAAAATTTGGGAATTCTCCTTGGTTTGTTGGGTCTTGTGCGGTTAAAGAGGAAGGGTGGTTTTTTACAACTTTGGGTGTCTTGTGTGCAATGCAAGAAGACAATGGTGACGTCGCGTCGGCCGGCGGCGGCGTGAAGTTCAAGGCATTGGTAGGTTGTTTTTTTTTTTGCTTTCTAGATATTTATGTAAGTAGGTCTGTTGGTAAGAATATCAGTGATGCAATAATTCATGAGTTTCATGGCGATGATGTTTTTTGATGAGTATGGGTCATGGTAGGTAGTTAGGAAGGTATGTCGCTTTTTTATTTTAACCTAGAAAGGTAGGTATTTTTGTAGATAATTTGTATTAATATCTAGGTAGGTACTTAGTAGGTAGGTACGTACCTTATTTTAATGTGAATGTTTATTTATTTATATTATAGATATAAATGAAAGAATACAAATTGCAACAGCTTAAACTAGAAGAATTAAAAATAGGTAGGTATCTATCACTAAAATTTATATGATAGCAAATTTTATTCAGGGTTGCACTCAGAACGGAATTTTTGAAATTCGCACATTTAATAGGGTAAAATAGGGTAAAACTGAATTAAAGTCAAAAAACTAACATCTAAACGCGACGTCGTAGAAACTTGATTTTCTTATTTGAAAGATATTGAAAAATTAGTCAAAAAAATATGCACAACTTTTTTTTATTTAAAATCTACAAACCGAGATATGCCCGGTTTTAAAACTGAATATTGATAAATAGTCGTTTCGAAAAGTACTTAGTAGTTATATGGGGGTACATTTTTTATTTTTTTTTATTTTTACATATTTTTATAGGGGATGATAAAAAAAATTATCCATGCTTAAGCAATTTTTGACAGGATTTTTTTTTCATACCCAAAATGATTTTTGAAAAAGGGTAAATTATTTTGGTCAATTTTTCGGTCTATATGATTTTTAACGGGTAGTTCGAAAAATCTAAAATATTAATATCTTATAGATATATTTGAAAGCAATTAAATGGTAAAAATATTATCTTTCTAACTTATTATTTGACAGATTTATTTAAGAAAGGGTAAACATTTTGAAATTTTTTTTTTTCTTTGGATTTTTATTAATATCTTTGCAATAAACAGTGGTAGAGGTTTCCAATATACTAATGAATTATAGCTATATGAATTATTTTTGTTTGCTTTTTTTAAATTATTTTAACTGAATAAATAATATACTCAAGGTGTAACTGAAGTCTTTTTAAATGCAACCTAAATGCAGGACACTCCTTAAAAAGAATAAAAAAAGAATAAAGTCTTAATTATCGCAATTTCGAATACAAGTTGAAACTGTGGATGCCCAAATAAAAGAGAATGCAGTTGGTGGGCCAACTACATGTGCCAAAAAAAGTAATAATTAATTAAAAATATAAATAAATACAAATTAAAAAAATTAACTCGATGGAAAATCATTATAAAAAAGAGACAAACGAATGCATGTTTCAAAATTTTAATACAATTTGGTTAGAAAAATTTTGTTGTCAAAAAATTTGGGACGTATACAAACGAAAAAAAAGACAAACATAGACAAACGATTTTCTATTGAACTGCGTTTTTAGATTTTTCGAGCGTTATAGTTGGTGGGCCAACTACATGCTCCAAATAATTAATATATAGTTCATTAAAAATAGAAATAAATACAAATTTAAAAAATTAACACGATGAAAAATCATTATAAAAAAGAGACAAACGAATGCATATGTTTAAAAATTTTAATAAAATTTGGTTGAAAAAAAAAAATTTTGTCAAAAAAATTTGGGACGTATACAAACGAAAAAAAAGACAAACATAGACAAACGATTTTCTATCGAACTGCGTTCTTAGATTTTTCGAGCTTTATAGTTGGTGGGCCAACTACATGCTCCATATAATAAATATATAATTAATTAAAAATAGAAATAAATACAAATTAAAAAAATTAATACGATAAAAAATCATTATAAAAAATAGCATATGTTTTAAAATTTTAATAAAATTTGGTTAAAAAAAATTTTTGTTGTCAAAAAAATTTGGGACGTATACAAACGAAAAAAAAAAGACAAACATAGACAAACGATTTTCTATCGAACTGCGTTTTTACATTTTTCGAGCGTTATAGTTGGTGGGCCAACTACATGTCCCAAAAAAGTAATAATTAATTAAAGATAGAAATAAATACAAATTAAAAAAAATAACACGATGAAAAATCATTATAAAAAAGAGACAAACGAATGCATATGTTTTTAAATTTTAATCAAATTTGGTTAAAAAAAATTTGTTTGTCAAAAAAATTTGGGACGTATACAAACGAAACAAAAAGACGAACATAGACAAACGATTATCTATCGAACTGCATTTCCAGATTTTTCGAGCGATATAGTTGGTGGGCCAAACTCCGTAAAGTTTTTTGAAGTGGCTATATAAAAAAAACGGTGAGTGTACAAACGAATCTAAAACTTGTACAAACGATGTACAAACGATTGAAATTAACAGTTGTGCTCAACTCAATAGTTGGTGGGCCAACTACATGCAAACTGTTACTTGGTCCATTTTATTTTAAAATATAATAATGTAGGCTTACCTTAAGTATATAAGAAAAGATGTATATATGTATGTATTTTTTTATTGGCAAATTTCGACCAAATCTGTTGATATTGTGTGAAAAGAGCAATCACACAATATCAACAGATTTTTCTTTTTTTTTGTTCAATACTTTCTCAGACACAACACACAAGGCACAATAAGAATTACAAATTATTTTTTCCTTTCTTTGCTTTTGTTTGCAATTTTTTTTATTTTTTTTTTTCTGCTTTTTTCACACAATATTTCTTATTTTTTCAAACACTAGCATGTTAACACTTTTATGAAATTTTTCATTAAACTTCTTTATTGGCTATTTCTAATTAAGCTTTTTCTTATTTTTTTTGCACAATGAACAGAATATTTTCTCTTTTCTAATTTTTTACAATTTAATTTAATTTGAGAAACAAATTTCTTTTTTTTTTTCTTCTTTTTTTTATTGCGCAATAAACAAAATATTTTCTCTTTTCTAATTTTTTGTAATTTAATTTAATTTGAGAAACAAATTTCTTTTTTTCTTCTTTTTTTCATATGATTTTTTCTTTTTCACATGAATTTATGAAGTTTTTTTTGTTTGTTTTTTTTTTCACATAAGAGCATTTCTTTTTTTTCTTTAAACGTTTTTCTGGAGCGATCTGCAAAAAAAAGAAGGAATCGTTTTAGCACTGCGTCGTTTCGTTCAATACGTGGTTCAAAACGTGAGACTGGCATGAAAGGATCGTGTTATCCCGTTTGGACTTTCAAAGAGTCCTACTAATGGCACGATTTACTTCACACCACATCCTCTAGCCCGTTGGGATATTCACATGTTCCCATGGTTATGTGAAAGGTTATGCGCAAGTAAGGAATGATAACTATGTTCCCATGGTTATAGTTATTTTCACTTCAAAGAAGCGTACCAAACTTGGCATTGATTCCTGGGCGAAAAGGATGCAGTTTGCCAGTCCCTGCTCGGGGGCCAATAAACGGATTCACGATCCGTTATATAAAAAAAAAACGCGAACGCCTGACCCCCGAGGGGCTGCCCAACTGTTCGACTCACTGAAAATAATATACAAAGATTATATTTTAAATATATTTATTAAACAACGGAACCGAATCGATTGACTGTCCAATCAAGACTAGTTCATACCTAACTTAATTACCTATACCTCACATAACCATTTGCCTTGCCGCTGCACGATGGTTCGCAGAGTCAGCAACCTTCAAGGCTCCCGGGCATTTACCCCAAAACGTGCCGATATATGATATCCGCCAATCGTAGGAAATCATAACTGGCTCGTTCATGATTTGCTGACCTGGCAAAAGGTTATTATAAATAGACAACTATTAAGAGACACAAATATTATATAATACAACACATGGCTTTAATCAATTTCAAGTTCCGCGGTGCACGGAACTTTAGTTTCGTACGCGAAGGACTTGGCAGACTATCTTCTTGGCTGGCATCTCATCCTCTGAATCATCTTCTATGATTGCTATATTTGATATTTGAATGCAGAAATATAGCTTACGACTTCAAAATTATTTCTTCTCAAAAAAAAATTAATTTTGACCCATATCTTCCCCATAATAAAATGAATTTTTTTTGAAAGAGAAAAAATTTTGAAGTCGTCAGCTTTATTTCTGCATTAAAATATTCAATGATTAAACTTTCGAAAGGTCTCAAAATCAAGAGTTAACTTTTTTAATGATGGTTTTCAATGATAGCTATAACTAGCACCTTAGGAATCCCAAACACTTTGCAGCGTTTTTAGCGATGTCGAATATGTGATCATTCCACAAAAGGTGGTCTGTGATGCACATACCGAGAACCGAAAGCTGTTCAGTTTCCTCAATGCAAGTGCCCCTCATGGATAGCGGCAAGGGGGGTGGGTTTTGCTTTAACGACAGAAGACAGCATTGAGTTTCTTAAGCATTAAATTCTACGCGATTTTTGATTCCCCATTGGACAATGCTGACAAGATCAGAATTTAATGAGCTTATCATACGCTGCCGTTCAAGTTCCACATCGGAAGGACATGGATGTGAATTTGAAAACGAATATGAGAAGCTGAGGGTACTGTCGTCAGCGAAACATTTTAAGGGAATAGAAGTTTCAGACAAAAGATCATTTATGAATATAAGGATGAGAATCGGAGACAAAACGTAGCCCTGGGGCACACCAGAATTTATTTTATGAGTTTCAGACTTGAAACCGTCCAATACATCTTGTATTGAACGGTCCGAAAGGTAATTTCTAATCCAACGAAGGAGAGATTCATCAATACCAAATGCACGCATTGTCAATAAAAGAGCTTGATGCCAAACTCTATCAAATGCTTTTGAAATATCAAGAGCAATAATCTTACTTTCTCCAAAACGATGTAAAGATATGTGCCACTGTTCGGTGAGATATACCATCAGATCACCACTGGACCTATTGCTACGAAAGCCGTACTGCCGGTCATTAAGAAGCTTTCGTTCTTCGAGATATTTTTTTTGAGCTGAAAATAATCAGCGTTTCCATGACCTTGGAAAGAAAGGACGTAAGCGCAATTGGTCGATAGTTAGAGGGGGAAGAAGACATGCCTTTTTTAGGGACAGGCTGGACATATGCTGTTTTCCATCCACTCGGAAAGAGAACAGTGGAGTAGGAAAGATGAAAAGGCTTACGCAGTGGTTTTGCCAGCGTTGAAGAACACCTCTTCAGAACTATGGGAGGGATACTATCCGGGCCAGCGGATTTGTGTACGTCAAGATCTTTTAGAACTCTAGCAACTGCACGAGTGCGAAAGAAGATTTGTCCCATAAAATCATTTACGGTCTCAAGTACAGGAGGAGTCAAAACACTCTCTGGCAGCGTCGAATTAACAGCAAACTGTGCTGCAAGCAAATTGGCTTTATGTTGTGAGCTGACAAAAGGAGTATCATTGAAGACGAGCGTTGGAACCGAGGACGAGGTGGTATATTTTTTACAAATGACCAAAAATGTTTACTACCTTTGGGACATTGTAGTATTTTTTGCCGTAATTTTTGATCATGCAAAAATTTGGTTCGGCGAATATAAACGTTACAGGTCTTTCTAGCTTGTTGAAACTTTTTCCGGTTTTCCTCAGTAGGGTTGGCTTTATAACAACGGAAGCTTACTTCTCTAACCCTAATAACCTCCTTACAGCTCGAATCAAACCATGCGTTTTCTTTGTGTTTGATGGATTTTACCCTATTCGGGATAAAATTTCTAGTTCCACAAAGAATTAAATTTGTGATCATATCTGTACTGGCATCTACGTCACTATCGAGGAAGCATAGTGACCAGTTAAAGCTCCTGAAAAAATCGTTGAGACCGTCCCAGTTTACTTTCTCGTACTGCCAAACGGTTCCTTTAGGAGTTTTTTTCTTTAACTGAGCTTTGTTGGCACGAGCAATTTGCAGATATGACACAATGGTCTGATGTGCCTAGAGGAATAATACACTAACAGTATATTTATCAGGGTCAGAAGTAAGGAACAAGTCTAGAGTGTTCGCATATTGACCTGCAACGTCAGGGATTCGAGTTGGCTCGTCAACGAGCTGAGTAAGATGTCAGCAAAGATCTCAACATACCTTCCTTCGGGTGTTGTCTGGCCAGAAAAGCGGAGCCAGCAATGACGATTTCAGTGTGAGGATTATGGGAAACAATTCTTTGGATGGAGTCAGACAGAGCATCAAATTCATGAGAAGTTAAAATTCTGTCCAGGTTTAGACTCCTATAAATGAAGCATGTATGAATAATGTGCTTGTTTACCGTGAATTTCAACCATAAGAAGATAAAGTTTGTGTTTACACACGCACCATATTGAGGTTGGAGCTGGTAAGCAACATCGTTTCATATATACCCAACAAGGCTATGATGGCAAAAGAATAAAGGCACTAAGTGATTCCCATATAGATTAAATTCCGAATAATCGGTATTTTCTCCTACCTGAGTCTCACTCAGTGCCAATATAGCTGGTCTGTTAATTACAGAATTAACATATGCAGCACAAAAGTTCTTCCTTAACCCACGAATGTTGGATTAACCCACTCTAAAATTACCTCACATTATTAAAAATTCCAAAAACTTACCTTAAAACCAAATCAGACAAATCTATGAAATTTACCAGTATTATGGCCCAATTGAGCTTTGCAATACACATTGCCACTAGTGTTATGCCTTAGTCACAATATGCGTCGATCCACCTCTGGATTCCTAACGCCATAAAAAAAACAATACATCTAATTTGATCTAGCTCTCTCATTGAATCATTAGCTTTGTTCAGTGACGTTGTTCCGAACAGTTTGGAACAGTTTAGAACAGAAAAGTACAAGTTTTTGCTGTTTAATGAGAATTCTCTGTTCCAAACTGTTCTGATTTGCTGTTCAGTGAGGCTGTTCGGAAAAGTTTGGAACAGAATAGAACAGGATTTTATATTCTTACTTTTTAGGTAGAACAACTTAGAACTTGTTTGTGACAACTGTCAAAATCAGCTGCTGTCACTTGCAAGTTAATATTTTTTAACAAACACCGTGGCTCGTTGTGCTTTTACTTAGGAAACAAACAAATAAATATTTAAAAAACAACACAAATTGAAATTAAACTGTGTAATTAAATAAATACTATTTCTAATCTTTTTTAATAAAAAGTATTTCTTGTTTATCCACCAAACTGGAAAAGTAAATAACAACTTTTGTTTGACAATTACATCTGTCAGACAAGCTGCCTGTTCTATCTTGTCTGACGTTTCTTTTCTACTCTGTTCTGTTCTGTTCTAAACCTCAATCAATCCTATTATGCGACAGCTTCCCACACAATGTATTCAATAACTAAGCTAAAGCAACTGCGAGTGAAAGGGAAGAGAAAGATTAGGGATAACCACCGCAGCTGCCGCTGATGCCACCAATTATTTTTTTGAGTGCCAAAAATTGCCAGAGTGCCAAAGTAAAAAAAATTCGCATATTCAAACAAAAACAATAAATATTCTTTTTTTACAAATTTTCCCTATTAACAAAATAAAATTATAAAATTAAAAAAAACAATAGCAAAATTTATTTGCATATTTTATATATGATATGATATCATATGATAGGTATGAAAGGGTACGGTAGTGCCCAGCCAAGTTCTGCACCACACCCTTTTTACAGGATCAAACTCAGGCCCTTGTATCTTCTTTCGTTTGGGAAAGAATCTCATCAAATTTCACAGTGGAGAATATTGAGTTTTGTGGAGAATTTCTTGTAATAAGAAAGGAATACTTATATTTATAATAGTTAGAGTGAAATAGGTAGAATCAATGTTTTTTGATAGGTTTGCATTTTTTTGTCGATAACTTTGCTATGCAAAGGTGCAGAGAATTAAAAAGTGTGAACAAAATTTGGGAATTCTCCTTGGTTTGTTTGGTCTTGTGCGGTTAAAGAGGAAGGGTGGTTTTTTACAACTTTGGGTGTCTTGTGTGCAATGCAAGAAGACAATGGTGACGTCGCGTCAGCCGGCGGCGGCGTGAAGGTCAAGGCATAGGTAGGTTGTTTTTTTTTTTGCTTTCTAGATATTTATGTAAGTAGGTCTGTTGGTAAGAATATCAGTGATGCAATAATTCATGAGTTTCATGGCGATGATGTTTTTTGATGAGTATGGGTCATGGTAGGTAGTTAGGAAGGTATGTCGCTTTTTTATTTTAACCTAGAAAGGTAGGTATTTTTGTAGATAATTTGTATTAATATCTAGGTAGGTACGTACCTTATTTTAATGTGAATGTTTATTTATTTATATTATAGATATAAATGAAAGAATACAAATTGCAACAGCTTTAACTAGAAGAATTAAAAATAGGTAGGTATCTATCACTAAAATGTATATGATAGCAAATTTTATTCAGGGTTGCACTCAGAACGGAATTTTTGAAATTCGCACATTTAATAGGGTAAAATAGGGTAAAACTGAATTAAAGTCAAAAAACTAACATCTAAACGCGACGTCGTAGAAACTTGATTTTCTTATTTGAAAGATATTGAAAAATTAGTCAAAAAAATATGCACAACTTTTTTTTATTTAAAATCTACAAACCGAGATATGCCCGGTTTTAAAACTGAATATTGATAAATAGTCGTTTCGAAAAGTACTTAGTAGTTATATGGGGGTACATTTTTTATTTTTTTTTATTTTTACATATTTTTATAGGGGATGATAAAAAAAATTATCCATGCTTAAGCAATTTTTGACAGGATTTTTTTTTCATACCCAAAATGATTTTTGAAAAAGGGTAAATTATTTTGGTCAATTTTTCGGTCTATATGATTTTTAACGGGTAGTTCGAAAAATCTAAAATATTAATATCTTATAGATATATTTGAAAGCAATTAAATGGTAAAAATATTATCTTTCTAACTTATTATTTGACAGATTTATTTAAGAAAGGGTAAACATTTTGAAATTTTTTTTTTTCTTTGGTTTTTTATTAATATCTTTGCAATAAACAGTGTTAGAGGTTTCCAATATACTAATGAATTATAGCTATATGAATTATTTTTGTTTGCTTTTTTTAAATTATTTTAACTGAATAAATAATATACTCAAGGTGTAACTGAAGTGTTTTTAAACGCAGACTAAATGCAGGACACTCCTTAAAAAGAATAAAAAAAGAATAAAGTCTTAATTATCGCAATTTCGAATACAAGTTGAAACTGTGGATGCCCAAATAAAAGAGAATGCAGTTGGTGGGCCAACTACATGTGCCAAAAAAAGTAATAATTAATTAAAAATATAAGTAAATACAAATTAAAAAAATTAACTCGATGGAAAATCATTATAAAAAAGAGACAAACGAATGCATGTTTCAAAATTTTAATACAATTTGGTTAAAAAAATTTTGTTGTCAAAAAAATTTGGGAGAAACATAGACAAACGATTTTCTATTGAACTGCGTTTTTAGATTTTTCGAGCGTTATAGTTGGTGGGCCAACTACATGCTCCATATAATTAATATATAGTTAATTAAAAATAGAAATAAATACAAATTTAAAATATTAACACGATGAAAAATCATTATAAAAAAGAGACAAACGAATGCATATGTTTAAAAATTTTAATAAAATTTGGTTGAAAAAAAAAAATTTTGTCAAAAAAATTTGGGACGTATACAAACGAAAAAAAAAAAGACAAACATAGACAAACGATTTTCTATCGAACTGCGTTCTTAGATTTTTCGAGCTTTATAGTTGGTGGGCCAACTACATGCTCCATATAATTAATATATAATTAATTAAAAATAGAAATAAATACAAATTAAAAAAATTAATACAATAAAAAATTATTATAAAAAATAGCATATGTTTTAAAATTTTAATAAAATTTGGTTAAAAAAAATTTTTGTTGTCAAAAAAATTTGGGACGTATACAAACGAAAAAAAAAAGACAAACGATTTTCTATCGAACTGCGTTTTTACATTTTTCGAGCGTTATAGTTGGTGGGCCAACTACATGTCCCAAAAAAGTAATAATTAATTAAAGATAGAAATAAATACAAATTAAAAAAAATAACACGATGAAAAATCATTATAAAAAAGAGATAAACGAATGCATATGTTTTTAAATATTAATCAAATTTGGTTAAAAAAAAATTATTTGTCAAAAAAATTTGGGACGTATACAAACGAAAAAAAAAGACAAACATAGACAAACGATTATCTATCGAACTGCATTTCCAGATTTTTCGAGCGATATAGTTGGTGGGCCAAACTCCGTAAAGTTTTTTGAAGTGGCTATATAAAAAAAACGGTGAGTGTACAAACGAATCTAAAACTTGTACAAACGATTGAAATTAACAGGTGTGCTCAACTCAATAGTTGGTGGGCCAACTACATGCAAACTGTTACTTGGTCCATTTTATTTTAAAATATAATAATGTAGGCTTACCTTAAGTATATAAGAAAAGATGTATATATGTATGTATTTTTTTATTGGCAAATTTCGACCAAATCTGTTGATATTGTGTGAAAAGAGCAATCACACAATATCAACAGATTTTTCTTTTTTTTGTTCAATACTTTCTCAGACACAACACACAAGGCACAATAAGAATTACAAATTATTTTTTCCTTTCTTTGCTTTTGTTTGCAATTTTTTTTATTTTTTTTATTTTTTTTTTTTTCTGCTTTTTTCACACAATATTTCTTATTTTTCCAAACACTAGCATGTTAACACTTTTATGAAATTTTTCATTAAACTTCTTTATTGGCTATTTCTAATTAAGCTTTTTCTTCTTTTTTTTGCACAATGAACAGAATATTTTCTCTTTTCTAATTTTTTATAATTTAATTTAATTTGAGAAACAAATTTCTTTTTTTTTTTTCTTCTTTTTTTTATTGCACAATAAACAAAATATTTTCTCTTTTCTAATTTTTTGTAATTTAATTTAATTTGAGAAACAAATTTCTTTTTTTCTTCTTTTTTTCATATGATTTTTTCTTTTTCACGTGAATTTATGAAGTTTTTTTTGTTTGTTTTTTTTTTCACATAAGAGCATTTCTTTTTTTTCTTTAAACGTTTTTCTGGAGCGATCTGCAAAAAAAAGAAGGAATCGTTTTAGCACTGCGTCGCGTCGTTCAATACGTGGTTCAAAACGTGAGACTGGCATGAAAGGATCGTGTTATCCCGTTTGGACTTTCAAAGAGTCCTACTGATGGCACGATTTACTTCACACCACATCCTCTAGCCCGTTGGGATATTCACATGTTCCCATGGTTATGTGATAGGTTATGCGCAAGTAAGGAATGATAACTATGTTCCCATGGTTATAGTTATTTTCACTTCAAAGAAGCGTACCAAACTTGGCATTGATTCCTGGGCGAAAAGGATGCAGTTTGCCAGTCCCTGCTCGGGCGCCAATAAACGGATTCACGATCCGTTATATAAAAAAGAACGCGAACGCCTGCCCCCCGAGGGGCTGGCCCAACTGTTCGACTCACTGAAAATAATATACAAAGATTATATTTTAAATATATTTATTAAACAACGGAACCGAATCGATTGACTGTCCAATCAAGACTAATTTATACCTTACTTAATTACCTATACCTCACATAACCATTTGCCTTGCCGCTGCACGATGGTTTGCAGAGTCAGCAACCTTCAAGGCTCCCGTGCATTTACCCCAAAACGTGCCGATATATGATATCCGCCAATCGTAGGAAATCATAACTGGCTCGTTCATGATTTGCTGATCTGGCAAAAGGTTATTATAAATAGACAACTATTAAGAGACATAAATATAATATAATACAACACATGGCTTTAATCAATTTCAAGTTCCGCGGTGCACGGAACTTTAGTTTCGTACGCGAAGGACTTGGCAGACTATCTTCTTGGCTGGCATCTCATCCTCTGAATCATCTTCTATGATTGTTTTTTTTTTTTTTTTGCCACATTGTTACAAGTCTCCCCACAACCATGTTCACAAATAGCTGTGCACTGAAGACTGCTTTCACACATCCACAAGCGCAATTTTTGGTACATTTGCAAGAAATTAGATTGAGGAGTGAAATTGGTGCCGGATTTTCATCGTTTGTTAGGGGCATCCAACCTAACAAATTTTTTTTTCCACCCCTAATCACTAGAATTTATTGCATCGATTGAACATTAAAAAAATGTCCTATAGGAGTGATATTTTGGTCAGTGGCGATTCCTGGTCCTTTTCCTTAGTATTGGTTTAGCTACAAGGTCTGGAGAAGTTTAAAATAAAAAAAAAATAAACTACAGTTTTCCTTTTTTGAATTTAATTGATAACGACAAATAAGACAAACAACAAATGTACTTCATTAATAAATAATCAGCCCTATTGTGAGTTCCGCGTGATAGAAAATCCGCCCTGAGTTTCGGGTGAAAAGATTTCCATATAATTTTTGGTGGCGAAAAGGGAATTTTGTCATCTATAACTCTTCCATTTGAATGTCTCACTTATTTTTAATAAAATTAGTCCAAAAGATTAAAAAACGGGGGAAATATCCTTTTTTTTAGATAAAAAAATGTAGAAAATTTAATTATCTATAAATTTAGTTATAAGCATTTTTAGCGAGAAATGCAAAATACACCTGCAAATCGACAAAACACAAAATCCAAAATTCCGGGCACATGCCTTACCAAATTTTGGTCTAAAACTGTGGGTTCATATTCTACCATCATTGCAACTTAACTGCATCAAAACATTTTGTACTTCATTTAACTTTGATATATGGTGAAATTTTTTCTAGAATGATCGGGCTATAACAAAAAAAAAAAATAAATTAGGTACCTATTACTATAAATAAATTACTATACATTTTTTATTTTAATGGCTTAAATAGTTGAGTATGCCATCTGATTTGTTTAATAAATATGAATTTATGAAAAATAAATAAAAAATCAATGGAGCGGTTTTCTTAAATATTCTTGAGATATAAGTTAAAACGCGTTTTTCAAAATGGCGGCTGAAGCACAATGCGTGCCGATTTATTTTTATACTCATAGATAAGATAACCCATCTACCAAATTTGAGCAGTATGTTTCTGCATTTCGTAAAATCATTTTTGTCTCTGCCCACTGACGTACCTTATATTTGATGTTTTATAGCATTTGTTTGTGCTAACGCGTTCATTTATTTAGCTAGGCTTTGCTTAGTACTTGTTGTAGTACAACGCTCTTGCAATTAATATTTATAATAATTTTAACCTCGCCATTTGTTGAATTTTGGAAATTAAAAGTACATCATCTTGGTTTAGCAGCAGATTTATCGCCACTAACTGAGAGGAATCGACACTGACTTAAGTGCAAAATAGTATACAAAACGCCAATTTTTGCAGTGCACACTTACCTGAATAAGTTACACTTAAGTATCCCGTGTTGGACACTTAAGTGTCACTAACTCAGACTGCAAGAATTACCAAAAAGTACCATTATGCTAAACTTAAGTGCAACTTATTGCGGTAAGTATTCACTGTGAAATTGGCCCTTAATATACCTTTACAAATCGAGATTGTAGATCGCTAAAGAAGTTTCACTTCTGTCACCCACAGTGTCCAAACAATTAAATAATTGCAAATCTAACTATAGAATGCAAAGTTGCTTACCTGATTATTGTGTACATATAGAAGTTCTATTATAAACCTTATAACTCTGCCATTCTGGTTATGTTTTTTATGACAAAAACAGATGGTGCATTTCTACTAAACAATAAATACTTACAAGGGTCGTTCAATAATGAATAAAATTCAATATAAATCATTTTTTTTAATTTCATATCTATTTAGACTCAGAGCCCACAGCATGTATGGGGTGTAAATGTTTCCGTTATGGTTTTATCACCTATCATTTTTAAAGCTTTTGTTTGGATACTATCGAAAAGACTCAAGTAAGTTGGAGGAGCACCTGCCCAGATATGCGAATTGTACTCAAGCTATGGACGGATGTATGCTTATAGATCGTAGCTAGATCAGAAGAGGAAACAAATTTCTTGCATCGCCTTAGGGGCCAGTTATAGCTATCATTGAAAACCATCATTGAAAAAGTTAACTGTTGATTTTGAGACCTTTCGAAAGTTTAATCATTGAATATTTGAATGCAGAAATATAGCTTACGACTTCAAAATTGTTTCTTCTCCAAAAAAAAATTAATTTTGACCCATATCTTCCCCATAACGTAACTTTTAATTTTTCCAATGATCATTGGTAAGGTAGTTCATCATTGAAAAATTAAAAGTTACGTTATGGGGAAGATATGGGTCAAAATGAATTTTTTTTGAGAGAGAAATAATTTTGAAGTCGTCAGCTTTATTTCTGCATTAAAATATTCAATGATTAAAGTATCGAAAGGTCTCAAAATCAACAGTTAACTTTTTCAATGATGGTTTTCAATGATAGCTATAACTAGCACCTTAGGAATCCCAAACACTTTGCAGCGTTTTTAGCGATGTCGAATATGTGATCATTCCACAAAAGGTGGTCTGTGATGCACATACCGAAAACCGAAAGCTGTTCAGTTTCCTCAATGCAAGTGCCCCTCATGGATAGCGGCAAGGGGGGTGGGTTTTGCTTTAACGACAGAAGACAGCATTGAGTTTCTTAAGCATTAAATTCTACGCGATTTTTGATTCCCCATTGGACAATGCTGACAAGATCAGAATTTAATGAGCTTATCATACGCTGCCGTTCAAGTTCCACATCGGAAGGACATGGATGTGAATTTGAAAACGAATATGAGAAGCTGAGGGTACTGTCGTCAGCGAAACATTTTAAGGGAATAGAAGTTTCAGACAAAAGATCATTTATGAATATAAGGATGAGAATCGGAGACAAAACGTAGCCCTGGGGCACACCAGAATTTATTTTATGAGTTTCAGACTTGAAACCGTCCAATACATCTTGTATTGAACGGTCCGAAAGGTAATTTCTAATGCAACGAAGGAGAGATTCATCAGTACCAAATGCACGCATTGTCGATAAAAGAGCTTGATGCCAAACTCTATCAAATGCTTTTGAAATATCAAGCGCAATAATCTTACTTTCTCCAAATCGATGTAAAGATATGTGCCACTGTTCGGTGAGATATACCATCAGATCACCACTGGACCTATTGCTACGAAAGCCGTACTGCCGGTCATTAAGAAGCTTTCGTTCTTCGAGATATTTCTTGAGCTGAAAATAATCAGCGTTTCCATGACCTTAGAAAGAAAAGACGTAAGCGCAATTGGTCGATAGTTAGAGGGGGAAGAAGAAATGCCTTTTTTAGGGACAGGCTGGACATATGCTGTTTTCCATCCACTCGGAAAGAGTCCAGTGGAGTAGGAAAGATGAAAAGGCTTACGCAGTGGTTTTGCCAGCGTTGAAGAACACCTCTTCAGAACTATGGGAGGGATACTATCCGGGCCAGCGGATTTGTGTACGTCAAGATCTTTTAGAACTCTAGCAACTGCACGAGTGCGAAAGAAGATTTGTCCCATAAAATCATTTACGGTCTCAAGTACATGGGGAGTCATAACACTCTCTGGCAGCGTCGAATTAACAGCAAACTGTGCTGCAAGCAAATTGGCTTTATGTTGTGAGCTGACAAAAGGAGTATCATTGAAGACGAGCGTTGGAACTGAGGACGAGGTGGTATATTTTTTACAAATGACCAAAAATGTTTACTACCTTTGGGACATTGTAGTATTTTTTGCCGTAATTTTTGATCATGCAAAAATTTGGTTCGGCGAATATAAACGTTACAGGTCTTTTTAGCTTGTTGAAACTTTTTCCGGTTTTCCTCAGTAGGGTTGGCTTTATAACAACGGAAGCTTACTTCTCTAACCCTAATAACCTCCTTACAGCTCGAATCAAACCATGCGTTTTCTTTGGGTTTGATGGATTTTACCCTATTCGGGATAAAATTTCTAATTCCACAAAGAATTAAATTTGTGATCATATCTGTACTGGCATCTACGTCACTATCGAGGAAGCATAGTGACCAGTTAAAGCTCCTGAAAAAATCGTTGAGACCGTCCCAGTTTACTTTCTCGTACTGCCAAACGGTTCCCTTAGGAATTTTTTCTTTAACTGAGCTTTGTTTGCACGAGAAATTCGCAGATATGAAACAATGGTCTGATGTGCCTAGAGGGATAATACACTACACAGTATATTTATCAGGGTCAGAGGTAAGGAACAAGTCTAGAGTGTTCGCATATTGACCTGCAACTTCAGGGATTCGAGTTGGCTCGTCAACGAGCTGAGTAAGATGTCAGCAAAGATCTCAACATACCTTCCTTCGGGTGTTGTCTGGCCAGAAAAGTGGAGCCAGCAATGACGATTTCAGTGTGAGGATTATGGGAAACAATTCTTTGGATGGAATCAGACAGAGCATCAAATTCATGAGAAGTTAAAATTCTGTCCAGGTTTAGACTCCTATAAATGAAGCATGTATGAATAATGTGCTTGTTTACCGTGAATTTCAACCATAAGAAGATAAAGTTTGTTTTACACACGCACCATATTGAGGTAGGAGCTGGTAAGCAACATTGTTTCTTATATACACAACAAGGCTATGATGGGAAAAGAATAAAGGCACTAAGTGATTCCCATATAGATTAAATTCCGAATAATCGGTATTTTCTCCTACCCGAGTCTCACTCAGTGCCAATATAGCTGGTCTGTTAATTACAGAATTAACATATGCAGCACAAAAGTTCTTCCTTAACCCACGAATGTTGGAATAACCCACTCTAAAATTACCTCACATTATTAAAAATTCAAAAAACTTACCTTAAAACCAAATCAGACAAATCTATGAAATTTACCAGTATTATGGCCCAATTGAGCTTTTCAATACACATTGCCACTAGTGTTATGCCTTAGTCACAATATGCATCGATCCACCCCTGGATTCCTAACGCCATAAAAAAAACAATACATCTTATTTGATCTAGCTCTCTCATTGAATCATTAGCTTTGTTCAGTGACGTTGTTCCGAACAGTTTGGAACAGTTTAGAACAGAAAAGTACAAGTTTTTGCTGTTCAATGAGAATTCTCTGTTCCAAACTGTTCTGATTTGCTGTTCAGTGAGGCTGTTCGGAACAGTTTGGAACAGAATAGAACAAGATTTTTTGTTCTTACTTTTTAGGTAAAACAACTTAGAACATGTTTGTGACAACTGTCAAAATCAGCTGCTGTCACTTGCAAGTTAATATTTTTTAACAAACAGCGTGGCTCTTTGTGCTTTTACTTAGGAAACAAACAAATAAATATTTAAAAAACAACACAAATTGAAATTAAACTATGTAATTAAATAAATACTATTTCTAATTTTTTTTAATAAAAAGTATTTCTTGTTTATCCACCAAACTGGAAAAGTAAATAACAATTTTTGTTTGACAATTACATCTGTCAGACAGGCTGCCTGTTCTATCTTGTCTGACGTTTCTTTTCTACTCTGTTCTGTTCTGTTCTAAACCTCACTGAACAATCCTATTATGCGACAGCTTCCCACACAATGTATTCAATAACTAAGCTAAAGCAACTGCGAGTGAAAGGGAAGAGAAAGATTAGGGATAACCACCGCAGCTGCCGCTGATACCACCAATTATTTTTTTGAGTGCCAAAAATTGTCAGAGTGCCAAAGTAAAAAAAATTCGCATATTCAAACAAAAACAATAAATATTCTTTGTTTACATATTTTCCCTATTAACAAAATAAAATTATAAAATTAAAAAAAACAATAGCAAAATTTATTTGCATATTTTATATATGATATGATATCATATGATAGGTATGAAAGGGTACGGTAGTTCTGCACCACACCCTTTTTACAGGATCAAACTCAGGCCCTTGTATCTTTGTATATATAAACTATAGTACTATCATGGTGAATGTCGAATGGACTGCCATCTTCAGATCGTTTGGGAAAGAATCTCATCAAATTTCACAGTGGAGAAAATTGAGTTTTGTGGAGAATTTCTTGTAATAAGAAAGGAATACTTATATTTATAATAGTTAGAGTGAAATAGGTAGAATCAATGTTTTTTGTTAGGTTTGCATTTTTTTGTCGATAACTTTGCTATGCAAAGGTGCAGAGAATTAAAAAGTGTGAACAAAATTTGGGAATTCTCCTTGGTTTGTTGGGTCTTGTGCGGTTAAAGAGGAAGGGTGGTTTTTTACAACTTTGGGTGTCTTGTGTGCAATGCAAGAAGACAATGGTGACGTCGCGTCGGCCGGCGGCGGCGTGAAGGTCAAGGCATAGGTAGGTTGTTTTTTTTTTGCTTTCTAGATATTTATGTATGTAGGTCTGTTGGTAAGAATATCAGTGATGCAATAATTCATGAGTTTCATGGCGATGATGTTTTTTGATGAGTATGGGTCATGGTAGGTAGTTAGGAAGGTATGTCGCTTTTTTATTTTAACCTAGAAAGGTAGGTATTTTTGTAGATAATTTGTATTAATATCTAGGTAGGTACTAAGTAGGTAGGTACGTACCTTATTTTAATGTGAATGTTTATTTATTTATATTATAGATATAAATGAAAGAATACAAATTGCAACAGCTTTAACTAGAAGAATTAAAAATAGGTAGGTATCTATCACTAAAATTTATATGATAGCAAATTTTATTCAGGGTTGCACTCAGAACGGAATTTTTGAAATTCGCACATTTAATAGGGTAAAATAGGGTAAAACTGAATTAAAGTCAAGAAACTAACATCTAAACGCGACGTCGTAGAAACTTGATTTTTTTATTTGAAAGATATTGAAAAATTAGTCAAAAAAATATGCACAACTTTTTTTTATTTAAAATCTACAAACCGAGATATGCCCGGTTTTAAAACTGAAAATTGATAAATAGTCGTTTCGAAAAGTACTTAGTAGTTATATGGGGGTACATTTTTTATTTTTACATATTTTTATAGGGGATGATAAAAAAAATTATCCATGCTTAAGCAATTTTTGACAGGATTTTTTTTTTCATACCCAAAATGATTTTTGAAAAAGGGTAAATTATTTTGGTCAATTTTTCGGTCTATATGATTTTTAACGGGTAGTTCGAAAAATCTAAAATATTAATATCTTATAGATATATTTGAAAGCAATTAAATGGTAAAAATATTATCTTTCTAACTTATTATTTGACAGATTTATTTAAGAAAGGGTAAACATTTTGAAATTTTTTTTTTCTTTGGATTTTTATTAATATCTTTGCAATAAACAGTGGTAGAGGTTTCCAATATACTAATGAATTATAGCTATATGAATTATTTTTGTTTGCTTTTTTTAAATTATTTTAACTGAATAAATAATATACTCAAGGTGTAACTGAAGTGTTTTTAAACGCAGACTAAATGCAGGACACTCCTTAAAAAGAATAAAAAAAGAATAAAGTCTTAATTATCGCAATTTCGAATACAAGTTGAAACTGTGGATGCCCAAATAAAAGAGAATGCAGTTGGTGGGCCAACTACATGTGCCAAAAAAAGTAATAATTAATTAAAAATATAAGTAAATACAAATTAAAAAAATTAACTCGATGGAAAATCATTATAAAAAAGAGACAAACGAATGCATGTTTCAAAATTTTAATACAATTTGGTTAAAAAAATTTTGTTGTCAAAAAAATTTGGGAGAAACATAGACAAACGATTTTCTATTGAACTGCGTTTTTAGATTTTTCGAGCGTTATAGTTGGTGGGCCAACTACATGCTCCATATAATTAATATATAGTTAATTAAAAATAGAAATAAATACAAATTTAAAAAATTAACACGATGAAAAATCATTATAAAAAAGGGACAAACGAATGCATATGTTTAAAAATTTTAATAAAATTTGGTTGAAAAAAAAAAAATTTTGTCAAAAAAATTTGGGACGTATACAAACGAAAAAAAAAAGACAAACATAGACAAACGATTTTCTATCGAACTGCGTTCTTAGATTTTTCGAGCTTTATAGTTGGTGGGCCAACTACATGCTCCATATAATTAATATATAATTAATTAAAAATAGAAATAAATACAAATTAAAAAAATTAATACGATAAAAAATCATTATAAAAATAGCATATGTTTTAAAATTTTAATAAAATTTGGTTAAAAAAATTTTTGTTGTCAAAAAAATTTGGGACGTATACAAACGAAAAAAAAAAAAAGACAAACATAGACAAACGATTTTCTATCGAACTGCGTTTTTACATTTTTCGAGCGTTATAGTTGGTGGGCCAACTACATGTCCCAAAAAAGTAATAATTAATTAAAGATAGAAATAAATACAAATTAAAAAAAATAACACGATGAAAAATCATTATAAAAAAGAGATAAACGAATGCATATGTTTTTAAATATTAATCAAATTTGGTTAAAAAAAAATTATTTGTCAAAAAAATTTGGGACGTATACAAACGAAAAAAAAAGACAAACATAGACAAACGATTATCTATCGAACTGCATTTCCAGATTTTTCGAGCGATATAGTTGGTGGGCCAAACTCCGTAAAGTTTTTTGAAGTGGCTATATAAAAAAAACGGTGAGTGTACAAACGAATCTAAAACTTGTACAAACGATGTACGAACGATTGAAATTAACAGTTGTGCTCAACTCAATAGTTGGTGGGCCAACTACATGCAAACTGTTACTTGGTCCATTTTATTTTAAAATATAATAATGTAGGCTTACCTTAAGTATATAAGAAAAGATGTATATATGTATGTTTTTTTTTTTTTTTTGGCAAATTTCGACCAAATCTGTTGATATTGTGTGAAAAGAGCAATCACACAATATCAACAGATTTTTCTTTTTTTTTTGTTCAATACTTTCTCAGACACAACACACAAGGCACAATAAGAATTACAAATTATTTTTTCCTTTCTTTGCTTTTGTTTGCAATTTTTTTTATTTTTTTTTGTCTGCTTTTTTCACACAATATTTCTTATTTTTTCAAACACTAGCATGAAATTTTTCATTAAACTTCTTTATTGGCTATTTCTAATTAAGCTTTTTCTTCTTTTTTTTGCACAATGAACAGAATATTTTCTCTTTTCTAATTTTTTATAATTTAATTTAATTTGAGAAACAAATTTCTTTTTTTTTTTTTTCTTCTTTTTTTTATTGCACAATAAACAAAATATTTTCTCTTTTCTAATTTTTTGTAATTTAATTTAATTTGAGAAACAAATTTCTTTTTTTCTTCTTTTTTTCATATGATTTTTTCTTTTTCACATGAATTTATGAAGTTTTTTTTGTTTGTTTTTTTTTTTCACATAAGAGCATTTCTTTTTTTTCTTTAAACGTTTTTCTGGAGTGATCTGCAAAAAAAAGAAGGAATCGTTTTAGCACTGCGTCGCGTCGTTCAATACGTGGTTCAAAACGTGAGACTGGCATGAAAGGATCGTGTTATCCCGTTTGGACTTTCAAAGAGTCCTACTAATGGCACGATTTACTTCACACCACATCCTCTAGCCCGTTGGGATATTCACATGTTCCCATGGTTATGTGAAAGGTTATGCGCAAGTAAGGAATGATAACTATGTTCCCATGGTTATAGTTATTTTCACTTCAAAGAAGCGTACCAAACTTGGCATTGATTCCTGGGCGAAAAGGATGCAGTTTGCCAGTCCCTGCTCGGGCGCCAATAAACGGATTCACGATCCGTTATATAAAAAAAAAACGCGAACGCCTGACCCCCGAGGGGCTGGCCCAACTGTTCGACTCACTGAAAATAATATACAACGATTATATTTTAAATATATTTATTAAACAACGGAACCGAATCGATTGACTGTCCAATCAAGACTAATTTATACCTAACTTAATTACCTATACCTCACATAACCATTTGCCTTGCCGCTGCGCGATGGTTCGCAGAGTCAGCAACCTTCAAGGCTCCCGTGCATTTACCCCAAAACGTGCCGATATATGATATCCGCCAATCGTAGGAAATCATAACTGGCTCGTTCATGATTTGCTGACCTGGCAAAAGGTTATTATAAATAGACAACTATTATACGCCGACTCCACTTGATATCTGTATCGCCAACTAGATCTCTGACATAAAAATCAGAGTTTTTCTTTTTTTCTTCGCTGGGCAGTTCATGTCTTGACATCTCTCTGACAAACGTCAAATGTCAAACAAATAAAAAATTTCTTTCACAGTTTTTTGACTTTTCTTGAGAAATTCGTTTGTTTTTGCTTAATTTAATAATATTTTTTCTTGTCAAAAGAATAATAATAGTTATATACCTACGGTTGGTTTAGGGCGATGGCGAAAAGAATGCGTGAACATGATGCAATTCGTACACTTAAAGCTCTGCAAGAGTTGGAAGATCTTGAAGAGTTAGAAATGAGCGAAGAGCAGGAAGCTAAACGGAAACATCGTTTTTGGATTAATCCTTTTCTTACACTAAGGGACGCCCATGACCTCGAGCAACATTTGCTCAAGGATTTACTCTGGGATCAAGGACAAGAGTATCAAAATTTCTGTAGGATGTCCATCGACAGATTTACCGCGGTTCTTATTCTGGTAGGAATGCAAATAACTTTTTTTAGTTTGCTAATTTATTTATTGCAGGTTGAACCGTTAATAAAAAGGCAAGACACGAGTATGCGATTTGCAATCACACCGAGAGTGCGGCTTGCGATTACTCTTAGGTACATTGGCACTGGTGACTCCTATAGATCGTTGGAGTTCTTATCAAGGGTGTCCCGCAAAACAATTTCAACTTTTGTTCCAAATGTGCTGAATGCAATATATAATACTCTTCAAAGTGAAAACATGAAGGTTGACAAAAACTCAGTGCATTTGAAATGTTATGTTCTTTTTTGATTCATGAAATATTTTCCATTCAAGACTCCTACAACTGAAAGTGAATGGTTGCAAGTTGCCAACGATGTCAATAGGTTTTGGGATTTCCCACATACAATTGGATCGATTGATGGGAAGCACATTCGAATTATAGCACCGCCACATTCAGGCTCCGACTTCTATAATTATAAAGGCTTTTTCAGCATAGTTTTGCTTGCCATTGTGGATGCTCATAGCAAATTTCTTTACATAGATGTTGGAGGAAATGGAAGAGCGTCAGATGTAATAATTTTTAAGAACTGTAGCCTTTACCATGGGATCGTCAAAAATTCCCTTATTATTCCAAATGCACAGCCATTGAAAGGGCAAGAAAGTCAAACGACATACTTTTTTGTTGGGGATGATATATTTGCACTTGACAAACATTTAATGAAAGGTATAGAACATTTAAAATAAATACTATTACTAGCAATGATTTTTTAATATTTTTGTTATGAAAGGTTTTGGCCGGAATTCAAAATTAACGACACAACAGGAAGTTCTCAACTATAGGCTTAGTCGGTGCCGCCTGACAGTTGAGATGGCATTCGGACGATTGGCATCGAGGTTTCGAATTTTCCATCGTCCTATTGACTTGAGCTTGGAAACTTGCGAAGCTGTGGTTAAAGCTTGTTGTGTTTTACACAACTTTCTTTCGCTATTAATAAGCTCATCTCCAGATACTGAATTAGTTTCTGAAACTCTACCACAAACAATGTCAGCTCTAACAACACAAGAGCCTTCCAACTATAAACACGCATCAAGAATTCGTGAAAATTTGGTGCGTTATTGTGTCACTGATGGGGACGTTCCATATCAGTGGAAAAAAATTAATAAATAAAAAATATTTCTACGTATCTATGCCTGTAAATTCTTTTTTACTAAATTTTTAAGAAAAAAATATGTACGACTTGGTTGCACGAACTTGCACGAACTTGCGATCACAATGTGGTTCTAAAATCGGAATTAAATTGGTCATGGGAGCCCAAATAGTGTCTATTTGCCAAAACCATAAATAAGTTGCAGGAAGTATTATGTACGTATACAAAAATGAAGAATAAAGCCCCGTGTTGCATATGCAGGCTGATTTTTTGTTTGATTTTGTTTCAAAATGTTGTTTTTATTTCTAATTTATTTAAATAATTCAAATACGATCGAGCTACTATTCGCAGGGGACATAATAATGGAAATTAATAATAGACCAGGGTCCAGTTGTACAATTACTTAAACCCTGGTTCAGCAATTTTTATCTCCCAAATCCAAAGGATCTGTTGGGATTTTACGATGGTTCAAGGTTTATCTATGTGCTAATATTCAATTACATGCTTGAACCAGCCTTGAACCACAGCTAATTCACCGAAATCAGTGAAAAATCAAAGAGTGAAAAAATGCACTGAAATCACCCTGCATTTTTTCATATTTTCTTATATAACTCCGAAAATATGCCATTTAGGAAAAAAGACACCTTATGGTATCCGATTTAAAAAATTCTTACTCGGTTTGATAGCTTATAACAACTTTAAGTTCTCAGGCGTGATAATTTTTTTAATTCATTATTTGTAGGGTGAAATGGGGTATACAACTATCATACACAATACAAAAATTTAAATCGGACACCATTTTATTGTTTTTACCCCATTTTACCCTATAAACAGCAAAGTTTTGAAAAAAATCACCCCACAAGCCATCCGCTGTATATATTCTTTCAAAACCGAAAGAATTTTCTAAATCGGAGGTGTGGGTTCTGAGATTAGCCTAAGCAAACTTATCATTTTATTTCCAGAGTGAACATTTATAAAATCGCAGCAAAAGCTAACAAAAAAAATAATATTAATGTTATAACAAATCTATATGATAGCAAATGGTTCCAAATATGTATAAACAAATAAACGCATTTGAAAAAGCATTACTTTGACCACAGCATTAAAACAAAGCATTTTTCACTGCAATGTGTTAACAGATGCATCATTTCAAAACTATCAGACCGATTTGGAACGGGTTTTCAAATTTCGTTTTATAATACCTCAGAGCATTTAAATCCAAATTTACAACAGTAATTGGCCACTTTTTTACATGTCAATTAAATGCTTCAAAATCACTTAGTTTTTTATAATTGTTTCTCGATTTCTTTGCTACACAGCAACGAAAATATAACTTTTGAGAGTTTCAAAATAATGTCATCTTGTAGAAAATTTTATAATAAAGAAATTGGTTTAAGGTGTCTTTTTTCCTAAATGGCATATTTTCGGAGTTATATAAGAAAATATGAAAAAATGCAGGGTGATTTTAGTGCATTTTTTCACTCTTTGATTTTTCCTCCAGTTAGCACACCATTTGGAGCTGGAGCAACCCTATATTATCATTACATATATTATATCGGATCGAATCCCATCAAAATCTCGTCTACTATATGTTACGGCACTTTCGATGTTTAATTCTCCTAGTCTATAACCTTATTTTACTTTTTATAGATAACACCAGCTCATTTCTAGTTTGTATTGCTTTAAAATTCAGCTTCGGCTTCCTGCTGGGGCCGTATTACGAATTACGAAACGATAGGCAAAAAAAAAACGATAGTACCCAAGAAAACGATAGTCATGTCCTGACTAAACCGATTATGATTTACGAGAATGGATATCTGAAAATAATGCCAGATAAAATAAAAAAAAAACTGCAGAACCAGACAAACATATAAATAAGTGACAACAACATAAAGTTGCTTAATTGGCAAGCTATTAAAATTATTCAAGTAGTGAAGGAAATTTGCCAGCTGATCAATTATTTTACCAAATTTTAAATGCAGCAGAAAAAAATGTTTGGTTTCATCACGTTAGTTTTGATAACAATCCGACATTTATTTTTACAATCTTTGCCAAAATTCCCTGAAATTAGAAATCATAAAATTATAAAACACATTGAAATCCGTTTAGATGGTATAAATATATATCTTTGTTTATTTTTTTTTACAATTAACACAGTTTTTCAAAATCACTTATTTATATCTAGAATTTAAAGATAAAAATTTTTTAAAACTCATCAAATAAATCTGAGTTTATCATTGCATTTTGAAGAAGATCATTTCCTTCCGCTGAGCTTGATAAGGATGAGTGCGAAACTATACTTCTTCGCTGTAGCGACTGAATAACATGCCTCGACAGAACTTGTTGTAATTCAGCCATAGCTTCAGCTGCCTCGATGTTGCTTAATTCTTCCAGCTGACTGGCCACACTGCTCCCAAAACTTTCATATTTAGTTTTTCGTTCTGCAAAAAAAGTTAAAAACTTTTGAAATGCACAAAATAGAAGTCATCTTATTAAGCAATTGTTTACCTGGCCGAGAATTTGTATTTTGTACAATGGCAGCTATGGCGTCCTCGTATCTTGCACTTCGGGCGCTCGATGATGATGTGGATCCCCCTCGCCAGCCCGATGACTGCCTCCCCGATGCAATTTGCATTGGTGCAGATGTTGATTGGGAAAGAGCAAGAACATCAGCAGTTGCCTGCACACCCTCCGCAGCCTCTTCAGCCTCTACAGCCTCCACAGCTCTCTCAAGTGTATCGTCCTGAAATTTTTTTTGTTCGTTTATAATTTTTATGAAGTTGTTTATTTCTTACCAGTGAGAGATTGTTCTGTGTTTTACGCAGCACAATAACTCCATCCAGGAATGAAAACTCACTGAAATAAAAAAGGTGAGACTCATAAACTTCCTCGTTTCCAGCACCAGAATGTTGAGAATCTGGAATTTTTTTTTTTCAGCCACATAAGCTGAGCGAAGATTTTTAACTTTTTTCTTAACATCGAACACTTCCTTGTTCATTTCTTGGGATATGGATGCCCAAGCTTTGTTTTTTAAGTCGTTTCTCTTGTATAGGTTGCTTTTGTAATTCCATAAGCACTCCTTTTCCCTATACAAGTTTATCAGGAGCTTGGTTTCGTTTTGGGAAAGTTTCCACTCACTCATAATTGTAGCTGTTTAAAAGGATTTGTCAAAAACTGATTTCATATAAAAATGTGTAATTACCTGATTTAATCCTTTTAAATATGAATTTAATAAAAAAAACTCCAAATGCCGACTTTTTTTTAAATAAGTAACTTTATAAGCCAAATGAATAACTGTCGCAATGAGAGAAACAAAATAATGACATTAGGATGTCATCCACACACAAAAAAGGAAAAAAAAAACTCAAACGTCAAATTTGATATCAGACATCGATGTCAAAACAAATTCGCAGAGAGAGATCGCTAACATCATATCATAAGATGAAACAACGCGACTCCATTAGACTTTTCATGTCAGGATGAGTATTCTGAGAGAAATTATCTCTAGTGGAGTCGGCCTGTTAAGAGACACAAATATAATATAATACAACACATGGCTTTAATCAATTTCAAGTTCCGCGGTGCACGGAACTTTAGTTTCATACGCGAAGGACTTGGCAGACTATCTTCTTGGCTGGCATCTCATCCTCTGAATCATCTTCTATGATTGTTTTTTTTTTTTGCCACATTGTTACAAGTCTCCCCACAACCATGTTCACAAATAGCTGTGCACTGAAGACTGCTTTCACACATCCACAAGCATATTCGCAATTTTTGGTACATTTGCAAGAAATTAGCTTGAGGAGTGAAATTGGTGCCGGATTTTCATCGTTTGTTAGGGGCATCCAACCTAACAAAGTTTTTGTTCCACCCCTAATCACTAGAATTTATTGCATCGATTGAACATTAAAAAAATGTCCTATAGGAGTGATATTTTGGTCAGTGGCGATTCCTGGTCCTTTTCCTTAGTTTTGGTTTAGCTACAAGGTCTGGAGAAGTTTAAAATAAAAAAAAAATAAACTACAGTTTTCCTTTTTTTTAATTTAATTGATAACGACAAATAAGACAAACAACAAATGTACTTCATTAATAAATAATCAGCCCTATTGTGAGTTCCGCGTGATAGAAAATCCGCCCTGAGTTTCGGGTGAAAAGATTTCCATATAATTTTTGGTGGCGAAAAGGGAATTTTGTCATCTATAACTCTTCCATTTGAATGTCTCACTTATTTTTAATAAAATTAGTCCAAAAGATTAAAAAACGGGGGAAATATCCTTTTTTTTAGATAAAAAAACGTAGAAAATTTAATTATCTATAAATTTAGTTATAACCATTTTTAGCGAGAAATGCAAAATACACCTGCAAATCGACAAAACACAAAATCCAAAATTCCGGGCAAATTTTGTATTGAATCCTCCGGGATCAATTTTTTAAAAAAAGGATTTTAAATAAAAGAACACAATTTAAGTTTGCATTTAATCTTTTTATTTTTAATTCTTTATTTTTTAATTCTTTAGAACTTCAGATCCCTTACCACTGGTGGGGGGAAATCTTTAGTTAAAAGAATTTATATCGAACTCTGAATTACAACTAACTTGTGGCTCATCATACCAGCCCTTTTTATCTTAAAATATTTGTATATGCAGTGATGCTGCTTTGTACATTAGAAAGATACATTTAGATAACGATTCAAAGAAGTTGAATCGTTGACAATCTTTGTTTACATTTGAGTTTATTTTTGTTAGGGGTGACTTTGTTTACATTCATTGAAAGTGATTATCTTTTATGTCGATCGAAGAATTCGATCGTTAACTATTTTTATATTTTGGTTAAGGGTGACTTTGTTTACATTTATGTATATCGATCGAAGAATTCGATCGTTGACAATTTTTGTTTATATTATAAATGGAAGTACTTCACTGATTGTGAAATGTATTCTACTCAAGTAAATATGCTTGGTATGCTCTTTTGTGTGTTGGGAAGTGATTCTATAACTCCTCCCCCCTTTGACTTTTGTTTCTCCTGAAACAATTTTTTATATAAAATTATTAATATAGCACAAATTATTACAATTACAAATCCATTAATTCCAAGGTGAATATATGATTGGTCTGATATTTTTTCTATAATTTCTTTAATATTTTCAATTCTTGTCAAATTAATATTTTCAGTTTTTAAATCAAATTTAGTCAAATTAAAAGTATCTTCCATATAAATATTTATCGGTTGTTTTACAATTGGGTTTTTGTTTACATATTCTGTGTCACCTATTTTAATGTTACAGTTTTCAAAATTAATTAACACATTTCTTTTTATTTGAATAATTTTTCTTTCGTCACAATAATTTTTTACTTTGTAATCACTATTTTTAATAATTAATGTACCTTTCTTGAGTTCTTTTATAATATTTCTTTCTTCATTTTTTCTTTTTAGACAATTATTTTTATTTAAACAGTTAACATATGGTTTTAAATTTTTTAATTCTTTGTTTTCACAGTATTTATAAAATGTTTCATTTATTTTTACTATATTTTCATCTTCTATATCTAATTCCATATTTTCCTCATTGGGTATGGAAGTTATAAAATATTTATCCAAATTATAAATCTTATCTGGTATTTGAATTATAAATATTAATAGATCGTAATCGTATTCACTTACTGATAATTTAATATTTTTGAGTTTGAATAAATCAATATCATAATAATCAATTTCATCTGCTGTTAACAAGCTTTCCGTCATTATTTGCAATCTACTTGCCAATATAATATTTTGAATTTTTTCAATAATTGCTTTTAATTTATCAACTGTTCGAACATATTCTAGGATTATAATTCTTTTTTCCAATTTTTTAAATTCTTTCATTAAACCATGACTATTTTTTGTTTTTGTATCAATCATTTGTTTTAATATTTTTATTTCTTGTTGAAGTTGATTATTAATATCTACCTGTCTGTTTGTGTTCATTATCAATTCATGATTATTTATAGTTAGTGTTTTTAATTTATTTTCGATTTCTGTTTTATCTTCGTCATCCATAGTTCCGAACAGGAAGTTTAAGACTCTTCCGCCTATGTTAATTAGACTTCTTGGTTTTCGTGTATTGTGTTTATGACCTTTAATACTTTTAATTTCTTCTTGAATCAAATTTAATTCATTGTCTATATACACCGTTCTAGCTGTCTTCTGTTGAGTTCACTATGCAATTCTTTTGTTCTAACCATCGGTTGGTTGTTTTACTTAATAACACATTTATTTCCGTTAAGTTAATTATGTGCAAAACTGAATTGTACTTGTTCACGATATTCACTTCATCATATTTAATTAACGCGTAACCGTTATTATTTATTATTTCTTCAGCAATTAATGATTTACTATTTACTATGTTGAAAATGGTAATTAAAATTATTAAACTCTTCATCTTTACGTCCTCTTCTATCGGAATTTGCTCTTAAACTAAAGCTCTTCTCTGAGTTTTTCTATTCATTTGGCTTGCTTTGATTAAATTGTCTTGGTTTATTTGTTTACTTTTTCTTTCCCTTTGTATATTCTTCGTGTGTTGATCATTAAGTTTATTGTATTTGTATCTTGGTGCTATTTTATTACGGTCTGTTCTGGAGTTTTTAACAAACCCTTCTGATCTGTTTTCGGTATACTCTTCTCTATTACTATTCAATTTATCGATTATTTTTTCTTTGTTTTTGATCATTAGGTCATAAAGTTTATTTTTATCTATATTGCCTTTCTGTATATCATATGGTTTTTGCTTAGTAGTAGAATGTATCGACATGTTATAAAAAAGATTAGCTTTATGAACAACTACTCGAATTTCATGTATGCTAGGGTTCATTTTTCCGTTTAGGATTGCTCTAATTTTTTCAGCTAATGTTCTATGAAATACTTCAATGTCTGAATTTCCTGTATGACTGTTTGGCTTAGTAAAATGTACTTCTATATCAAGGTCTTCTAACAGTTTTATAATTCTTGGAAAGTTGAATTCATTATCCATTACGAGTCTTTTTGGTTTACCAATTGTCGCTAAAAATTGTAGAATTGTTTCTTCTAATAAAATAAATAAATATCTAGATGAACTATTTCATTAATGTCTTTTGGAGTTTCTGTAAGATGAAATTTTTCTTTAATTGGTCGTCTATCATATTTAGATTGCTTACATGTATTGCAACTGTCGATAACGTCTTGTATTAAATCTTTTAATTTTTTAAAATAGATTTTTGTTCTTAGTCCTCTATAATTTTCTTCGATACCTGAATGACCTGTTTCTTTTTCATGATACAATTTTATATTTTTAATGGCTTCTTCTTCTGTATCTATATCTTTAGCAAAGTATACACATTTATAAAATTTGATTCTTGTTCCAAATAACTCTATTAATTTTTGTTGAAGTATGTTATATTCATTGTCTGTTAATTCAGTATAAATTCCTGTATTAATTTTTTCTATTAATGGTATTATTAGATCATTAAAGTTATCTTTCTGTATTTCATTTATTCCTATATGTATTCTTTTATTGTCTGATTTTTTAATTCCGTTTCCTGTTTGTAAAATTATTTGTTGTTTGAATATGTTCACTGCACTATCTTTAATTGGGAAATGATCATTCAATTCTTCATGTTGTGAATGTATTGTAGCTTTAAGTGATTCTTGTTCTAACATGTTTATTTCTTGTACATCTTTAATTTCTCTACTCAAAAAGTCTGCTACAGTGTTACTTGTACCTTTTAAATATTCTATTTGCATATCATATTCTCCTAACTGGAGTATCCATCTTTGTAATCTGGGTGAAATATCTCTGCCTAAATTCTTTGTTTGTAACCATTTTAATGGTTGGTGATCTGTTTTGAGATCAAATCGTCTACCATATAAATAGGGTCGTAAATATTTTACTGACCAAACTATTGCGAGTAATTCTTTTTCCGTAGTACTGTAGTTTATCTCATGTTCATTGAGAGTTCTACTTATAAACGTAATTGGATGCCCTTTCTGCGATAGCACTGCTCCAATGGCATAATTGGATGCATCTGTTGTTAATAGAAATTTTTCATTAAAATCAGGATATGCAAGTACTGGTTCTGTTTGAAGTGCATTTTTTAGTTCTTGATGTGCTTTGATATAATTTATATCATTTTTATCTATTTTTTTGTCTTTCTTTAAATATTTGGTAATAGGTTGTGCAATTTTTGCGTAATCTTGAATAAATTTCCTGTAATAACCTGTTATTCCTAGGAATGATTTAATTTCTTTAGTTGTACATGGGAGTTGTATTTTTTCTATGGCTTCTATTTTATCTAAGTTAGGTTTCACGCCTTTGTCTGTAATTGTATGTCCTAAAAACTTTGTTTCTCTTTTAAGAAAATTACATTTATCTACTTGCACTTTAAGGTTATATTTTTTTAAACGTTGAAAAACTAAGCGAAGATTTATTAAATGTTCTTGTAATGAAGTACTTAAAATTAATATATCATCAAGATATACTACACAGATTTTATTTATCAAACCTTCTAAAACCTCATTCATCATCCTTTGAAAGGTTGCTGGTGCATTCTTTAGACCAAATGGCATTCTTAACCATTCATAATGTCCATATGGAGTCGAAAAAGCTGTTTTTTCGGAATCAGCAGGATTCATTTTAATTTGATGAAAGCCTTTAGCAAGGTCGAGGGTTGAAAAATATTGAGCTCTTCCTAATTTATCTAATATCTCGTCGATATTAGGTATAGGATGCTTAAATTCAATAGTGTTTTCATTCAATTTTCTGTAGTCCACTACCATTCGCCATTTTTGTTCACCTGAATTATCTATCTTCTTTGGGACTACCCAAATAGGTGCATTATATGGGGAAACACTTTTTCTTATTATGCCTTGTTGCAATAAATCTTTAACTTGGCGTTCAATTTCTTTTTCATGAATCTTAGGGTATCTGTAAATTTTGCTGAATATAGGACTGTCATGCTCAGTCCTAATACTATGCATAGTTTGGGTTGTTGATGTGAGTTTATCACCTTCTTTATAAAAAATCGTTTTATTTTCATCTATAAATTTTCTTAATTCTTTTTTTTCTTCAAAATTTAAATTCACATCTATTAATTGGCTCATTTGCGTTGAGTTGCAATATTCAAGAGTGTGAATTTCTTCATATTCATATATACTTTTACTACCATAATTTTCGAAATATGTTTTTCTATTATTTATTTCGATATATCCTTCTTTTAAGTTTAATTTTGCTCCAATAGGTTTTAATAAATTTTGTCCTATGATTCCTACAAATTTATTATTCGATATTCTCATCAACTTCCATGCCATAGTAGATTCATTTTCGTTGAATTCTACCGGTACTTCAGTTATGATCTCAAATTTAATCATGCTTTCATGATTAAGTGATTTTACTTTGTTTGGAACTTTCATTAAAGTTCTCGGAATTTCTAATAGTTGTGACTCATCAAGTATACTTGTTGTTGAGCCAGTATCTATTAGAATGTTAAATTTTTTATTATTTATTGTGATTTTTATTATGGGAAGTGATTCTTCTTCCCGGCTATGGTAAAATTTACCTCTTCGTATTTTAATTCTGTATTATTAACATCCATAGGTTCTGGCCTTGGATACCTATTATTATTATTATTATAATTATTATTATTATAATTGTTCCTATATTGTCCCGAATTGAAAGGCCTTTGATTATTACTAAAATTTCTGAAATTTCCCTGATTATTATTATTATGATTTCTAAACAGTCCTGAATTGTGTCTTTGATGACTAAAGTTATTCCCAAAGTTATGTTGAGGTGGAGGTCTTACATAAAAATTATTATTTGGTCTCTGGTTGAGATGTATACCTATTCCTTTGTTATTATGATGTACCTGATTTACCTTAGCGTTATTAAAATTTCCCTGTCTATAGTCTTTATTTAAATTCCTATGGCGCATGAGTAAAGTATATGCTTCTCTTATAAAGGGTGATTTTTAAAGAGCTTGAGAACTTTTTTTAAAAAAAAAACGCATAAAATTTGCAAAATCTCATCGATTCTTTATTTGAAACGTTAGATTGGTTCATGACATTTACTTTTTGAAGATAATTTCATTTAAATGTTGACCGCGGCTGCGTCTTAGGTGGTCCATTCGGAAAGTCCAATTTTGGGTAACTTTTTCGAGCATTTCGGCCGGAATAGCCCGAATTTCTTCGGAAATGTTGTCTTCCAAAGCTGGAATAGTTGCTGGCTTATTTGTGTAGACTTTAGACTTGACGTAGCCCCACAAAAAATAGTCTAAAGGCGTCAAATCGCATGATCTTGGTGGCCAACTTACCGGTCCATTCCTTGAGATGAATTGTTCTCCGAAGTTTTCCCTCAAAATGGCCATAGAATCGCGAGCTGTGTGGCATGTAGCGCCATCTTGTTGAAACCACATGTCAACCAAGTTCAGTTCTTCCATTTTTGGCAACAAAAAGTTTGTTAGCATTGAACGATAGCGATCGCCATTCACCGTAACGTTGCGTCCAACAGCATCTTTGAAAAAATACGGTCCAATGATTCCACCAGCGTACAAACCACACCAAACAGTGCATTTTTCGGGATGCATGGGCAGTTCTTGAACGGCTTCTGGTTGCTCTTCACTCCAAATGCGGCAATTTTGTTTATTTACGTAGCCATTCAACCAGAAATGAGCCTCATCGCTGAACAAAATTTGTCGATAAAAAAGCGGATTTTCTGCCAACTTTTCTAGGGCCCATTCACTGAAAATTCGACGTTGTGGCAGATCGTTCGGCTTCAGTTCTTGCACGAGCTGTATTTTATACGGTTTTACACCAAGATCTTTGCGTAAAATCTTCCATGTGGTCGAATAACACAAACCCAATTGCTGCGAACGGCGACGAATCGACATTTCACGGTCTTCAGCAACACTCTCAGAAACAGACGCAATATTCTCTTCTGTACGCACTGTACGCATTCGTGTGGTTGGTTTAATGTCCAATAAAGTAAACTGAGTGCGAAACTTGGTCACAATCGCATTAATTGTTTGCTCACTTGTTCGATTATGTAGACCATAAATCGGACGTAAAGCGCGAAACACATTTTGAACCGAACACTGATTTTGGTAATAAAATTCAATGATTTGCAAGCGTTGCTCGTTAGTAAGTCTATTCATGATGAAATGTCAAAGCATACTGAGCATCTTTCTCTTTGACACCATGTCTGAAATCCCGCGTGATCTGTCAAATACTAATGCATGAAAATCCTAACCTCAAAAAAATCACCCGTTATTTTGAATATTTTGCGCAATAATGACAGATGCCTGATTGGCATTTAAATTATTTAAAAATTTATTCATAACAATATTTTCGTTGTTAACTGGATTATAAATAACATTAGGTTCTAACTTACTCTTTTTATTTAATTTTAAAAGGATTCCTTCGGTCTGGTCAAAAAGTTGTTGGAGATCGTTGGTGTTGATCATGTGGAGATCTTGAAGAATTTGTTCGTATGTTTCACGAACTCCAAAGTCCTGGATTAATGCTTCTTTTATTGTTGGCCAAGTTGGCATTAAAATTCTGCGTAATGTGTTGATTGCCGCTCCTTGGATTTTATTTCTAATTATTAGAGTTGCAATCGGTTGATTGTCCACATTCACATAAGCATACACATAGTCTATGTATTCAATAAATGAAATGACGTCTTCATCTGGACGACCCGAAAATGTCGGAAGTTTTTCCAATCTTAACAGCGGTACATTTTGGTCTGGTGCTACTTGAGCCATTTTTGTGTTTGTACCTTTATATCTTTTAACCACTTTATTTATGTCTATATATTTTATATATATATATATCAATTTGATTTATTCAACTTTTCCTTTTCCTTCACTGTCTTTGTCTTTTACACAGACACTTTTATTTTTTTTTTTTTTCGTCGACACTTTATTAATGCTTTTTATATTCCGCTAATCTCTCTACGAGAATTCGTGTATTATTTATTTTTGTTGTTAACACTTTAGCGTTTATAAAGCATATAATTATTTTATTTTTAATTCGAAAAATCACTTCGGTGTCTTTACGATAAAAATTTTTTTTTTATTGAATTAATTACTTCGGCAATTAATTTTCATTTAAAAAAAAAAAATAGTTTTGTCCACTAAAACACTTCGGTGTTATTAATTTTCACAAAACACAATATTATTATTTTCTCGGTTCGATCACTGAATCTCATCTATCAATTAATTTGCATTTAATTTCTTAGTGAGATCCTACCGACTGCGCCAATTTTGTATTGAATCCTCCGGGATCAATTTTTTAAAAAAAAGGATTTTAAATAAAAGAACACAATTTAAGTTTGCATTTAATCTTTTTATTTTTAATTCTTTATTTTTTAATTCTTTAGAACTTCAGATCCCTTACCACTGGTGGGGGGAAATCTTTAGTTAAAAGAATTTATATCGAACTCTGAATTACAACTAACTTGTGGCTCATCATACCAGCCCTTTTTATCTTAAAATATTTGTATATGCAGTGATGCTGCTTTGTACATTAGAAAGATACATTTAGATAACGATTCAAAGAAGTTGAATCGTTGACAATCTTTGTTTACATTTGAGTTTATTTTTGTTAGGGGTGACTTTGTTTACATTCATTGAAAGTGATTATCTTTTATGTCGATCGAAGAATTCGATCGTTAACTATTTTTATATTTTGGTTAAGGGTGACTTTGTTTACATTTATGTATATCGATCGAAGAATTCGATCGTTGACAATTTTTGTTTATATTATAAATGGAAGTACTTCACTGATTGTGAAATGTATTCTACTCAAGTAAATATGCTTGGTATGCTCTTTTGTGTGTTGGGAAGTGATTCTATAACTGGCACATGCCATACCAAATTTTGGTCTAAAACTGTGGGTTCATATTCTACTCCATCATTGCAACCTAACTGCATCAAAACATTTTGTACTTCATTTAACTTTGATATATGGTGAAATTTTTTCTAGAATGATCGGGCTATAACAAAAAAAAAAATAAATAAATTAGGCACCTATTACTATAAATAAATTACTATAAATTTTTTATTTTAATGGCTTAAATAGTTGAGTATGCCATCTGATTTGTTTAATAAATATGAATTTATGAAAAATAAATAAAAAATCAATGGAGCGGGTTTCTTAAATATTCTTGAGATATAAGTTAAAACGCGTTTTTCAAAATGGCGGCTGAAGCACAATGCGTGCCGATTTATTTTTATACTCATAGATAAGATAACCCATCTACCAAATTTGAGCAGTGTTTCTGCATTTCGTAAAATCATTTTTGTCTCTGCCCACTGGCGTACCTTATATTTGATGTTTTAGTTTAATAGCATTTGTTTGTGCTAACGCGTTCATTTATTTAGCTAGGCTTTGCTTAGTACTTGTTGTAGTACAACGCTCTTGCAATTAATATTTATAATAATTTTAACCTCGCCATTTGTTGAGTTTTGGAAATTAAAAGTACATCATCTTGGTTTAGCAGCAGATTTATCGCCGCTAACTGAGAGGAATCGACACTGACTTAAGTGCGAAATAGTATACAAAATGCCATTTTCGGAGTGCACACTTACCTGAATAAGTTACACTTAAGTATCCCGTGTTGGACACTTAAGTGTCACTAACTCAGACTGCAAGAATTACCAAAAAGTACCATTATGCTAAACTTAAGTGCAACTTATTGCGGTAAGTATTCACTGTGAAATTGGCCCTTAATATACCTTTACAAATCGAGATTGTAGATCGCTAAAGAAGTTTCACTTCTGTCACCCACAGTGTCCAAACAATTAAATAATTGCAAATCTAACTATAGAATGCAAAGTTGCTTACCTGATTATTGTGTACATATAGAAGTTCTATTATAAACCTTATAACTCTGCCATTCTGGTTATGTTTTTTATGACAAAAACAGATGGTGCATTTCTACTAAACAATAAATACTTACAAGGGTCGTTCAATAATGAATAAAATTCAATATAAATCATTTTTTTTAATTTCATATCTATTTAGACTAAGAGCCCACAGCATGTATGGGGTGTAAATGTTTCCGTTATGGTTTTATCACCTATCATTTTTAAAGCTTTTGTTTGGATACTATCGAAAAGACTCAAGTAAGTTGGAGGAGCACCTGCCCAGATATGCGAATTGTACTCAAGCTATGGACGGATGTATGCTTATAGATCGTAGCTAGATCAGAAGAGGAAACAAATTTCTTGCATCGCCTTAGGGGCCAGTTATAGCTATCATTGAAAACCATCATTGAAAAAGTTAACTGTTGATTTTGAGACCTTTCGAAAGTTTAATCATTGAATATTTGAATGCAGAAATATAGCTTACGACTTCAAAATTATTTCTTCTCCAAAAAAAAAATAATTTTGACCCATATCTTCCCCATAACGTAACTTTTAATTTTTCCAATGATCATTGGTAAGGTAGTTCATCATTGAAAAATTAAAAGTTACGTTATGGGGAAGATATGGGTCAAAATGAATTTTTTTTTGAAAGAGAAATAATTTTGAAGTCGTCAGCTTTATTTCTGCATTGAAATATTCAATGATTAAAGTATCGAAAGGTCTCAAAATCAACAGTTAACTTTTTCAATGATGGTTTTCAATGATAGCTATAACTAGCACCTTAGGAATCCCAAACACTTTGCAGCGTTTTTAGCGATGTCGAATATGTGATCATTCCACAAAAGGTGGTCTGTGATGCACATACCGAAAACCGAAAGCTGTTCAGTTTCCTCAATGCAAGTGCCCATCATGGATAGCGGCAAGGGGGGTGGGTTTTGCTTTAACGACAGAAGACAGCATTGAGTTTCTTAAGCATTAAATTCTACGCGATTTTTGATTCCCCATTGGACAATGCTGACAAGATCAGAATTTAATGAGCTTATCATACGCTGCCGTTCAAGTTCCACATCGGAAGGACATGGATGTGAATTTGAAAACGAATATGAGAAGCTGAGGGTACTGTCGTCAGCGAAACATTTTAAGGGAATAGAAGTTTCAGACAAAAGATCATTTATGAATATAAGGATGAGAATCGGAGACAAAACGTAGCCCTGGGGCACACCAGAATTTATTTTATGAGTTTCAGACTTGAAACCGTCCAATACATCTTGTATTGAACGGTCCGAAAGGTAATTTCTAATGCAACGAAGGAGAGATTCATCAGTACCAAATGCACGCATTGTCGATAAAAGAGCTTGATGCCAAACTCTATCAAATGCTTTTGAAATATCAAGCGCAATAATCTTACTTTCTCCAAATCGATGTAAAGATATGTGCCACTGTTCGGTGAGATATACCATCAGATCACCACTGGACCTATTGCTACGAAAGCCGTACTGCCGGTCATTAAGAAGCTTTCGTTCTTCGAGATATTTCTTGAGCTGAAAATAATCAGCGTTTCCATGACCTTAGAAAGAAAAGACGTAAGCGCAATTGGTCGATAGTTAGAGGGGGAAGAAGAAATGCCTTTTTTAGGGACAGGCTGGACATATGCTGTTTTCCATCCACTCGGAAAGAGTCCAGTGGAGTAGGAAAGATGAAAAGGCTTACGCAGTGGTTTTGCCAGCGTTGAAGAACACCTCTTCAGAACTATGGGAGGGATACTATCCGGGCCAGCGGATTTGTGTACGTCAAGATCTTTTAGAACTCTAGCAACTGCACGAGTGCGAAAGAAGATTTGTCCCATAAAATCATTTACGGTCTCAAGTACATGGGGAGTCATAACACTCTCTGGCAGCGTCGAATTAACAGCAAACTGTGCTGCAAGCAAATTGGCTTTATGTTGTGAGCTGACAAAAGGAGTATCATTGAAGACGAGCGTTGGAACTGAGGACGAGGTGGTATATTTTTTACAAATGACCAAAAATGTTTACTACCTTTGGGACATTGTAGTATTTTTTGCCGTAATTTTTGATCATGCAAAAATTTGGTTCGGCGAATATAAACGTTACAGGTCTTTTAAGCTTGTTGGAACTTTTTCCGGTTTTCCTCAGTAGGGTTGGCTTTATAACAACGGAAGCTTACTTCTCTAACCCTAATAACCTCCTTACAGCTCGAATCAAACCATGCGTTTTCTTTGGGTTTGATGGATTTTACCCTATTCGGGATAAAATTTCTAATTCCACAAAGAATTAAATTTGTGATCATGTCTGTACTGGCATCTACGTCACTATCGAGGAAGCATAGTGACCAGTTAAAGCTCCTGAAAAAATCGTTGAGACCGTCCCAGTTTACTTTCTCGTACTGCCAAACGGTTCCCTTAGGAATTTTTTCTTTATATTCATACTAACAGTATATTTATCAGGGTCAGAGGTAAGGAACAAGTCTAGAGTGTTCGCATATTGACCTGCAACTTCAGGGATTCGAGTTGGCTCGTCAACGAGCTGAGTAAGATGTCAGCAAAGATCTCAACATACCTTCCTTCGGGTGTTGTCTGGCCAGAAAAGTGGAGCCAGCAATGACGATTTCAGTGTGAGGATTATGGGAAACAATTCTTTGGATGGAATCAGACAGAGCATCAAATTCATGAGAAGTTAAAATTCTGTCCAGGTTTAGACTCCTATAAATGAAGCATGTATGAATAATGTGCTTGTTTACCGTGAATTTCAACCATAAGAAGATAAAGTTTGTGTTTACACACGCACCACCACCCAACAAGGCTATGATGGGAAAAGAATAAAGGCACTAAGTGATTCCCATATAGATTAAATTCCGAATAAACGGTATTTTCTCCTACCTGAGTCTCACTCAGTGCCAATATAGCTGGTCTGTTAATTACAGAATTAACATATGCAGCACAAAAGTTCTTCCTTAACCCATGAATGTTGGAATAACCCACTCTGAAATTACCTCACATTATTAAAAATTCAAAAAACTTACCTTAAAACCAAATCAGACAAATCTATGAAATTTACCAGTATTATGGCCCAATTGAGCTTTTCAATACACATTGCCACTAGTGTTATGCCTTAGTCACAATATGCATCGGTCCACCCCTGGATTCCTAACGCCATAAAAAAAAACAATACACCTAATTTGATCTCTCATTGAATCATTAGCTTTGTTCAGTGACGTTGTTCCGAACAGTTTGGAACAGTTTATAACAGAAAAGTACAAGTTTTTGCTGTTCAATGAGAATTCTCTGTTCCAAACTGTTCTGATTTGCTGTTCAGTGAGGCTGTTCGGAACAGTTTGGAACAGAATAGAACAAGATTTTTTGTACTTACTTTTTAGGTAGAACAACTTAGAACATGTTTGTGACAACTGTCAAAATCAGCTGCTGTCACTTGCAAGTTAATTATTTTTAACAAACACCGTGGCTCTTTGTGCTTTTACTTAGGAAACAAACAAATAAATATTTAAAAAACAACACAAATTAAAATTAAACTGTGTAATTAAATAAATACTATTTCTAATTTTTTTTAATAAAAAGTATTTCTTGTTTATCCACCAAACTGGAAAAGTAAATAACAATTTTTGTTTGACAATTACAGGCAGCCTGCCTGTTCTATCTTGTCTGACGTTTCTTTTCTACTCTGTTCTGTTCTGTTCTAAACCTCAATCAATCCTATAATGCGACAGCTTCCCACACAATGTATTCAATAACTAAGCTAAAGCAACTGCGAGTGAAAGGGAAGAGAAAGATTAGGGATAACCACCGCAGCTGTCGCTGATGCCACCAATTATTTTTTTGAGTGCCAAAAATTGCCAGAGTGCCAAAGTAAAAAAAATTCGCATATTCAAACAAAAACATTAAATATTCTTTACCTATTTACCTATTAACAAAATAAAATTATAAAATTAAAAAAAACAATAGCAAAATTTATTTGCATATTTTATATATGAATGATATCATATGATAGGTATGAAAGGGTACGGTAGTGCCCAGCCAAGTTCTGCACCACACCCTTTTTACAGGATCAAACTCAGGCCCTTGTATCTTCTTTCGTTTGGGAAAGAATCTCATCAAATTTCACAGTGGAGAATATTGAGTTTTGTGGAGAATTTCTTGTAATAAGAAAGGAATACTTATATTTATAATAGTTAGAGTGAAATAGGTAGAATCAATGTTTTTTGTTAGGTTTGCATTTTTTTGTCGATAACTTTGCTATGCAAAGGTGCAGAGAATTAAAAAGTGTGAACAAAATTTGGGAATTCTCCTTGGTTTGTCCCGGTCTACATTGAACGATATTTTTAGTGCCGACAAAAAATTGTTGTTGTAATCGTGTGCGATTGAGAGGTACAGCCGACATGATCCTTCCAGTTTCGGCCGATTTTTCCATTCAGCACGGGAAAAATCGTTCAATGTAGACCGGGACTTTGTTGGGTCTTGTGCGGTTAAAGAGGAAGGGTGGTTTTTTACAACTTTGGGTGTCTTGTGTGCAATGCAAGAAGACAATGGTGACGTCGCGTCGGCCGGCGGCGGCGGCGTGAAGGTCAAGGCATGGGTAGGTAATTTTTTTTTTTTGCTTTCTAGATATTTATGTATGTAGGCCTGTTGGTAAGAATATCAGTGATGCAATAATTCATGAGTTTCATGGCGATGATGTTTTTTGATGAGTATGGTTCATGGTAGGTAGTTAGGTAGGTAGCTTTTTTATTTTAACCTAGAAAGGTAGGTATGTTTGTAGATAATTTGTAGTAATATCTAGGTAGGTACTAAGTACATGTAAGAAGGTACGTACCTTATTTTTATGTGAATGTTTATTTATTTATATTATAGATATAAATGAAAGAATACAAACTGCAACAGTTTAAACTAGAAGAATTAAAAATAGGTAGGTATCTATCACTAAAATTTATATGATAGCAAATTGTATTCAGGGTTGCACTCAGAACGGAATTTTTGAAATTCGCACATTTAATAGGGTAAAATAGGGTAAAACTGAATTAAAGTCAAAAAACTAACTTCTAAACGCGACGTCGTAGAAACTTGATTTTTTTATTTGAAAGATATTGAAAAATTAGGCAAAAAATATGCAAAACTTTTTTTATTAAAAATCTACAAACCGAGATATGCCCGGTTTTAAAACTGAAAATTAATAAATAGTCGTTTCGAAAAGTGATGATAAAAAAAATTATCCATGCTTAAGCAATTTTTGACAGGATTTTTTTTTCATACCCAAAATGATTTTTGAAAAACGGTAAATTATTTTGGTCAATTTTTCGGTCTATATGATTTTAAACGGGTAGTTCGAAAAATCTAAAATATTAATATCTTATAGATATATTTGATAGCAATTAAATGGTAAAAATATTATCTTTCTAACTTATCATTGGGGCGACCTGCATCGTGCCTGATCGGGAAACTATTGATTGCTCAGAACTTGGTCTGGGCCAGTAGCGCAACAATCAGTCACGATGAAGTGCTTGTTTTACCTCCTCGTGGTGGTCCCCGGGCAACTATTTATGTATCCCAATATACATAAATAGGCTAAAATTACAAGTGCGAAAAGGCCTAGCTTTCTAGGATAGGTTACGGAGGTTAGCATTCTCCGTAACTGAAATCAACCCGCTACCGAAACCAACACTACGCCTCGGATAATTAATGATAACTCGTTGACGACTTTTGGCTATTGTACCCGGACAAAGATTGGTTTCTGGAATGTGAAGACGCTTCTTGACAATGGAAAAGAAGGTCCTCAGAATGCCAGATTCCTGCAACTAGAGAAGGAATTCATGCGGTATAGGATGGACATCTTAGGGATAAGTGAAGTTAGATGGCTGGGTTCGGGGAAGTTCAAGTCACCAACCCGTAACACTGTACTATTCTATTCCGGAAAAACACCTGGAAGCGCTCGGGAATCTGGCGTTGGATTGCTGCTTTCCAAAACAGCTCTCAAAAGCCTAATTTCCTGGGAGCCTTTAGGTGACAGGATCCTGAAAGCCAGGTTCCGGACTAGAGTACGTCGCGTCACCATCATACAGTGTTACGCCCCAACTTTGCTCTCTTCTGACGAGGAGAAGGAGGCCTTTTATAACCGGCTGAGTGCTGCTTATGATAGCGTTCCACGAGGTGATATAGTTATGGTGATGGGAGACTTAAATGCCAAGGTTGGCAATGACAACACTGGGCTAAGGCATGTCATGGGAAAACATGGTGTTGGTAACCGAAACGACAATGGCGAACGATTTGTCGATTTCTGCAACGCCAACGGCCTTGTTATTGGAGGGACCATGTTCGAGCATAAGACGTGCCACAAAGTCAGTTGGGTGTCGACTGACAGACAAGCAACTTCCAACCAAATTGACCACTTCGCGATCAGCCGGCGTTTTAGAAGCAGTCTCCAGGACGTCCGTAACAGAAGAGGTGCTGACATGGGAATGGCCCGGGACCACCATCTGATGGTTGCTACCGTAAGATTGCGTACAGCTGCAGTTCGGAGATCCCAAGGAAACACTCGAATGCCCAAGTTTAATACAGATAGACTAAAGGATCCTGCAGTGCGCCAACAACTAGGGGACCACCTTTCACAAGGATTGAACGCAATCAGCAGCACGGAAACCACATCCATCGAAAATCATTGGTGTGCTGTGAAAAATGTGTTCATATCCGGTGCTGAAAGTATAGTCGGCCGGGCGCAAGGAAGAAATAGTGCTTGGCTTTCCGATGAAACTTGGGCAAGGATCGAAGAAAGGAAACACCTTAAAGCTCGCATCGCAGCTACCCCAGCAGCAGGGAGAAACGAGCTTGAGTCTACGTACCGCATGAAGATGAGGGAAGTTCACCGTAGTGTGCGACGTGATAAGCGTAACTACATCAACGCACTGGCTACAGAAGCAGAAGAAGCCGCTAGTAGGTGTGACAGTAGGACCGTCTACAGAATTACCAAAGAGCTCACTGGTGTCCAGAGCTCAAAACAACACCTGGTTAAAGACACAAACGGATCCCTGCTAATTTCGGATGAGGACCAGCTCATAAGGTGGAGGGAACACTCCCACTGAGCTACCCGAAGTAACAATTTCCCGAATACGCACCGTACCCCCCAGTAAAGAAGAAATTATCACCGCCATCAAAGCACTGAAGAACAACAAAGCGGTTGGACTTGACGGTATTCCTGCAGAGCTCTTAGGAGCAGCCCCAACGACATCGAGCGAGCTACTGCACCCACTTATTAAGAGAGCTTGGGAAGCAGAGAGCTTTCCTGAAGAGTGGAAAAAAGGAATGATTGTCAAGCTCCCAAAGAAAGGAGATCTCACACAGTGCGAAAACTGGAGAGGAATATGCGTTCTGCCTGCAGTAGCCAAGATAATAGCAAGGATAATATTGGACCGAATTAAAGACCACCTCGAAGACACACTCGACGCCGAACAAGCAGGTTTCCGCACTGGATCTTTCTGTGTTGATCACATCAACACCTTGAGGATCATCATCGAACAGTGCGTTGAATATCGATCACCACTTCACCTGCTGTTCATCGATTTTGAAAAGGCGTTCGACAGTGTCAATAGAGAATTTATTTGGCTTGCTTTGCACAGGAGGGGCATCCCAGATAAATTGATTGCTATTATCAAGGCTACATATGATGGATCCAGGTGTCACGTTTTGCACAAAGGTAGGCTGTCAGAGGAGTTTGAAATCCAAAGTGGAGTTAGGCAAGGCTGTATACTGTCACCAATACTGTTCCTGTTGGTGATAAGTGACGTACTGCACGCAGCTTTGTCAAATGGAAATGGGGGAATTCAGTGGACTCTGCAATCTCACCTCAAACATCTGGACTACGCGGACGACGTATGCTTACTCTCTCATAGGATCATGGATCTCCATCAAATGACAACAAGGGTGGAGAGAGAAGCAGAAATCGTAGGGCTTAAGATCAACTCGGCAAAAACTAAAAGGATCAGCCTTGGAACTTCCTCATCAATCCAAGTAAATATTTCTGGACAACCGGTAGAGATGGTAGAGGATTTCCAATATCTTGGGAGTATTATCTCTACGGGTGGCGGAACTGAACTGGACGTAAACAGCCGAATCAGAAAAGCAAAGGCTGCGTTCGGAATGCTGTCCAAAATATGGAGAAACAACTCTTTTAGCTTAAAGACCAAGCTACGACTGTTCCGCTCCAATGTTGAATCCGTTCTGCTTTACGGCTGCAGCACTTGGAAAGTCACTGAAATTGTCACTAGAAAGCTGCAAACCTTCGTTAATAGATGTCTACGAAACATCTTGAGGATTTTCTGGCCCAACCGTATCTCCAATGCCGAACTTCATACGAGAACGGGTCAGGAGCCCATAGACTCCATTATACGAAGAAGAAAGTGGCAGTGGATTGGCCATACGCTTCGAAAAGGCGATCGGTGCATTGCATCTCAAGCAATGCAGTGGAACCCGCTCACACAGGAGGGAAGACAAGTGGGCCGGCCTAGAAGTACATGGCGAAGAACGGTCGAACAGGAATCGGCACGACTGGGGAAAAGTTGGAGAGAGCTGAAATATATTTCAAGAAATCGTACACGATGGCGCGTAGGTGTAGTGGAGGCCCTATGTCCCGTAAGGGAAACATCACGGACGTAATAGGTCCGAGGACCTAAGTAAGTAAGTAAGTAACTTATCATTTGACAGATTTATTTACGAAAGGGTTTTTTTTTGGATTTTTATTAATATCTTTGCAATAAACAGTGGTAGAGGTTTCCAATATACTAATGAATTATAGCTATATGTTCCAGGAATTTGTGTAAACAAATTAATATTTCAATTGTACTATTGACCTGATAAATTAACAATATATAATTTTACACATATTATATATTATTATGTATCATATATTATTATTGCAAAATATTTGTACTAAAAATGTGTTTTCATGAATAATCAACTCTCTTTTTCGTACTTTAAATTCAAAATTAATGAAAAATTTATATATTTTCGAAAAATAATGATGCACATTTATAGGTGTAATTTTCTTCTACAGTTATGTGAGTAATTTTGTATTTGTAAATCTTACTGGAAAAAAAGTAGGGGCAATTTAAGCTCTATTTAACCAAGTTAGGAGGCTTCAAACTTGAGTAATACTTAATAGTTCATATTAAATGATACATGAATTAAAGATAGAAATTTTGTATCTAAATTTCTGTGTTAAAATGTTTAACGTTAATAAAAAATTGTAGTAGCCCGTATCGTAATGGTTAGTGCATTCAACTGACACGCTGGAGGTCTTCCCAGCCTCGCCCACCTAAAAACTAAAAAGTTTTTTTCAGGGCTACTGCTTCTTGCGAGGAATTGACAAATTCTCCAAGAGTATCACTTGCCACGAATAAGTGCTTCTCGTCTAGCCGTTCGGATTCGGCATAAAATTGTAGGTCCCTTTTATTCCTGTCGATAGGCGCACACAGGAATGGTTGCGAGTTGTTAGTCACTAGGCCCTCGTTCTTCATGAGCCGTTGTGCCACCCAATTTATTTATTTTTTTAAAATAAAAAATTGATAAATTTTGAAAAACAAAACCAACACACTAATTGCTCTAATCTTCTTCTTAATTATTGCTTATAAATTTTAAGTAATTATTGCAACAAAAGCCACTCTAAAGTTAGTTTTATTGATTTATTTACCAAAAAAAATGCAAAGGAAATTCAAGGAATTCTATTTTTATATTGTCAACACGCCCATCAAATTTAAAGATTATAAATTCTAATAAAAAAGATCAAATCCAGAATTTTGTCAATTGTCAATTTGTCGGCATAAAATTGGTTATAAATCGAAAAGTACTAATCCGAATTTAAAAATTTAGATGTCTACAGAAAGGTTATATATTATCAGCATTTAAATACATATGTACATATAAAATATTTAGATGATTATACAATTTTTAGTGCTAATACGCCTGGACTAGCCTGGAATAGCTTTATTTGGGCTAAATTATAGTTAATATTATAACTATTTTCTGCCAATTTTCACAACTTAAACTTGACGATAATCAACTGGTTGCTGAAATGATCATTTAGCCGGATTCTTCTTAGTTTAATGTGACAGTTGCTTCATTAATTTTTTCATATCTTGAAAAGTAAAAGTCCTAGATACATACGGTTTCCAGCGTTTGAATAAAAATTGACAAAAGCATTAAGTTTTGAAAACAAAAATTATGCTTAATTACATAAAATTTTGAAAAAAATAGCTTGAAATTTTTTTTTATTTCAAAATTTTGACTCCCGCCTTAACGGAGGAAAATATACCCCCGTCCATACGAATCTTGTCTTGTCTAAGTCCAACCTACACGCTCTAGCCTTTTATGACACCTTTTGCAAACCACCCTGTATACACTATACACGTACTAAATACCTACTCAAAAAAATAATTTTGGAAGAAAAAAGTACTTTCATAAGTTTCGATTTTCTCTAAAACTAAACTATATACCAGCTCCTGGTTCTTAGCGTTCGACTAAAAACAAAGAATATTACATAAAATTCTGAAGTAAAAAATGCAAATAAATTTTGTTTTTCAATTTTTTTTTTCTAAATTTTGTCTTTGAAAAATTTTGTTTCAAAAACTATTCATTGAACATTATAATTTTGAAAACAATTTGAAAAAAAATAGACTGAAAAAAGCTATCGCATAATATTGTAAGTAATTTCGTTGATTTTTAATCCATTTAAAGCAAATGTTTTATAAAATTACCCCTCCCCCAGAAACAGAGGGAGATAGAAGTTTTAAGCTTTAAACATACAAAAAAACACTAACTAATTAAAATTATTATAAATTTCTAAAATTGTATTCCTTTTAGAAATTTATAAAAAAAAGTTCACGAAAATAGGAACAATTTATAATTATTATTATTGTATTAGGTATGCAAAAATTCATATTTAAGTTTTTCAAATTTATTTTACACTTAAATTTCTAACAAAAAATTCCTAACGAAAAAAGTTATTGGTAGGTAGGTATCTACAGGTAAGTACCTATCCGTCTACAATAAAACATTTATTTTGTAAACTACCTGGAGTCAAAAAAAATGTGTGAGTACCGGGACTCAAGGGGATGATGTGTAGTATATAGTTTATACCCTTGTATATAAAATCCATAGTAATATCATGGACAAATTTTCATAGGGCGAAATCCATTTTTGGGAGACAATTTTCAGCGGAGACTTCCATTTTTGGGAGACTTGCATTAATCGGAGAATCGAGACTTATGTAGTTAGAGCAAGAGAAGTGTATTTTTTCGATTCTAATAAGAATCAAATGGAGTAAGCGAGATTACCAATTGAAGGTTTTTTTTAAACGTCTATGATGAGAAAAAGGTGAAGAGAATGACAAAAAAAATGTTCGTATCCTCTTTGATTGAATGTGCAAAGTATTTTTTTTTTTTCTTAATTTACTGATATGATATATGCGAGAAGAATAAGAGAAGTCGTTGGCGTCGTCGTTGTCATCAACCTTGAAGCAAGGAATACCTATAGTTTTTTTTTTTTTTTTGTGGGAAAGAATAATGCGTAGGTATACCACATTCGTATATTATCAAGGGTAGGTTGATTTTAATGCGGAAAAGAAAAATATGGTCATGCTGTGTAAGTATATTTATATATTTGTATATGCCATCGTATAGGTATTATTGAGGGTAGTTTTTATATTAAATTGTCTGGCAAAGATTTCTCATTTGCCGTGAAATTTGTTGCAAGTGAAAGATTTTGAGCATATTTTTTTGCGGGAAAGGAAAATATAACTAAATAGGTAGATATAAAGGGTGATTTTTAAAGAGCTTGAGAACTTTTTTTAAAAAAAAAACGCATAAAATTTGCAAAATCTCATCGATTCTTTATTTGAAACGTTAGATTGGTTCATGACATTTACTTTTTGAAGATAATTTCATTTAAATGTTGACCGCGGCTGCGTCTTAGGTGGTCCATTCGGAAAGTCCAATTTTGGGTAACTTTTTCGAGCATTTCGGCCGGAATAGCCCGAATTTCTTCGGAAATGTTGTCTTCCAAAGCTGGAATAGTTGCTGGCTTATTTGTGTAGACTTTAGACTTGACGTAGCCCCACAAAAAATAGTCTTAAGGCGTCAAATCGCATGATCTTGGTGGCCAACTTACCGGTCCATTCCTTGAGATGAATTGTTCTCCGAAGTTTTCCCTCAAAATGGCCATAGAATCGCGAGCTGTGTGGCATGTAGCGCCATCTTGTTGAAACCACATGTCAACCAAGTTCAGTTCTTCCATTTTTGGCAACAAAAAGTTTGTTAGCATTGAACGATAGCGATCGCCATTCACCGTAACGTTGCGTCCAACAGCATCTTTGAAAAAATACGGTCCAATGATTCCACCAGCGTACAAACCACACCAAACAGTGCATTTTTCGGGATGCATGGGCAGTTCTTGAACGGCTTCTGGTTGCTCTTCACTCCAAATGCGGCAATTTTGTTTATTTACGTAGCCATTCAACCAGAAATGAGCCTCATCGCTGAACAAAATTTGTCGATAAAAAAGCGGATTTTCTGCCAACTTTTCTAGGGCCCATTCACTGAAAATTCGACGTTGTGGCAGATCGTTCGGCTTCAGTTCTTGCACGAGCTGTATTTTATACGGTTTTACACCAAGATCTTTGCGTAAAATCTTCCATGTGGTCGAATAACACAAACCCAATTGCTGCGAACGGCGACGAATCGACATTTCACGGTCTTCAGCAACACTCTCAGAAACAGACGCAATATTCTCTTCTGTACGCACTGTACGCATTCGTGTGGTTGGTTTAATGTCCAATAAAGTAAACTGAGTGCGAAACTTGGTCACAATCGCATTAATTGTTTGCTCACTTGGTCGATTATGTAGACCATAAATCGGACGTAAAGCGCGAAACACATTTCGAACCGAACACTGATTTTGGTAATAAAATTCAATGATTTGCAAGCGTTGCTCGTTAGTAAGTCTATTCATGATGAAATGTCAAAGCATACTGAGCATCTTTCTCTTTGACACCATGTCTGAAATCCCGCGTGATCTGTCAAATACTAATGCATGAAAATCCTAACCTCAAAAAAATCACCCGTTATTAGTATAAACAAAGAATGGTAGGTTTTATTAATATCTAAATTGTTGGATGATTTTGAGTTTGACCAGAGATTTTTTACAAGAAATTTACAATTTATTACCTATACCGAGGAATACCTATATAAGTTAATGAAAAAGTGAGAATTTGTATGCAAGTTGAAGTAGGTAGGTTCTTGGTGGTATACCTAAAATAAAAATAAAAAAATAAATCGGGTGGCACAACGGCCCATGAAGAACCAGGGCCTAGTGACTAACAACTCGCAACCATTCCTGTGTGCGCCTTTCGACAGGAATGGAAGGGACCTACAATTTTATGCCGATTCCAAACGGCTAGACAAGAAGCACTTATTCGTGACAAGTGATACTCTTGGAGGATTTGTCAATTCCTCGCAAGAGGCAGTAGCCCTGAAAAAAAACTTTTTTAGTTTTTAGGTGAACGAGGCTGGGAAGCGATCCCAGACCTCCAGCGTGACAGCCGAACGCACTAACCATTACGCTACGGGCTACTACCTACCCAACTAACAATTTAACTTGTATAAGGTCCAATATTTAGAATTGGATAGGCTATTGCTGACATAGAATAGTTTTAAGGCTAAATAATGCAAGTCAAGCATTTAACGATTTATTTATTTCAAAAAAGCTTTCTTAGTGCCTTTAAGTTTGTTTCTATACGAGACTTCATGTAATGAGTTCTACGGAGACTTTTTTAAGGCCTGCCGAAATTGGTTGCCTTAGCTAGAAAAATAATAGCTTTTATAGAACATTCAGATGAAAGTCATTACAGACAACTCCTTTACGGCTTGTTTAAGAAAGTAATCGCGCATCATGAAAATGTCAGATAGATATTTAAATAATTTGATTTTAGTCAGTGTTGTTATATCGTTTTGAAGAACGGAATTTTCATAAATTTATAAAGCATATTATAAATGTTTGAACATACGCTTACCTAAATTTGTTAGCATGAAACAAATAAAAACTATAAGATCTGCTTCTGCAATTTTGTGCATGAAAATATCTTAGTTTGAGTTCCTCAAAAGTGAAGTCATGCAAGACATTTTGTTTAATGTATATAAAACTCCAACAAGTTAAAAAAAGTTGTTCTCATATTTTGTTCCTAATATCCTCAATTCGTTTTTAAAAGTAAACTCTAGTATCCTTCGTTTTCATTGACCACTTAACCAAAATTAAAACAAAAAAAAAAACAAGATTCATTTTTGAAATCGGTGTATAACAAGACTGATGACGGTAATCAAACATTTTGCACGAGTGGGACTTGTACTTTATTGACTTACGTAAGAGAACATTATAGCTTTTGCATTTTGTTAATAGCAAACTTAAGGAAATCAAAAATTAGTTCAATATAGAGCGGGAATGTTGCTTTGGTTGTGACCTCTATATTGGACTTCCGTAATGAAATTATAGCTTTTGCATTTTGTTAATAGCAAACTTATACAAATCAAGAATTTATATTTGTGACAGATATTGACATCCCTTTGAAATGTATAGCTTTTGCATTTTGTTAATAGCTTGCTTACAGAAATCTAAAATGAAAGCTAAGAAAAAAGAGGAATTTTGTTTTTTTTTACATTTATTGCCTCCCCTAATTATATCTTTTATATTTTGTTAATAAGAAAACAAACTTAGGTATATCGGAAAATGAAATATTATACATACCTAATTGTCCCCTTAGGTGAGACTTTGATAGAATTAAGCAACTTAATTACACTACTGCATTGCACATATCTACTTGCTTGAAAAAAAAAAAATTATATACGAACTTTTTTCAAACATATGGTACGATAAAAAAGGTCATGCATACCTTATGTTAATGTTAATATAATACTTAACTTATGGTATATAATTTTCAAATACTTAAAGAATTTCATGAATGATACTTTAAATTCAATCTTCTAAAACCCTGTTATGGGTACCAATGTTTAATGAAAATTTAGTTTGATTTTTTTGGGCTTGAAGTATCAACTCATTAAAATTTTTACATGCGTATGGTATATTGCCAATTGGCCTGGTGGCCTACTTATAGAGAGGAGCTGAGTTCGATCCCTGGATTCTGAAATTTAATGTGAGTAAAAGTTGAATTTTTTCAAATAAAATAAATTTCTATACATTTCAGAATAAATAGAAAAGCGGTTCTAACACCCTAAAGACAAAATGGAAAGAAAAATAACAACAATAATAATAATAAAATTTAAAGCAACGATTTTTTTTTTAAATAACACACTGCTTTACTAGGCCTTTGTAAGGCCTTACAATGTGAGTCATATCATTTATGCGACCTGAAAGTGAATGTCTTATAAAAGTCAGACAACTTGTTTAGTGGAGCAATAGCACTGTTTTGCTTAGTTTATTTTATCAATAAGACTTTCCATGGAAAACTATTTAATTATATAGAACTTCTGGTCAAAGGTCTTAAAGGAAATGAAATAGCTTGTATAATGTGCGCCAAACTGATTTGCATAAGGTCTTTATTAGTTACTATACAAACTATAAAATAGCTTGTGTAGACACTTAAACAAGTTAAATTGTTAGTTGGGTAGGTACAGAAAATAAAAACAAATTTCCTGTTTTTGGCTTGAAATTTGTTTGCTTGATTTTCAGGGTAGGTAGGAGGTAGGTAGGTTTATTTGGTTTGACTTTGCATTCTCAATTTATCATACGAGTATGAATGTAGGTAGGTACCTACCTAGGTAACTTTTAATTGTTTGACACTAGAGTCTGTCAATGTGGTGGTTGAATTTCAGCCAGTGGGTGATATCATAGTGGGTCGGTAGGTTTTATAAGTTTTAGTTGTCAAATATTTTTTTTTATTTGAGTGTAGGTTAGGTAGGTACCTACCTACCTAGGAATTTTTGAAATATATACTACGCCATGTACCTACAACCAACATTGTTCGTTTAATTAGAACTACCTATAGGTATGTATACTACATAGATATGTAGCTAACATTTTTATTTTTCAAATCAACTCGAAGGCGAAAATGAATGTAAATTGCAAGGTGGACAGTACACTGAAAATGTAATTATACACAGCTATAGGTAGGTGTGCACATACTTATATGTATACAGGGTGTCCGGTAATTCGTAACCCATACTTTGGCATGTGATTTTGGGTCATATTCTAAGAAAAAAATTGTTCTATAGTAAAGTTTGATTTTAAACTTTGACATAATTTTTTGAGGATTTAAAAAAAGGCAAACTTTGGTGTAGCCTGACCCCTGTTAAAATTTATTTCTCTGTCAGTGCTAATGGTAGGGACCTCATTTTGGACTTTTTTTAGTGAGAAATAACTAGCCTTTAAAACTACGTTTAAGTTAAGCCCATATGTGTTTAGGGTTGCTAGATATTTAATTTTAAATGGTGTTCAATTTTTCTTGCCCGAGCAAAATTTTGACTTAAGGTCAATTTTGTATTCAAAAAATGGCTTATAACATAAAGTTTTATTATTTTTACCTGATGAACAAAACAATAATAAAAAAAACTCATTAATAAGTGCACCCAAAAACCCATACATTTTATGATACTTGGGAAAATCTAAACCAGGTAAGAAATCGAATTTTTATTTTTTTTTAATGGGTTTAAACGGTTATACCTGTCTATTTAAACATAGCGTTGGCAAGTTTTATACCTTTTTAAAAACTACAGAAAAATAGGCAATTTTTGAAATATAAAACCTGTATTGAGCCATATGAATTTTGTTCAGGGAGCTCTTCAGAAGATTGAGGCCAAAATTTATTTTGGCAAAGTTCAATATTAACTAATGAATTTTAGGCAAATGGTGATGCCAATGAAAATATTTTACTCAGTAAAGTTAGTGGAACTATAAGTCAATATTTTAATGCAAAATTAAAAAAAAAACAAAAATCAATTGTGGACAGGGTGAGCAAAAAACTGGTTCAAAGTAAGATTTTTTTTTTTCAAATTTCAAAAAATAGCCCTTATTCGAGAACTGCTATGATTCGGTATGGAAAAGTTACCAAATTTCTCATAGGGTATGCCCTGGCCTTTCACCAGTTCTTGGTTTGGACCATTGTCAATGGGACACCCTGTATATGTACCTAGGTAGGTACATAAACAGATCAGACTTAAACATATATAATTGTTATTATTGTACTATTCGTACCGTCAATTTCATTGAATTTTTGAACAACAACAACAACTTAAAGGCGCTACCACCAATTGTTTGGCTGGAGATATAGCTATTTCGTGTTTTGCCACTTTTGCACTCATCAGTCTCCTTTTTGTGGTGCTGAGCTTTAATTCAATTTTATTTGAAAAACTTTGTATGCACGCCATAGGATTCGGACCCACGTATATCAGATTTACTCAGTCTTAGCAGTCGTGTGCACTACGCACTCCACCGCCTTAGACCACTGACGTCACAGGTCGAGATGTGTTATTTGTTTATCAAATGCATTTGGAGCATCAACATTTTTATAAGTGCCTTTAAGTATGCTGTCTTGTTCCGCCTCCATTTTTCTCCATACCTTATTTCGATAGACTTCAATTCGCAGTACGTATCAAAGGGGGAGATGTTGGAAGATCGGTTACGAACCAGACTATTAAGTTATTATTGTTATTATTGTACTATTCGTACTAGAATGTCAGCTTATTGCGCTTGACCATTCCTTATTCCGTCAATTTCATTGAATTTTTGAACAACAACAACAACTTAAAGGCGCTACCACCAATTGTTTGGCTGGAGATATAGCTATTTCGTGCTTTGCCACTTTTGCACTCATCAGTCTCCTTTTTGTGGTGCTGAGCTTTATTTCAATTTTATTTGAAAAACTTTGTATGCACGCCATAGGATTCGAACCCACGTATATCAGATTTACTCAGTCTTAGCAGTCGTGTGCACTACGCACTCCACCGCCTTAGACCACTGACGTCACAGGTCGAGATGTGTTATTTGTTTATAAAATGCATTTGGAGCATCAACATTTTTATAAGTGCCCAATAAGCTGACATTCTAGTACGAATAGTACAATAATAACAATAATAACTTAATAGTCTGGTTCTTAACCGATCTTCCAACCTCTCCCCCTTTGATACGTACTGCGAATTGAAGTCTATCGAAATAAGGTATGGAGAAAAATGGAGGCGGAACAAGACAGCATACTTAAAGGCACTTATAAAAATGTTGATGCTCCAAATGCATTTGATAAACAAATAACACATCTCGACCTGTGACGTCAGTGGTCTAAGGCGGTGGAGTGCGTAGTGCACACGACTGCTAAGACTGAGTAAATCTGATATACGTGGGTTCGAATCCTATGGCGTGCATACAAAGTTTTTCAAATAAAATTGAATTAAAGCTCAGCACCACAAAAAGGAGACTGATGAGTGCAAAAGTGGCAAAGCACGAAATAGCTATATCTCCAGCCAAACAATTGGTGGTAGCGCCTTTAAGTTGTTGTTGTTGTTCAAAAATTCAATTAAACATGTATAGCCCATAAGGAGAGGGGAGAAAGGCCCCTCCCGCCTCCAAGAGATTGTTTCACTTTATTAGCTTAATACAAGCAAAAACTTACATACTAACTTAAAGATTAACATTAAAAACTTACACTAACTTAAGATTATGGCTAGGAGGCGTGCGAGGAACGGTAAAGGGAGGTTTTGAGGCTGTCTTTGGTTATATGGACGTCGAATAGGTTGTGCACGCTGTTAGAGGTACGTAGCATACGGTTTATAGGTTCGTTGCTACCGTAATTGGTTCGGTGAAACTTGATTTGGAACAGAGGTATGGATCGTAGATTATTGGAATTTGTTTGCAGGGAGATTTTTTGAAGAAGAGCTGGACAATCGATATTGCCAGCTAAGAGCTGATGGGTGAAGACAATATCAGCCACTCGGCGGCGAAATTCGAGGGAGTCCAAATTAATTAACTTTAGACGATGTTGGTAGGGAGGCAGGTTATGTGCATAAGACCAGGGAAGGCCGCGGAGGGCAAAACGAAGGATTCTACGTTGAACAGCTTCAATTCGCTGAGAGTGATTAAGGTAATAAGGTGACCAGACTTGACTTGCATATTCGAGCAGTGGCCTAACAAATGTGGTATAGAGAGATTTAGTGACATTAGGGTCGGAGAATTCCTTTGACCATCGTTTCACAAAGCCCAGTGCGGATTTAGCTCTCTTGATGGATTTATCAATGTGAGAACGAAAATTCAATTTTCTATCGCAGATAATTCCTAGATCGCACAGTGAATCAACCGAGGGGACTGGCACATTGTCTATAAAATACGGCCTAGGAGGGAGTGGAAAGCGCTTACGGGAGAAGGTGATAGCTTGACATTTGTTAACATTGAGCTCAAGAAAGTTTTTAAGGCACCAGGTTGAAAATCGGTTAAGGTCATTTTGTAGTAGAATAGAGTCGGCAGGGGATGTTATGCACCTAAAGATTTTGTTATCATCGGCGTAAACTGATATAAAAGAGTCTTTTATTATACAGTCGACGTCGTTGATAGTCAAGACGAAAATCAGTGGGCCAAGGTGGCTTCCCTGCGGGACGCCAGAAGTTGCAAGGATGGGATCAGATTCAGAGGATCTAAAGATTACTTTATACTGCCGATCTTTTAAGTATGACTGAACCCATGAAAGGAAGATGGGTTGAAATCCTAGGGAATTCAACTTGAAAAGGATCAAAGAATGGGAAATTTTGTCAAAGGCTTTGCTAAGATCGATTGCAAAAACATCGACCTCATTACCGTTTTCAAGAAAGCATAAGTTTCCTGAAACAAATTCTAACAAGTTAGTAGTAGTAGACCTGCCCTTGACGAAACCGTGTTGGTTTGGGGAGACTATATGCTTGCAGTGGAACAGCATTGTATCATAGACGATACTTTCAAAAAGCTTAGGGATACATGATAACTTAGCAATAGGGCGGTAGTTGGAAATTTCTTTCTTGGGTCCTTTTTTATGGATAGGGATTATAAAAGAGTTTTTCCAAAGAGCACGAAATACTCCAAGCGAGAGTGAAAGTTGAAAAAGAGCAGTCATGGGTTTAACTAAGTGTAAGCAGCACTTTTTCAAGATTATGGCTGGGACCCCATCAGGACCAGCAGAATAACCGTCTTTTAGATTATTAATCTTGCTTTCAACAACTTCTGATGAAATGGTTGTGGAGTTTAAGGAAGTTTGGTTGCAAGATTTTAAGTAGGAGAAGTATTCTAAGTCAGGCTGAAGGTCGGTATCAGAGAAAGATTGTCGGAAGAATTGGGCAAATAAATTGGCGACTATTTTGGGATCATCGGAGCTAGAGTTCATACTTGACTTGACTTGATCTGAATGTATTTTTAAATTTTGGTACACGAATTTGATTTCGGTATATTTGTGTTTACCGAGGCTTTTCTTTGGTACGCGGTACACAGCGTTAATTTTCGGTACTGTACCGGTCGTTTTGGTATAGGACCTTAGGTATATCTATACTTTTAAAAACTAAAAATCTTAAAACAATTTTTCTGAAAAACAATTTTAAAAAGTGAGAACGCCGGGATGAAACGCCAATTTTTATGGACTAAAGGCCGTTAAAAGCTATATTGAATCAATTTTAAAAATACTTTTTTCTAACAATTACCTTAAACTAGAGAACAAAAATTTAACTTGACTAAATACTATTTTTTTCTTAATAAACTGCTTCAATTAATTTTTAGTCAAGCACTTAAAACTAGAAGATCATTTAAACATTATAATCCAGGAAATTAGACATAAATTCCTACAAAGTTCGGAACAATTATATACAGAGTTTTTGTTTTTGAATCAGCTTTTTTTATGGCGTTATGAATTTTTGCGTAAAAGTCCCCACTGACCCTAGCTCTATTAAATAGAAGGGGTAAAAGGTCACGAAGCATGGTATTTCGCTGATTTTGATCAAACAAAAATCGTCGACTAATGAAACATGACGTTAATATTTCAATTTATCATTGAAAATTAGGATCAAAAGCGTGCCTACAAATATCTGGGGTGAAAGAGTGTTTTAAAGGTAGGGGGGGGGTTCCAGAATGAAGAATGGGGTGCGGATTTATATTGTAAAAAGTTTATAAAATAGTGTCAATGAAATTGTGAAAAAATGTGATACTTGTCATGATAACGAAGTCATGAAGAGCGCGCTTTTGGTCCTTTATTTCAATGATAAATTGAAATATTTACGTCATGTTTCATCGGTCGACGATTTTTGTTTGATCAAAATTAGCGAAATACCATGCATCGTGACCTTTGGCCCCCTCTTTTTAATAGACGCGGAGCTAGGATCGATGGGGACTTCTACTCAAAAATTCATAACACCATAAAAAAGCTGATTCAAAAACAAAAACCCTGTATATAATTTTTGTATTTTATAAGCTTTCATTTGATACTTCATTTATAAATATCAAAAAATAATTGCCCAAGTTATGGCCATTTACGAGTATTTTATGTATAGGTATATATAATTGTGTATCACTATTTTTTTTATTTATTTTTTTTTAAAGCGAGAAAAATCAAATTTTGATTTTTTTATTCAAACGTCCCACTTTGTTCCCGTTAGATTAACAAATAGAAAATTATTTACATACTTACTAGAAGGTAGCAGGTCGCCAAAGGCGCTATGTTATTTAATGTGAGTCAGGGCTGAGCGTAAATACCTATATATGTTTATAAATTAGTTGACTACCTCACGCTTTACTTAAAAAAAGAAGTTATTTTAAAGATGTGGCAACCCTTAAAATGTTACTCAATTTAGGCTTATTAAAGTTAGTTTTTTTTTTTTGTAAAAAGTTAATTTTTTCCTTGTACAAAATTTAATTATTTTAATAACTTTAATTTTTTTTCTGTACAAAAGTTAATTTTTTTCCTCAATAAATTTTAAACAAAAATTTAGGCACTTTAAATGTGCCTTATTTGGCTTATTTTAATAGGTATCTTTATTTGTAAATTCTTTCCAGCAGAAATGAAGTTAGGATTTTTTAAAACTTTAATTAGAAAATTGGTAGGCGATTGTCGACCATAAACCAAACAGAGAATTTCAAAGAAATCTCAGCAATTTTTAATTATCAAGAGTAATGATTTAGGTAATACCTAGATGCCCTTAAGACTCAACAACATGGTCACATAGTGGTAAGTTATAAGTTCAAATTTCTCACTGAAAATCCTAAATAATGGTAGCCATCATTCCTATTAATTTCAAATTTCTAAACTAACACATTAAAAAGACAAAAATCAGCGAAAAATAATCATAAACATTCACTTAAAATTTGGGTAGGTCTAGGTACCTACCTACCTACAGGTTCCTACCTTGATATTTATACAAATTATATACAACCATACCTACTTTTCTAGGTTAAAATAAAAAAGCGACATACATAGCTAACTCCCTAGCACGAGCCATACTCATCAAAAAACATCATCGCCTTCAAACTCATAAATTATTGCATCACTCATATTCTTACCAACAGACCTAAATATCTAGAAAGCAAAAAAAAACAATCTACCTACCTATTATGTCCTTCACGCGCCGCGCGCCGCCGTCACCGTTGTCTTCTTGCACACAAGACACCCAAAGCTGTAAGAAAAAACCACCCCTTCCTCTTTAACCGCACAAAACCCAACAAACCAAGGAGAATACCCAAAATTTTATTTCACACTTTTTAATTCTCTGCACCTTTGCGTAGAAAAGTAACCGACAAAATAATGTAAACCCTTGTATATGAAAACTATAGTACTATCATGGACAAAATTTTTTTGTGCAACAATGCTTCGTTGGTGGCGCCACTTTAGCTCTACGGAGACTTCCATTTTTGGGAGACAATTGTCGGCGGAGACTTCCATTTATCAGAGAATCGAAACTAAGTAGTTAGAGCAAGAGGAGTGTATTTTTTTCGATTCTGGTAAGAATCAAATGGAGTAAGCGAGATTACCAATCGAAGGTTTTGTTCAACGTCAATGATGAGAAAAAGGTGAAGAGAATGGCAAAAAAATGTTCGTATCCTCTTTGATTGAATGTGCAATGCAAGGTTATTTTTTTTTTGCTAAATTTACTGATTATGCTATATGCGAGAAGAGAAGTGGACATACATACATGTAAGTTAGCTTTTTCCGTCGTCGTTGTCAACAACCTTGAAGCAAGGAATATAGTTTTTTTTTTTGCGGGAAAGAATAATGCGTGGAGGTATACATTCTTATATTATCAAGGGTAGGTTTATTTTAATGCGTGAAAGAAAAATGTATGTTCATGTTGTGTAAGTATATTTGTAGGTATATATGCAATCGTATGTTATTGAGGGTAGTTTTGATATTAAATTGTCTTGCAAAGATTTCTTATTTGCCCTGAAATTTGTTGCAAGTGCAAGATTTTGAGCATATTTTTTTGCGGGAACATCTACATAGGTAGATAATATTCGTATAAATCATGAATGGTAGGTTTTATTAATTTAAATGTTGTTTGCATGATTTGAGTTTGACTTGAAATGTTTAGAAGAAATTTACAATTAATTATGCCGACAAATATAGGTAGGTCCATACATAATGCATAACTATATGTAGGTAGGTATGAAAATAAGTTATGAAAAAAGGGAGAATTTCTATGCAATGTTGAGGTAGGTAAGTGCTTGGTGGTAGGTAGGTTGTATTTGTTTACCTACTTTTAATTCACAATTTATCATACAAGCAGGCATGTAGGTATAGGTATGATTTTATTATTTGACACTAGTCTGTCAATGTGGTGGTTGAATTTCAGCCAGTGGGCAATATCCTAGAAGGTTGGTTTTATAAGTTTTAGTTGTGCCCAGAAATGTTTGAACTAAAGCTGGGTATGTAACTGTACCTACGTACATACCTACAACATTGTTCGTTTAATTAAAGCTACCTTGGTATGTACATAGGTATGTACCTAGGTAGGTACCTACATTTTTATTTTTTCAAATCAACCAGAGAGAGAACATTAATGTAAATTGCAAAACGGTCAGTGCTCTAAAAATTGAATTATACTCAGGTGTAGGTAGGTATTTACGTATAGGTTTGTAGGTAGGTACCTATATAAATATTGTTAAAAAAAAGAAGAAACGAAGTTTCAGTCGTCCAGCCAGTCGTCGTACAGCCAACTCCGCTTAACTGAAAAGATCGGTTATCTGAAACAAGACATTTATTCCGGAGGCTTTTTTAAGAAAAAAACTGCTTCGCATAACTGAACTCCGCTTAATTGCAATCTCGGGATAATTGAAACGAAATTGTGTGCCTCAAAGGAACATTTCTCACTTTTTCAACGACGTATAAGGGAAACGATCATTTTTTTTTGTTTTTAATTATTATATATTCATATTCGTTTTATATTAAAAATGTAAATACCTTTGTTGTTTGAATTGTTTCGTATAGAAATATAACGACATATTAGGTACATACATATTTTGACACAAAAAATCATACCTACATTTTTTTTTTGATTCTCAGGCTAAATGAAATTTAATATTTGTTTTGAAAAAAACTCCGCTTCTTTGAAATAAGTTTCAGTTATCCATAGTTCGGTATTCGGTTAACTGAAAACTCCGCTTTACTGAAACAAATGGTCTGCAATTATGGTGCTCCAGTTATGCGGAGTGGACGGTCAATTTCATTTTTATATATACCAAGGTAGGTAGGTATGTTTATATATACATACCTACGTAGGTGTCTACATTTAAAAAAAAAATGTTTTAACTAAACCTAGATCTAAATTTTTATTTTATTTTTTTCAAATCAACCAATTGCAAAATGTGCCAACAGGTAGGTACCTACCTACTTACCTATTTTAATTTTAATTTCCGATTTTTTGATTCCAGGTAGTTTACAAAACAAATGTTTTATTGTAGACAGGTAGGTACCTACCTGTAGATACCTACCTACCAATAACTTTTTTCGTTAGGAATTTTTTCCTTTTTTTTTAAATTTAAGTGTAAAATAAATTTGAAAAACTTAAATATGAATTTTTGCATAAATAATACAATAATAATAATTATTAATTGTTCCTATTTTCGTGAACTTTTTTTTAATAAATTTCTAAATGGAATACAATTTTAGAAATTTATAATAATTTTAATTAGTTAGTGTTTTTTTTTTCAAAGTCAAAATTTAGGATACAAAAATTGAAAAATAAAATTTATTTGCATTTTTTACTTCAGAATTTTACGTAATATTCTTTGTTCCAAAAACGATTGCTGTAATTAGTTTTTAGTCAAACGCTAAGAACCAGGAGCTGATATATAGTTTAGTTTAAGAGAAAATCGAAACTTATGAAAGTACTTTTTTCTTCCAAAATTATTTTTTTGAATAGGTATTTAGTACGTGTATACAGGGTGGTTTGCATAAGGTGTCATAAAAGGCTAGAGCGTGTAGGTTGGACTTAGACAAGACAAGATTCGTATGGGAGGGGGGTCTATTTTCATCCGTTTAGGCGGGAGGGGCAATTTCCAAAAAAAAATCACTTAAAACAGAAAAAAAAATATTAAAAAATTACGGTAACACTAACAGAGTGCCGCTATAGCATATTGAAAAGCCAAAAATCTATTCTTTAATATAATTTTTAAATTAAGTTGTTCGAGTGAATAGTTTTTGAAAAATAAATTTTCCAAGTAAAAATTTTGGAAAAAAAAATTTCAAGCTAATTTTTTTCAAAAATTTATGTAATTAAGCATAATTTTTGTTTTCAAAACTTAATGCTCTTGTCAATTTTTAGTCAAATGCTGGAAACCGTATGGATCTAGGACTTTTACTTTTCAAGATATGAAAAAAATTAATGAAGCAACTTTCACATTAAACTAAGAAGAAACCGGGTAAATGATCATTTTAGCAACCAGTTGATTATCGTCAAGTTTAAGTTGTGAAAATTGGCAGAAAAATAGTTATAATATTAAACGATTGTTGACAATGAACAAAGCAAAGTAAATCTTATGGATTTTATTTGAATTTTTATGAATTTTAAAATATCAATTGTGACACTAATAAAGGAGGTACAGATTAAAAAATGAGTTATCAAATTAATGGTTATTTTATTGAGATTAAATATAAGAAAAAACCAATTCAATCCATGCCTACACTCACATGGTATTAAGTAATATGTGTAAAAATTATATATTGTTAATTTATCAGCTCAATAGTACAATAGAAATATAATTTTTTTATACAAATTCCTGGAACATATAGCTATAATTCATTAGTATATTGGAAACCTCTACCACTGTTTATTGAAAAGATATTAATAAAAACCAAAAAAAAAAAATTTCAAAATGTTTACCCTTTCTTAAATAAATCTGTCAAATAATAAGTTAGAAAGATAACATTTTTAACATTTAATTGCCATCAAATATATCAAGATTTTAAAATTTTAGATTTTTCCAACTACCCATTAAAAATCATATAGGTAGATTGAAAAATTGACCAAAATAATTTACCCTTTTTCAAAAATCTTTTTGGGTATGAAAAAAAAATCCTGTCAAAAATTGCTTAAACATAGATAATTTTTTTATCATCCCCTATAAAAATATTTAAAAATAAAAAAAATTAAAAATGTACCCCCTTATAACTACTAAGTACTTTTCGAAACGACTATTTATCAATTTTCAGTTGTAAAACCGGGTATATCTCGGTTTGTAGATTTTTAATAAAAAAAGTTGTGCATATTTTGTTGCCTAATTTTTCAATATCTTTCAAATACAAAAATCATGTTTCTACGAAGTCGCGTTTAGAAGTTAGTTTTTTGGACTTTGATTCATTTTTACCCTATTAAATGTGCGAATTTCCAAAATTCCGTTCTTAGTGCAACCCTGAATATAATTTGCTATTATATAAATTTTAGTATATAGATACCTACCTACTTTTAATACTTCTAGTTTAAGCTGTTGCAATTTTTATTCTTTCATTTATATCTATAATATAAATAAATTAACATTCACATACAAATAAGGTACGTACCTTCTTACATGTACCTAGTACCTACCTAGATATTAATACAAATTATCTACAAACATACCTACCTTTCTAGGTTAAAATAAAAAAGCGACAAACCTAACTACCTACCATGAGCCATACTCATCAAAAAACATCATCGCCATGAAACTCGTGAATTATTGCATCACTGATATTCTTGCCAACAGACCTACATACATAAATATCTAGATAGCAAAAAAAAAACAATCTACCTATGCCTTGACCTTCATGCCGCCGCCGGCCGACGCGACGTCACGATTGTCTTCTTGCATTGCACACAAGTTGTAAAAAAAAACACCCCTTCCTCTTTAAGCGCACAAGACCATACAAACCAAGGAGAATTCCAAAATTTTTTTCACACTTTTTAATTCTCTGCACCTTTGCATAGCAAAGTAATCGACAAAAAAATGTAAACCTAACAAAAAACATTCATTCTACCTATTTCACTCTAACTATTATAAATATAAGTATTCCTTACTTATTCTTACTAGAAATTCTCCACAAAACTCAATTTTCTCCACTGTGAAATTCGATGAGATTCTTTCACAATCGATCTGAAGATGGCGGTCCATTCGACATTCACCATGATAGTACTATGGATTTTATATACAAGGATGTAAACCAACAAAAAACATCCCTTCTACCTATTTCACTCTAACTGTTATAAATTAGGCTATTCTTTTCCTATTCTTGCAAATAATTCTCCACAAAATTCAAATGTCTCCGTGAGATAGGGTGGTGAAATTTAATGAAATTCTTTTGCCCACTGAATGAAGATATCAGTCCATTCAACATTCACCATGATAGTACTATGGATTTCATACACAAGGGTTTATACTATAGCTTACAGTATATAGTAAACTGATGAGGTTGCCAAAGGCGCCCTTCGAACATGTTATGTTATTTTATGTGACTCAGGGCTGAGCGTAAATATGTATTTAATTTTGTTTCTAACCTCACCCTCCACTTTAAAAAAAGGTACTTTTAGAGAATGTGGCAACTCTTAAAATCATACCCAATTTAGACCTTAAAATCATAATAGTTGCACCATGCCTTAAAAAACTGCATTTTCAACAATTATATGATGATGATAATTTTCCGACACTATTTAATGCACAAACCGTTGGCTTGGTTGGTGTATTACTATACCCAACCACATTACCGACATTTACCACATTATCTCAATTTACTCTATTCAATGCACGAACCATTCGCATCCATTAGTTTAAAATCTAAATAAACAAGATGGTGGCGTATCCGTAATTTTGTCTTTCCTCTTTCAAGTTTACCTATACCGAGAGTTTGTTTTTTTCTTAATACCTAGCGCTAAGATGTTTACACATCAAAAATCGAAAATAAAAATTAAAATAGGTAAGTAGGTAGGTACCTACCTGTTGGCACGTTTTGCAATTAGTTGATTTGAAAAAAATAAAATAAAAATTTAGATCTAGGTTTAGTTAAAACAATTTTTTTTAAATGTACACACCTACGCAGGTATGTATAAACCTACCTACCTACCTAGGTATATATAAAAATGAAATTGACAGTCGACTCCGCATAACTGGAGCACAATAATTGCAGACCATTTGTTTCAGTAAAGCGGAGTTTTCAGTTAACCGAATACCATACTTTGGATAACTTAAACTTGTTTCAAATAAGCGGAGTTTTTTTCAAAACAAATATTAAATTTCATTTAGCCTGAAAATTAGAAAAAAATTTAGGTATGATTTTTTGTGTCAAAATATGTATGTACCTAATATGTACTTATATTTCCATATGAAACAATTCAAACAACAAAGGTGTTTACATTTTTAATCACAAAACGAATATGAATATATAATAACTAGCGGAAACACCCGGCGTTGCCCGGGTCCCTTTTGTTAAAGGAAAGTTTGTTAACAAATCTTGAAAAAAAAATTTCCCGTGGAAAATAGTTTTCCTTGAAAATATTTCTGCTATCGTGAATATCTCTGAAATAAATTCGATGAATTTCCCAAGAAAACTTATTCCCGAATTCAATAAATTTTCAACATCATTCATGTTCTCAATTTTCAAAGGATAGAAATATTGTGCAAGTGTTAATTATTATTAATATAAAAGCTTAACTATATATTCACGTACTTCTAAATATCTATTCTAAAGACACCTACTTGTAAGCAAATATTTGAAAAATTTGTATGGTTTGCTATCTCGCCTCCAACTATTAACTGTCAAAGCAAAAGGTGTAATATTTCGGATTTTTGACATTTCGCCACCATCACTGTCAACTGCGATTTTTTTGGTTTCCATTGGTTTGTCATGAAAGTGAATTTTTTTTTATTTTTATAATTTTGTATGTCTTATAACCTTTCATTTGATACCTCATTTATAAATATCAAAAAAGTATTACCCATGTTATGGCCATTTACAGGTATTGTATGTATATTTTAGCAAAAAGAAAAAATTTTATCGACCAATAATTGGATTTTTGCAAAATTTTTCTTTCAGTTATGTTTAAAAATCCATATTAAAGCTTTAGGTTATCGTAGAAATATGTTTTATATACCAAAACAATTGTTGATTCGTATAGATTATTACAAAATTTAAATTTTGATAATCTGTTAAATAAAAAGTAACAATATTCACTACTTAGTCAAAATAATGCTATTTTATCTGTTTAAGCGTATTAGTCTTTAAAATTGTATGGACGTCTATTAATGTTTTGTATGTGTTTAAATAGTGAGACAATGATCTTTCCATCGACATCTAAATTTTGAAATTCGGATAAGTACTTTCCGATTTATATCCAATTTTATGCAGACAAATTGACAATTTTAAAATTTTTTTCTGGGTTTTATCTGTAAAAAATATTTCTAATGTAAAATTTTAATATTTGAAATTATTTTGTGAAGCTTGTGAGCAACGCACAGTTATGTTTAATATATCAACATTTTTATTAGACTTTCAAGATTTATAATTTTTAAATTTAAAAATATTTTATGGACGTGGTGAAAAAATAAAAATAAAATTCGTGTGTCAGTTTTGTTTTTCAAAATTTATTAATTTTTTATTAACTTTTGCATTTAAAGTACCAAAAATTGAATTGATTTTTCACTAAATCACATTTTTAGTATGAATTTTTTTAAGATTTTGCAAAAATTTTAACACTGGAATTTATATTATAAATTTTTACCTTAAATGCATGTATCATTTGTTATGAACTATAAAGTATAACTCAAGTTTTAAACCTCTTAATGTGCCTAAATGGAGCTTTTTTGTGATTTATTTTATTAAATTGCCCCTACTTTTTTCCCGTTAGATTTACAAATACAAAATAATCACATATTTGTAAAAGAAAGCTACACCTATAAATGTGCATCCTTTCTTTTTTCAAATATATAAATTTTTGATTAACTTTTGAATTTAAATTACGAAAAAAAAAGTTGATTTTTCATTAAAACGCATTTTTAGTACACATTTTTTAATATTTTGCAATAATTTTTACACACAAATTTAAGCTATAAATTTCTATCGAAATTTCATGTATCATTTATTATTAACTATTAAGGTTTGCTCAATTTTGAAACCTCTAAAGTTGTCTAAATGTAGCTCTTTTGTGATTTATTTATTAAATTACCCGTACTTTTTTCCCGTTAGATTTAGAAATACAAAATTATTGACATATTTATAGAAGAAGGTTACACCTATAAACGTACATCATTAGCTTTTTGAAATAAAAAAAAATTCATCAAGTTTTGAATTTAATATATGTAATATAAATTTGACGGGTCATTTACACACCCTTTTAGTATGAAATTGTTCACCCCCCTCAATAATTTTTATACACAAATTTAGCCATATCTCATAGCTAAATTCTGAGATCAAAAGTTTAATAATCGTCTGAGTAGAAATGAAGTTATGATTTTTTATATTAAAAGAACTCCAATATTAGAAATTCAATTGATATAACGGTGCTCTCCACTGGTAGACGATTGTTGACAATGAACAAGGCGGAGCATTTCTATGGATTTTAGTCGATTTTTTCTGAATTTAAAAAAATCAATTGTGACGCTGATATAGGAGGTAGATTAAAAAGTGAGGTATCAAATTAATGGCTATTCTATTGAGATTAAATATAAGAAAAAACTAAATCAATCCATGCATACACCCACATGTTATTAGGTAATATGTGTGAACAATATTATATTGTGAATTTCTCAGCTCAACGGTACAATCGGAATATAATTTTTTTAGACAAGTTCCCAGAACATATAGCTATAATTCATTAGTACATTGCAAACCTCTACGACTGTTAATTAAAAAGATATTAATAAAAAACCAAAAAAACAAATTTTATATAGGCAACATTTTTTTATTATTGTTAAAGATTTCTAAAAAAATTTAAGTTTATTTTTTTTTAGAAGCTATCAATCGGATAGCAGGGGGATAGACATTGTTGATGCCATAACAAAAAGTTAGTATTTTCATCGTTTTGTTGTTAGTTTGGACACCCGTACAGCCAAACTGACAAGAAAACAAAAAAAGACTTTTATATATTAGTTAAGATTAAAAACAAAAAAAATGGTCGTTTCACTTATACGGAGTTGAAAAAGTGAAAAATGTTCCTTTGAGGCACACAATATTGTTTCAATTATCCCGAGATTGCAATTAAGCGGAGTTCAGTTATGCGAAGCAGTTTGTGTGAAAAATTCTTAAAAAAGCCTCCGGAACAGTGTTGTTCCTCTACGTGTCGACTTTAGTTGTCTACATTTCAACGTAGACAATCGGGCGACAATGTCAAAAATGTAGACAATGTACACAATGTGTCGACAATGTAAACAATAACTTAAATGTCACAAATAAAATCATTCCAAAAAGTCCTGCTACAACCGATAGACAAGTGGTTGAATAATTTATAATAACAATATAAATCATGCAACGAGATAATTTTCCGCCTTGCCAGAAAAATATAACTTTCCGCAAGATGTTTACATGAACACCCCCTTAAAAATACTTGCGTAAACGTGGGAAATAATCCAATTAAAAGTCACAAATGACTCATCCCGGGTATCAGGTTTTTTCGCAACAAATTTGTTAGATAAAATTATCTGTTTTGCAGAATATTTACGCCATACAAGTTTTGACAGTTCATTTCTAACGAGATAAAATTATCTAGTTTACCAGGTATATCTGGTTTTACGCCCGGTACGATATTTTTATAATAAGGGTATTCATGCAACGAGATAATTTTCCACTTTGCAGAAAAATAAACTTTTCCGCAAGATGATTACATGAACCTTTTTATAAATACTTGCGTGAACGTGGGAATTAATTAAATTAAAAATCACAAATGACTTACGATACCAGGTTTATTTCTACACTTTCCGCATCAAATTCGTGAGATAAAATTATCTTTTTTACAGAATATTGTTCCCATCCAAATGTTGACAGTTAATTTCTACCGAGATCAAATTATCTGGTTTATCAAGTTTTTCTAGGTTTTAGGCCGTTGCGTTGGTTTAAAATAAAAGTTTGAAACACGTGGATGGAAATAAAACCGGGAGTTGTTTTCTTCTTCCAACTAATGCTTTGTAAAATCACTCATAGCTTTTTTTGTTATCAAAATGTTTTGTTTCTATGAAACTTTGGAAGTTATTCCATTCTTCAATTAAAAGAGCTCTTCGGACTGCTGTAGGATTATGAAATACGGTAGACCGGTAGGTCTTGAAGTGCATTACACAAAAGAAAAATCGAAAATTTGAGGTCTTCCGTTTATGGGTGTGGTATCCTATCCACCAACTCTCTTAGCATCGTTATCAATTATGAAGCACTTCCGATTTCTGTAGAAAAATTAAATTCGGTAGAGTGATACGATTTGAAGTTCATATAGTATAAAGGTAAAAATGAAAACTGCAGATTCTCCATTCAGGGGGAGTGGCACCTAACCTACCCCCCCACTTTCTCAGATTTTTGTATCAATTATATGGGTAAAGTACTTTGTACTTTTGACTTTAAAGATGCTCGTGTTCATAGTGCATCGAATAAAAACAATGGGGCGTATTCAGTAATTTTAGGGGTGTGTCTAAGTTAAACACAGGTTTAGTTGAATTTTCAGACGTTGGTTCTATTTTTTAAGTTTATCATTTCAAAATATTTGAAGCTGTTTGTGTAGTGTACCAAGTTAATTATCTTATAAAAATATAAAACCACAGTTAGTAATTAAAATCAACAATTGCCTTAAACTGTAATTTAGTTAAACCTGGGTCTATCTGCGACATATTCGCAGTACATCTGGGGCATACATATGCCCCAATATCTTAGCAAAAAAGAAGTGAAATCGGATAAAAAAAAATAAACAACTCCAAATTATGTGAGTAATTTATTAGTTAATGATTTGATTACTGAACCAAAATTTCAAGGTTTACTGGCAAGTGGAATTTTATCATTTTATTACTAAATTCCTGAAACTTTGAAAGATTTTTAAAAATTGACCAATAGTAAAGTGATTCAGTGAACCTACTCTAATTAAAAATATATGTATTTGAAACTGGCCAGTTTCACAGTGAGCACTTACATTTTTGGTTATTTTCGCAGTCTGAGTTAGTGACACTTAAGTGCAATTTATGCAGGCAAGTGTGCACTGCGAATTTTGGGATTTTGTGTCCTATATTTCGCACTAAAGTGCTACTACTGTTACTGTGAAACTGGGCCTAAAGCCTTTATAAACATATAACTACATAGGTATGCGTTTAGATTTAGATGAATTGATTTTTCACGACTTTCTTGTTGAGCATAATTGTATGGTTTTGTAATAATTTCTTGTTTTGTAGGCTATAGGTCAATGAAACAAATTTTGATTTTTTTATTTCGACGTTTCGGGTATGTTTATACCCTTCATCAGGCCTTTATTAAAATAAATACATTATAAATCAACTAAAATACAAATTATAAATACTTACAATTAATTGAGCCTCAAATTTGTACATACATGTGTATGATATCGAATAATATTTAATTTTAAATTTAGAAAATTATTGAAAACAAAATCTACATTAAATAAATTAAAAAAAAATTAAGTTAAAAATCCCTTAAATTTTATTTTTACGCAAGCTGGCTATATATGCTGCTTAAGCCATCGCAATCCGAACGTCTGTTAACTACATTATTATTTTTCTGTATATGCAACATCTCCATCAGCATTCTTTTTGAATAGTTTTTTTCAACTTCTAGAATTTTAATGTTGGCAAAGTTTAAATCAGCTCTATGGTTTTGTTCTACGCAATGTGATACCAATGCAGTTTTTTGATGGTTACCGTGTCTGATATCTGATTTGTGTCCAGCAATTCAATTTTTTAATGTTTGTTTGGATGTTCCCACATAGACTGAAGAACATGGAGATCCTCCACATAAACAATTAATTTGATAAACAATATCACATTTTTCTTCTTTTTTGATATTATCTTTAATTCTTGAAAAGATTTTAGTTTTAAGAGAGTTTGCAGTTTTGAAAGCAATTCGCGTCTTCAATTTATCTCTAATAGGTGCAGCTGATAGGCGGTTTGCAAGATTTGGAATATATATTGCACTTCTATATAAGATTTGTTAGGCATGATTTACACTATTAGAATTTATTCTAGGTTGGGCAATATACTTGTTAATTACAGTTTTACCAATTTGGATTGGAAATGAATTAGCTAAAAGAATTTCTGTTATAATTTTGATATTTTTTTGACGAAACAATAGATCGCTATTATCTAAAACTCGACTTATAAAATTTATCGCCGTATTAATTATAATTTGCCTTGGGTGTTTTGAGTTGTAATTTATAAGACGTCCTGAAGATGTTGGTTTTTTATACCAATCAAATAAAAAGTTGTTGTTGTTTCTAATAACCATGACATCCAAATATGGTAAATTACCTCCTTTTTCAATTTCGACTGTAAACTGTATATTTTGATGAAATGAATTAAGAGCCGCGAGTGTCGAATCAACGTTGTTTTTTTGAAAAACACCAAGTAAGTCATCTACCTATTTCACTAAAAACTTTGGTTTATGTGGTAGTTTTTTTTTTAAATTTCTTCTAACAAAGCTTCCATTATAATATCAGCCAAAATAGGAAATAAAGGACTTCCCATTGGAACACCTTGATTTTGTTTATAAATTTGGTTATTAAATTCAAAATAGTTATTGTCCACGATGCAAAAACTTAACATTTTGAGAAAATTTTCTTTTTCAATATTTGTGTGTTGTTGAATAATGTTCCAACTTTTTTCAACGAAATCCAATGCCATTTTAACGGGAATATTTGTAAATAAAGATATAACATCAAAAGAAACTAAGATATCATTATCTTCTAATTTAACCGTTTTAATTTGTTCAATAAATTTGTTACAATTTTTAATATTATTCGATATCATACACATGTATGTACAAATTTGAGGCTCAATTAATTGTAAGTATTTATAATTTGTATTTTAGTTGATTTATAATGTATTTATTTTAATAAAGGCCTGATGAAGGGTATAAACATATCCGAAACGTCGAAATAAAAAAATCAAAAATTGTTTCATTGACCTATAGCCTACAAAACAAGAAATTATTATAATTTATAAAAGTTCACAATCATAATTAAAGAATGTATGGTTTTGTATTATAGAAGAACTTGGTTCTTTTTTTTTAAGATTTTTGTTTTTGGTTTAATAAATTTTAGTAGGAAAAATTATGAATTATAATGGTTTAACGAATTGTCTACATTGTCGACTATTGTGAATTGTCTACATTGAATTGTCTACATGTAGACAATCATGTAGTCTACATTTATAGTCTACATGACACAACACTGCTCCGGAATAAATGTCTTGTTTCAGATAACCGATGTTACATATGACAAGAATAAAAAACATTTTATTTGACGACTGAAACTTCGTTTCTTCTTATTTTTTAACAATATTTATATAGGTACCTACCTACAAACCTATTCGTACATACCTACCTACACCTGAGTATAATTCAATTTTTAGTGCACTGCCCGTTTTGCAATTTACATTAATGTTCTCTCTCTGGTTGATTTGAAAAAATAAAAATGTAGGTAGGTACCTGCCTAGGTACATACCTATGTACATACCTAGGTTGCTTTAATTAAACGAACAATGTTGTAGGTATGTACGTTGTACCTACGTTATATACCTAGCTTTATTTCAAAAATTTCTGGTCACAATTAAAACTTATAAAACCAACCTACTAGGATATCGCCCACTGGCTGAAATTCAACCACCACATTGACAGACTCTAGTGTCAAACAATTAAATCATATCTACCTATGTAGGTACATACCTATACCTTCATGCCTGCTTGTATGATAAATTGTGAATTAAAAATAGGTAAACAAATACAACCTACCTACCACCAAGCACTTACCTACCTCAACATTGCATAGAAATTCTCCCTTTTTTCATAACTTATTTTCATACCTACCTACATATAGTTATGCATTATGTATGGACCTACCTATATTTGTCGGCATAATAAATTGTAAATTTCTTCAAAACATTTCAAGTCAAACTCAAATCATGCAAACAACATAAATATTAATAAAACCTACCATTCATAATTTATACGAATATTATCTACCTATGTTGATGTTCCCGCAAAAAAATATGCTCAAAATCTTGCAACAAATTTCACGGCAAATAAGAAATCTTTGCAAGACAATTTAATATAAAAACTACCCTCAATAACATACGATTGCATATATACCTACAAATATACTTACACAACATGAAAATATTTTACTTTCCCGCATTAAAATCAACCTTCCCTTGATATTATAAGAATGTATACCTCCACGCATTATTCTTTCCCGCAAAAAAAAAAACTATATTCCTTACTTCAAGGTTGTTGACAACGACGACGCAAAAAGCTAACTCACATGTATGTATGTCCACTTCTCTTCTCGCATATAGCATAATCAGTAAATTAAGCAAAAAAAAATAACCTTGCATCGCACATTCAATAAAAGATGATACGAACATTTTTTGCCATTCTCTTAACCTTTTTCTCATCATTGACGTTGAACAAAACCTTCGATTGGTAATCTCGCTTACTCCATTTGATTCTTACCAGAATCGAAAAAAATACACTCCTTGCTCTAACTACTTAGTTTCGATTCTCTGATAAATGGAAGTCTCCCAAAAATTGAAGTCTCCGCCGACAATTGTCTCCCAAAAATGGAAGTCGAGCTAAAGTAGCGCCACCAACGAAGCATTGTTGCACTAAAAAAATTGGTGCATGATAAACAAGGGTCTGCGATTATTTTTTTTATAAATTGAATCGTGTAACAAACTGCTTTCAAATGCATTGGACCATATCTATAACGGGTAGCTGCTTATTTTTTAAGTTTATTTTTTTTTTTGTAAAAAGTTATTTTTTTTTTCTAAAAAAGTTATTTTTTTTTTGAAAAGTAAGTAAAATAAGTGAATTAAAAAAAAAAGTTTTTCCCGGGTAGGATTCCAACTCACGACTGTTGGATATTTAATATTAAATATCATGGGATAGTTTGGTAATATAAAGATTTTCACAGCAAAGCATTTCGCTTGCAAATTTTCATTATCGATTTATTGATTGGGGGGTCTCAAAATGTGCTATGTACAATAATGGTTTGAAATAGGAGAATGATTTAAGCCCGTGTACATAAAAATATCCCATATAGTGAAGGAGATATGGGCGTTTCAAAGTTCCATACAAATTATTTTTTTTTTATTTAAAAAAAAAAAACGAGGGGGTGTACATAATTTTTTTTTTTGCTAAATCAAGAGTACAATAAGAGATACATCGATTGGATTTTTATTTTTCCGAAAATCGAAAGTGCGCCGGCTGACTTCGACGTGGTCTTAATAAGTAGGTATCGGAAAAAAAAATAAGCTGGATAGATTAGATTAAATGATTTTTATTATATTATTTTTTAAATTTCCACAATATATAAGTAAATATAAATATATAATTACAAAAACCATTATGACATGGCCTTGCCGTCTGCCTGATTGACACGGAAAAAAATATGTTTTCTTTTTAGAACTGCTATTGAAGTTGCAAGAAGCTAAACCAACGCGAAAGCGACATATTCGCCGACGCGGCATTAGCATTGTTTATTTGTCATTTTTGTTATCATTGTCAATGATTCGCCCTGCGTAGCGAATGTTCCGCGTTGGTTTGGGAGAATAGTTTTCGTTCATAAACTTATTCCAATTCAAAAGATATATAGGCCAGTCAAATTCAACAGTAAAATCGCAAAGTGCGATGTAGTTCTCCATTTATGATATGTTGTTGGGGCTGTTAGGGTAGTCCGTAGCTTACCTTGCAGATTCAAAAAACCTGTGCGCACTGCAGGAAAAATGCAACAGTGAAAAAATCGTTAAAATCACACCATTTTTTCTAATATTTCCCTTTATAACTTTGGAAATATGCAATATAGAACAGAACAGAACAGAAATGTCAGACAGGATAGATAAGGCTGACATATGTAATTGTCAAAAAAAAAAATTTCGAGTTTGGTGGATAAGCAAGAAATACTTTTTATTAAAAACAATTAGAAATAGTATTTATTTAACTACACATTTTAATGTAATTTAATTTATGTTGTTTTTTAAATATTCATTTGTTTGTTTCTAAAATAAAAGCACAAAGAGCCACGAAATTTGTTAAAAAATATCAACTTTCAAGTGACAGCAGCTGATTTTGACAGTTTTCACAACCTGTTCTAAGTTGTTCTACCTAAAAAGTAAGAACAGAAAATCCTGTTCTATTCTGTTCCAAATTGTTCGGAACAGTCTCACTGAACAGCAAATCAGAACAGTTTAGAACAGAAAATTCTCATTGAACAGCAAAAACTTGTACTTTTCTGTTCTAAACTGTTCCAAACTGTTCGGAACAACGTCACTGAACAAAGCTATGATTTTAACTAATGCTGGATTTAAACGAATGGCAAAGATGCCAATATTTCTGCCAAAAAAAAGGTAAAATAATTTTTTTATGACATGCATTTACACGAGTTCAAATAAAAATACTGGCAACATGCCATAAAAGAATGAGCAAGTTCATTCTTATCTAGAATGGCATAATTTCGGAAAATGGCGTCAGTAAAGTGTTTACATGTAGTCATATTAATGGCAGCATTTTATGCCAAATTATCTCTGCCATTTTATTTTGGCAAAAAAATTGCCAGTATTTAGAGCGTTTACACGATGAAAATATAATTTGACAGATATAATGGCATTTTGCCATTCGTGTAAATGCAGCATAAGTGCAAAACGCAGTGTTTGCATCATTGCTGTGGTAAAAGTGTGTGTGTGTAGAAGTTGGCACTGATTTTTGTACACGTACTTGGAACTCTTAACTAGGTATTATTAAATATTATTATATTTATTTCGAAAAATTATTTGCTGGATTTTATTATTGCAAGACGTGGCGACATTTTAATGTTTTAGAGTGGCTGGGTGTCCCTTCTATATGTTATTATTCAATGGTACCACTTTTTTCATTTTTAAAAATGGTAGAATTTCCTGCTGTTGCCAGTTTAAAATCAAAAAATTAACTAGAACTTTTTTGAAGTTACTATTTCTTAATTCCTTTACAAAATCAGCTGGTCTTGTTTGCTTGGTCCAGAGATCACATACATATGATAATCAGAGGAACTGCCTCGATGAGATCTTTCATAGTCTTTTATAGAAGGTGACCAATACCTATCAAAAATTAAGTGCATTTCATTAGCTTTGTTGTTATTGTTGTTATTTGAAGGATTTTTTTTGAAATACTTCCGAAAGTTTAGGGCAAATCTTTTATGCAATGTATAAGGAAGAATCCATCTATCAAGCAAACGTCTGTATTGGTGGGATCTATGGTCCTGTCTCGTATGTTTTGGAGCTAGTCTCGTCGCTGCTCGTCTCGCTCGCCTCGGTTTACCGAAACGACTTGCGGTCTCGGCCTTACAACTCTCTTCTCTACAGATGTTGATCTCCAATGTTTTATAATATGCAGTGTTACTCGACCGTGGCCATTAGTATTTTCATTTATTTTAGACCGAAATTCGACCATTTCATATAAACCAACAAGGTTTTATTTTATTATTAAATTATATTTGTATTTTAATAATTATAACAGTTTATTAAAATATTTGTAAAAAAGTATTTGATTTTGAATTCAATTTGTTGTGTATGCGAAAATTATCTGGGTTTTTCAACAACGCAGTAGTAAGGAAAAAGAAGGAGACAATTGTATTTTATTTTATGAATATTCAGTCCAAGAGTATAGTTTAATTTTTTCGGAGTTCAATTAATAGTAGATTAGATAAGGAACCAACATGACACGAAAATTTATTTTGAATTGCCATTTCAGAGTTAAAAGGGAAAAAAACAGAAATTTAGAACTTTTTAAAACTTTTAATTAATTATACCTTTAAAATGTTTGTTTTTAAGAAAAAAAATAATAATGTTGTCTGGTAGGGGATCAGTCGTAGAAAAAAAATGGTCATAACTTATTTTTTGGCGGACAGCATGGTCTACAAGTTTTGTATGAAATAATTTTCGATAGTACTTACCGTTTCGGAGTTACAGGTAAGAAACCGATATTTTTGACATTCAACCTTGAACAACTATTTGCGGTTGTGCGATTTGGCAATGAACTTTTGCGACTATATTATTTATGCTAAAATAAAGATAATTGCATTTCAAAATATTCGTTTTGATTTTTTGGGGTAGAAATAATGCAATTTTTCTGGTTTAACAGTGTACTTTTCAAACACGTCTGCCGCGGTGTTAGTCTCTACTTTATCGTCTGCCTTTTTGGATTTTGCTCTCTAAATACATAAGTATTAAAATAAAAAAAATCGGTATCCATGTACCTTATGATTTTTTGTTTTACCAAAATTTGACAACTTTAACAACGTCTGCCGGTAACTTAAACTCTCCCAAACCGCCCGCCATTTTTTTTCATGTTTATTGACGATGGAGACAACACATTTGCGTTATCAGAATCCATGTACCTACCTTATAAATTTTTTTTCACCAAAATTTGCCAACTTTCACCCCCCAACCCCATTAAGCCTCTGAATCGCGCTGGCAGACGTGCATATTTGTGCTCAGCTGCACTAAATCATTCTCTCCAGTAAAAATCAATCGTGTACCGATGACTCACTTTTTTCTGTAGCCAGCTCTTAGACTATTATCTCCGCTTCTGTATCCGCTTAAAACTAATTTCCATGTAAAATACAATAACAATTTTGACAATTCCGGAACTGTAGTATTTTTTTGTGTATGCCAGTTTGTATTCGATAATTAAATTCAAATTTTGTTTGACTAAAACTACATTGTTTGTAATTTGTAAAAAAAAAAAAATGAAAGACCGAGAACTAGCAGCAATCCTTGGTTGTGAGATAACAAACATTCAATACTATTTTAATATAGATATCAACATTTTATAAGCAAATAAGAAATAATTGCAATGCAGCTTTACCTTTACAGAGGACTGTAGTAAATGCTGCATTGATATTGCATTTTCTTAAACCCATATTAAAAGTGCAGAACTTTAACTTATTTAATTGAAGATTGAGCTGCCTAGACATAATTATGGGGTCCAAGACGTTTTCCGTCAAAATTTCAATACTCGAGTGCCGTCTAGCAGACATTTGGTCCCATTAAAAAAAGACCTTATATTCATGTTTGGGGTGCTCAAATCTTTTATCAAACATTTGTATATTAAATGTTAAGAAATATATCTAAAAATAGTATAATCAAATAATAATAAAGGCTACTGCCTATATTTGTTATTCGCGTTCCGTAGAAAACACTCGGTATTATAAACTCAGTTATTATGGTGTTAGTGTGCCTCTGATACCAACGATACTAAGATGTTTGAAAATACAGCACTTCTATTGGCAGAAGCATCAAAACAAATCAATTAACTTAGCTCTTTATATATTTAATAAGTTTACTCAGATGCTGGAGGTTCTCTTATATGTTCCGGAATTTCTTGAATTTCTACTTTGGTTGCATGCAGAGCTACTCCCTCCGGTAGATTCCTCTCGACATATTCCAAAAATGTGTCCAGAGTTGAACCAGTTAACTTGTGAAAGTTAAGAAATCGGAAATATGTCCGAATTTCATACTGAACCCGATGTTTTTTGTAAATGTGAACAGATTTTAAAAGTGTAATCCTGTCATGATGTGCCTTTCGTGGTGCCCAGCTGAAATGCAAAAGGACACTATTAGACACAATTCCAAGATTTATAAAATAAGCTCATACCAGTTTCCAACCTCAATTCCTAGGTGATTTGCCGCTGTTGTTGCAAACCAGGAATAACTTTTCAAAACTGCAGGATCAATTCCTCTTAACTCGAGTTCCAAACGGGTATATAATTTATCTTTTTCTAGTGCTTCGCAAGCACTGGATTCTTGAGATGAACCTAAAGTTTTCGTAACAGTTGCAGCTTCTGTGGATAAGGCCGAGTAGCGATATATAGAATTGATGCCATTAGCCGCTCGATTTGCAAGTAGATTCTTTATTACCTTATTTAATAATCATAGCAAAAAATATTCAATATAATTGTTTTGTTTTATTAATATTTTTCAATTTTACCACCAGCATGATGTTTGTGTAGGAATCTAGAAGAAAGGTTATGCAAGACCAAATCAACACAAAAATCAACTCAACACCAAAATCCAATCATGAAGTATCAAAAAGAAATGTCAAAAGTGCGTTCCGGAGTACAGAAAAAATTCAGTTGGGAAATTCCTTAGGAATTTGAAATCCGGGTCAAAGACCGCATTCACACAAGGAAACTGAGTTGCCAGAAACTAGCTAGTTTGTTGGCGAGAAGGATGTCAGGGGAGATTTGTTGCCTTCAAGCAAAATCACGTACCCAAATTTCTCGGTTCACTTGGGACTCCAAAAAAAATGAGTGTCTCACACACAATAACAAATTTTCTGTGTACGCATGTTAAAAGAACGAGAATCGAGAGTATTTTTTTCAAGCACCGAGAAATAGAGAGAGTATAGGCGAAGTATACAATCATTTTGCATTAAAGGTTAGACCGCACACAACTGCAGCGGAACTACACTTCACGACGCGGCAAAACATTATTTGTATGAAACTGTATGAGCTATATCGCACTAAGCAGCAACTGAACTTCATTAAATTTCATACAAATTATTTTGAATCGCAGTTCCGCTGCAGTGCAGTTCCGCCTAGTGCGGTCTAATCTTAATTTCCACCACTTTTTTTTTAGTTCAGTTTTGTAGGTAGCGTGTGCGAAGACGATTGCTTCTTTATCTCTTTTTTCTTGTTAAAACTTTGAAAAATTTCCAATCAGAAACGCAAGTGTCTATTTATTAAATGTAAATTTATATGTGTGGAAATATGTCATGTTTATTAGTGCGAAATAGTCTTTAGAAAACCTTTTATGAATGATAAATAAAAAAAACTCTTAAAATGAAAAATTCTGTTTGTTTTATTTTTGTAGGCAATGGAGAAACTGGACTAGATGGGAAGTTTTTTTTCATACATTTGGGTTGGGTATGCCTCAGTTCATTCATTTGTTTTGGAACCGTTTTAGATTCCATTTGATTTCGGTTCTCTGAGTATGGTGAAATGAAAAACTCTCTCTCTCACAATACATTCACATAATGGCTCCGTGGTGATTCTAATTTCCATACTAATTTGACCCGCAAAACGCAGTTTTTCGATCCGTATTTGGATCCGAATGCGAAGTCGTCCATACGTTGTTTGATACGTTTGCGGACCGAAAACGAGCTCGCTTGTCTTCCTTTTACGCCATTCTCTTCAACCAACTTAAAATCGCTGGCAACTCAGTTTCCTTGTGTGAAAGGGTTCAAACAGAACGCGGTGCTGGTTTCTAGCTTTGAGTTATATAATATGGAGTGCTCGTTTACATTCCAAAAACGTAACTATAACAGGGGGCGCGGTAGAGGGTATAACAACAACACCATCATAGCTGCCAGCTGCCAAAATACCCTCTCTATATTGAAATGACGCCCCCATCACAGGCTCAAGTACTACAATTTATTAGGGATAGGAACGAGCACTCCATATTTTATATACTCAAAGGTTTGTCGCCGAGAAGGGCAAGAAGTAAGGGGATTGAAAAAAATCTCCCCGGTCAACGTTTGAAGAGATTTTTATGACATTTCTGCTCACACTGTTCGTATTGTGTGTTCAGCCAAAAGACTTTATATGGAAACAAACAAAAATCTCCGGCAATTTTATTTGTTTGTGGGAAAAGTACAAGACAATTAAAGGAAAACGTCAAAAATATCTCCAGCAAATGGTTTCCCTCACTGATCTCTATATATAACTTGCCCCAACTAACAACAACTTAATACAAGTTATTTCCTGGCTTGTATAATAACCATAACAGGTCTTATGCAAATCATTTTGGCGTAAGTTATACAAGCTAATTAACTCCACAAGAACTTCCATCACAAGTAACATGCACATCAATACCTTTCCACGAACATCTTGTTTAGGCCTTAAAAAAGCTATTTACTGGCTTGTATAGTACCCAAAACAGGTCTTATGCAAATCATTTTGGCGCAGGTTAAACAATCTATTTAACTCCATTCCATCACAAGTCCTATGCAAATCAATACCTTTTCACGAACATCTTAAAAAGGCCTTAAAGAAGCTATTTACTGGCTTGTATAGTAACCAAAACAGGTCTTATGCAAATCATTTTGGTGCAAGTTATACAAGCTATTTAACTGCCATAAGAACTTCCATCACAAGTGCTATGCAAATCAATACCTTTCGACGAACGAATAAGGCCTTAATGAAACAAAATACTGAAAACAATAATCTGTATAATAAGGTCTTGTAATGACTTTCACCTGTAGTTACTTTGAAAACAAATAACTTGTATAATAAGGTCTTAAAAAGGCCTAATAAGTTCTTCTGTGTAAGACTTTATAAAAGCCTCTCAATACAGTTGGAAAAATAAAATTTTTTCTAGCTTGTTTTCAATTAATTTTTTATTAAAAATGATTTATTGACCAATTTGGAATTAATAATTGTGATTGGAAATGATTAAAAAATTTTTCCGTCGGCTTTTTTTGGTCACTGTAGTTTTTGCAATGAAACAATTAAGTTACATTAGCTTTCCGACGTTTTGGCAGGGGTTGCTGCCTTCTCCAGGGGAACTTTATTTGGACACAAGAAAAAATACATTGTTTACATTATAATAACAATAATTGAAACAATACAATATACACTCACTTTAATAAAACTGTGTTTAAATTTGAACTGACATTTAAAATTATTGTATCTAATAATTGTAATATTATTTACAAAAGTAAAGAGAAAACCACTTCAAACGAAGTTTAGTCTATAGAATTTAAACTGAAAGAATATTGTGTTATGATGAGACAAGAGAACAATAGATGGCAGAGATGTTTTGGGTGTCTTGTTTTCTGTTCATGTTGTTGTTGTTGTTGTTGATGATGTGTAATGTTTCTAGGGTGTATCGTTTCGAATCATGTCTCTCTGTCTGTAGGACTTTAAAGCTGGCTTTAGACTTTCGTTCTTCATTCGGTGTCCGTTGTTCGGTGTTCGTTCTTCTCTAAACAACGAACAACGAAGAAAGCATTTACATTAGAAAGTTAAATTCTATTTACAAAACTGTTAATTTATATTACTAGGCTTCTTTTAGCATTCAGTAATTAAAAAAACTTCGAAAATGTCGCTACAAGTTGCACGACACTCCAAAACAATGTTCATTTAAACAGTTTTCGCATTTAAACACAAGTTGTTCGGGTAACAACGAACACCGAAATTTCTGATCTGATTTGAATTTGCACGTTCTTCATTCGTTCTTACTTCGTTGTTCGGTTTTGTTATTTACATTTTCGTTGTTCCGCGAACGAACAACAACGAATAACGTACACCGATGATAACACCGAAAGTCTAAAGCCAGCTTAAAGGCTCTCCCAAACCAATGCGAAACATTCGTTGCGGGGAAGAAACACTCGTCAGTCAAAATTAATTCATATGTTTCTCCGCCGCGTTGGTGTGGGCACTCTCATATATCACCATGTAAATAAATTTTGACATGCGAATGTTTCTTCGCCGCAACGAATGTTCCGCATTGGTTTGGGAGAGCCTTAATACCTTCAAAATCTGGAGACTGGCCGTTTTCGATACTGTGGCTCGCCAGGGCTGTCTTTCCAGGATTTTTTGATTTGATATCCGATTTATGATAAGAAATTCGCTGTTTAAGAAATTATTTTGTAGTTCCGATGTAACACTGGTTGCAAAAACGATCTAGTCAAATGACTTAACAATAACAATTGCATTGATGATAGATGAAAGGCGAAGATGAGAACGTATACATCGCAGCTTCCATCCATATACGGACTGCCAAAAATTCATAAAGCAAACATGCCCTTGCGTCCCATTACGTCATCAATGAAACTACCATATTATGAGCTTTCGAGGTTTATTGGCAGAATTTTACAGTGCGCGACGGCAAAATCAAGCTACTCGGTAATTAATTCATTTGAATTTTTTGAGAAGGCTAAACAAATAAAATTAAAAGACAACGATGTTTTACAGCCTTATTCTAGCAACCTCACTGATGCCTCACAATCACCTCATAACTCGAGATGAACTCACCTCATAAAAACTTAAAAATTATGATCTGCTCCTTGGCAGATCACAACTCACGTTGTTCTTTTGAGATTTCTTATGAGGGCTTCCACAGAATACAAAATTGTGACCGCCTTACACAAAAACAAACTCAAACAAAATTGTGACTTGTGAGCCTCACAACGGCAGAATAAGGCTGTTAGTTTGGTATGATGCAGTGTAACTTTTTACAAACATTCCCATACAACTAGCCATCACCATTATAAAAAAGAAATGGGAAATAATTAGTGAAAACACTAGAATTAATCTAAGCAAATTTCTTGAAATACTTGATTTCTGCCTCAAGGAAAATAACTATCTACAATTTAAAGATGACATTTTCAAACAAATTTTTGGCATGCCTATGAGCAACCCTTTGTCATCCACGATTGCAGATTAAGTACTTGATCACGTACTAGATGAATGTTTAAGTGGAATGGAAGAAAGGCCTACGTTTGTTGCAAAGTATGTAGATGACAAACGAAACATTGAAAAAGTGCAGCTGATCCTTAACGGATTCCACCCGAAAATCCAGTTCACTGTGGAAATGGAACATCATAGTTCAATAGCATTTTTGGACGTAAAAATCCATCGTGAAAACAACCGTCTATTGTTTGACTGGTACCAAAAACATACTGCATCGGGAGGATTAGTCAACTTTCGTCCTAACCAAGCGAGGCACATAGTTATGAACACTGCATCCAATCTCGTCAGTAAAGTTTTCGCACTCAGCGACGAACAATTTCACTCTGCCAATGAGAAAAAAATCACAAAAATCCTGAGAGACAATGGTTTTCCAAATTCTATAATTCGTGGTCTACTTCAGAAACATAATTGCAAAATTCCAAGCGAAGACACTAAAGACCCGAATAATGGTTACTACAAAAGTATAGTTTACATCCCAAGACTGACTGTGAATTTTAAGGAAGTGATAAACCAAAAACTAACAGATGTTCGCCTGGCCTTCAAATCAAATAAAACTCTGAGTCACCTTTTCACAAAACTTAAAACGAAACCGGATAAAGAAATTGTAAGGGAAACCTAATAAACCATGCAACCAGTGTTACATCGGAACTACAAAACAATTTCTTAAACAGCGAATTTCTAATCATAGTTCGGATATCAAATCAAACAATCCTGGAAAGACAGCCCTGGCGAGCTGAGATTTTGAAGGTGTTAAAGTCCTACAGACAGAGAAACATGTTTCGAAACGATACTCCCTAGAAACATTACACATCATCAACAACAACAACAACTACATGAACAGAAAACAAGACACCCAAAACATCTCTGCCATCTATTGTTCTCTTGTCTCATCATAACACAATATTCTTTCAGTTTAAATTCCATAGACTAATCTTCATTTGATGTGGTTTTTTCTTTACTTTTGTAAATAATATTACAATTATTAGATACAATAATTTTAAATGTCAGTTTAAATTTAAACACAGTTTTATTAAAGTGAGTGTATTTTGTATTGTTTCAATTATTGTTATTATAATGTAGACAATGTATTTTGTCTTGTGCCCAAATAAAGTTCCCCTGAAGAAGGCAGCAACCCCTACCGAGACGTCGGGAAAGCTAATGTAACTTAATTGTTTCATTGCAAAAACTACAGTGACCAAAAAAAGTCGACGGAAAAATTTTGTAATCACTTCCAATCACAATTATTATTTTTTTATTGTTACATAATTTTTTGTTTATCTGAAATGTATAGAATTTAATTAAATTGAAAAAACTTAAATTTTTACTAATTATTGTTATTATTGTACTATTCGTACTAGAATGTCACCTTATTAGGCTTGGCCATTCTTTATTCCGTCAATTTCATTGAATTTTTGAATAACAACAACAACTTAAAGGCGCTATCACCAATTGCTTGGCTGGAGATGTAGCTATTTCGTGCTTTCCCTTCAAGCAAGCGAGCTCGTTTTCGGTCCGCAAACGTATCAAACAACGTATGGACGACTTCGCATTCGGATCCAAATACGGATCGAAAAACTGCGTTTTGCGGGTCAAATTAGTATGGAAATTAGAATCACCACGGAGCCATTATGTGAATGTATTGTGAGAGAGAGAGTTTTTCATTTCACCATACTCAGAGAACCGAAATCAAATGGAATCTAAAACGGTTCCAAAAAAAAATGAATGAATTGAGGCATCCCCAACCCAAATGTATTAAAAAAAACTTCCCATCTAATCCAGTTTCTCCATTGCCTACAAAAATAAAACAAACAGAATTTTTTCATTTCAAGAGTTTTTTTTATTTATCATTCATAAAAGTTTTTCTAAAGACTATTTCGCCTTAATAACCATGACATATTTCCACAAATATAAATTTACATTTAATAAATAGAAACTTGCATTTCTGATTGGAAATTTTTCAAAGTTTTAACAAGAAAAAAAGAGATAAAAAAAGCAACCGTCTTCGCCATGCTACCTACAAAACTGAACTAAAAAAAAGTGGTGGAAATTAAGGCAAAATGATTGTATACTTCGCCTTTACTCTCTCTATTTCTCGATGCTTAAAAAGAATACTCTCGATTCTCGTTATTTTTACATGCGTACACAGAAAATTTGTTATTGTGTGCGAGACACTCATTTTTTTTTGGAGTCCCAAGTGAACCGAGTGGGTCCGTGATTTTGCTTGAAGGGTTGCCACTTTTGCACTCATCAGTCTCCTTTTTGTGGTGCTGAGCTTGAATCCAATTTTATTTGAAAAACTTTTTATGCTCACCATTGGATTCGAACCCACGAATATCAGATTTGCTCAGTCTTAGCAGTCGTGTGCACTACGCACTCCACCGCTTTAGACCACTGACGTCACAGGTCGAGATGTGTTATTTGTTTATCAAATGCATTTGGAGCATCATTTACTTACATGATTTTTCCGGGGTTTGCACTCACGTCCTTCTGATCAACTGTCCGAACACACTTCCACTAGGCCACCTTCTGATATACGAGTGGAAAGTTTTTAATTTTAATGCGTTGATGCTTTGCGTATGCTTTGCGTATGCTTTACGTTTTAACTTCATTGTTAAAAAAAAAAAACATTTGGCACCAGCAGGATTCGAACCCCGAAAATAGAATAACAAAATATTCGAGTTTGTAAATTAGTACGGTCAAGTTAGACTTTCGATAGGGTATTGGTTCACGAGTCTAAAACCACATTTTGCACAACTGTACCTAGAGTCATTTGGCCGCCATTTTGTTTTTAATGTTCATTTTGATTGTTGCTTATAACTTAAATTTAAATTTAGCGATAAAAAAAATATATAACAAGTAGTATTATGGAAAATAAAGAATGGTTGACATAAATGCATCAAAGCACTGGAGTTTGTAGGTGGAGCCAAAATAATAGGACAATCATACCGGAAGGGGGGTCTATATACCCCCGTTATGATGGGAGGGGCAATTATCTAAAAAAATTACTTAAGGTAGAAACAACACTATTGAAAAACAATGGTAACAACCACAATATTCTCCTATAGCTTATCCCAGAAACCCATTCTTGAATTTTCTTTTTAAATAAAGTAATTTCAATCGATAGTACCAAGGTACGAGTATTTGAGTTTGAGAATTAAGTTTTCAAAAAGTATCGATTGAAATAACTTTATTTAAAAAGAAACTTCAAGAATGGGTTTCTGGGTTAAGCTATAGGAGAATATTGTGGTTGTTACCATTGTTTTTCAATAGTATTGTTTCTACCTTGTCATTTTTTTTTAGATAATTGCCCCTCCCATCTTAACGGGGGTATATAGACCCTCCTTCCGGTAAAAAAAAAATAAATAAATCACATGGCACAACGGCTCATGAAGAACCAGGGCCTAGTGACTAACAACTCTCAACCATTCCTGTGTGCGCCTTTCGACAGGAATGGAAGGGACCTACAATTTTATGCCGAATCCGAATGGCTAGACAAGAAGCACTTATTCGTGACATGTGATACTCTTCGAGGATTTGTCAATTCCTCGCAAGAGGCAGTAGCCCTGAAAAAAAAACTTATTTAGTTTTTAGATGGACGAGGCTGGGAAGCGATCCCAGACCTACAGCGTGACAGTCGAACGCACTAACCATTACGCTACGGGCTACTACCACCTTCCGGTATGATTGTCCTATTATTTTGGCTCAACCAACACGCTCCAGTGCTTACATTTATGTCAACCATTCTTTATTTTCCATAATACTACTTGTTATATATTTTTTTTATCGCTTAATTTGAAATGCTGTATATTGGAAACCATTCGGTCTATAGGGAGATGGTTTTGGGCTCAAATTGGAACAAAGAAGTTACTTCTTTAGGACTAAAATCGCCAATAACTGAAAAAAGCGCAAACAAACCGCGTTTTTTTTTTTTTTTTTTTTGACCATGAAGCGGTCGCTGCTCGAGGTCGAAAACTTAGGTTATTTACTAGGCCAATATCCTGAACAACTCAGCAAAAAATCACAAATACCAGATTTGAGGCATATGCGTATGTATATATTTACTGTACTAATTGTATTAAAATAAAAAAAACTTATTCCGTGCGGAATGCTCGAGCGTATATTCGCTCCAGAGCAAGAACCGTTATTCCAATTAAGAAACTGTAAATTTAAACAATATAGATAATTAAAAGTTCTATAACTTTTTGTATGTATTTTTTCATTCGAGTCACAAACAAAAAATTATAAGCGATTACAAACAAAAAAAAAATATTTTTTTTTAATGTGATAACTTTTAAACAAGAGTGAAAAGCGAAAAAAGTTGTTTAACATATTTTGTACAAAATTTAATTCTCTACAAGTTTATAGTAAAATTTTTTTTCTAAGATCCAAAATGCGCGAGTTATAAGCAAAAATCAAAATGATCATTAAAAACAAAATGGCGGCCGAATGACTCTAGGTACAGTTGTGCAAAATGTGGTTTTAGACTCGTGAACCAATACCCTATCGAATAGTGAAGTCAAACTTGACCTCGGATTTAGGTCCCAGCGCGCCATATATTGAAATCTTGACCGTACTAAATCGAGAGGAAAATATTATCGAAACTTATTTCCTTTATTAAGCAGAAAAAAAAATGTAAACAAACCTGTATTGTTGTTGTTGTTTTTTTTTTTGTGGATGAATGTCGCCGTCAAAATGATTTCATGTGCGTAGAAGGAAGGGGTTTGTTAGGCACTTGAGTTACCAATGGATTTAAATGAAATATTATTTTTACATATTTTGTCAGTAAAGGTAGAAGTAGAATTGTGGCAGATACACTTAAGCGTTCGCGCGAAAAGAAGCTAATATAAAGAAATTATACAGGGTGAGTCACCTAAGATGTGACAAATTTAACCTTTTAACGAACGCTGTAAAAATATAAAAATAATAAATAAGTATTAATACAAAAAGGTATTACCTAGTGTCTCGGCCAGTGATTTAGCATCAACAGAAACGGAGTAATTTCACTTTGAAATTTGACAAGTGTCGAAATGTCAAAATCTGAGGATGCCAATCGATTTAGGAGGGTGGTATTACCTATTCTTTCGGCCAGCGCTCTAGCACAAACAGAAACCGAGAAATTTCACTTTTCAATTTGACAAGTGTTGAAATGTCAAAATCTGAGGATGCCAATCGATTTAGGAGGGTGTTTCGGACTGGTGTTTCGGCCAACGCTCTAGCACCAACAGAAACCAAGAAATTTCACTTATCAATTTGACAAGTGTCGAAATGTCAAAATCTGAGGATGCCAATCGATTTTGGAGGGTGGTACTACCTAGTGTTTCGACCAGCGCTCTAGCACCAACAGAAACCGAGAAATTTGACAAGTGTCGAAATTAAACATATAAAAATAATAAATAAATATTAATACAAAAATATTAAAGCTCTGTGGGTTTCTGGTCGGGTGTCGAAATGTCAAAACCTGAGGGCGCCAATCTATTTAGGAGGGTGGTATTACCTAGTGTCTCGGCCAGTGCTTTAGCATCAACAGAAAAGGGGTAATTTCACGTTGAAATTTAACAAGTATCGAAATGTCAAAATCTGAGGATGCCAATCGATTCAGGAGGGTGGTATTACCCAGTGTTTCGGCCAGCGCTCTAGCACCAACAGAAACCGAGAAATTTGACAAGTGTCAAAATGTCAAATCTGAGGATGTCAATCGAGGAGGGTGGTGGTACCTAGTGTTTCGGCCAGCGCTCTAGCACCAACAGAAACCGTGAAATTTCACTTTTCAATATGACATAAGTGTCGAATTGTCAAAATCTGAGGATGTTAATCGATTAAGGAGGGTGGTATTACCTGATGTTTCGGCCAGCGCTCTAGCACCAACAGAAACCGAGAAATTTGACAAGTGTCGAAATGTAAAAATCTGAGGATGCCAATCGATTTAGGAGGTTTGTATTACCTAGTGTTTCGGCCAGCGCTCTAGCACCAACAGAAACCGAGAAATTTGACAAGTGTCGAAATGTCCAAATCTGAGGATGCCAATCGATTTAGGAGGGTGGTATTACCTGGTATTTCGGCCAGCGCTCTAGCACCAACAGAAACCGAGAAATTTCACTTTTCAATTTAATAGGTGTCAACATGTCAAAAAAGCAGATGCATTTTACCTACAGTCACAGCCAGCACTCTTAGCCCAGCGAAAAGCGATAGAATTGCACTCAACACTTTGACAGTTGACAGTGGTGACGAAATGTCAAAAATCGGAAAAATCACACCTTTCACTTTGACAGTTGATAGTTGGGGGTGAGATGTCAAAAACCCGAGAAAACCCCCTTTTTGCTTTAACAGTTTTCAGATGATGGCGAAAAGTCGAAAAACCGATGTCACGGTCCACGCTCTAACTCCAAAAGAAAATGAGCAAATTTGCACTTAAAATTCTTCACTATCTTTAATGTAGAAATGTAGAAATCTATGTCAAATCGAGATGAAGAAAATTAAATTATATATTTATTTCGTTTTCATTTGATAGTCTGGAGTTACTCCTTTTTCATTGTTTCTGTTTTTTTTCTATCGAATATTAAAAATCCGAAAAAGAAGGAATAATTTCGAACCGAAACCAAGACTACGCTCATCTGTTTCATTGCAAGAACTGCAGTGGAAAAAACTTTCATCTATTCAAATACATAACTTCATTTTGAAAACTAAAAAATTATTCCGAATCACATAAATTGTAAATACTCCTAGCTACGCCTCTGTCTTGATTTGTTTTCTAACCAAGCATTATTTTTCACCCACAAAGTAAAGCATTTTATTAATCAGTTTCGATATATTTTACGCTTGATTTACAAAATCACATGTTTAATTATTCTATTGCAATTGTATTATGAATACCTATTCATACAAAAGTATTTAGGACAAGTACTGCTATTTAATTTAGGCCCTTTTTTGTTTTCTCTTATGGGAAACTTAATGCAAAATTGATAACACATACAGGGTTTGATTTTCATATTGTGATTGTGATTTTTGATCGAAATTTCGTGCTCCGGGGTTCATATCCTGTTGGTAACCAATTTTTTTTTTATTTTGTTAACATTGAAGTTAAAACAAAATGAATATTAACATCAATACTTATTCACTACTCATCGCTGTATTATTTGCATAAGAATAAAATGCAAAAGATATAGCTTGTAGTAATTTGCTATATACAAATCCACGTGGCATGATTTGAATTAGTTGGCTATATACAAACCGCAAAGACCTACACATTTGCATAAGAACAAAATGCAAAACTATAGCTTGTAGTAAATTGCTATATACAAATCCACGTGGCATGATTTGTATTTGTTGGCTATATACAAACCGCAAAGACCTGCACATTTACATAAGAACAAAATGCAAAAGCTATAGCTTGTAGTAATTTGCTATATAAAAATCCACGTGACATGATTTGTATTAGTTGGCTATATACAATCCGCAAAAACCTGCTTATTTGCATATGAACAAAATGCAAAATCTATAGCTTGTAGTAGTTTGCTATATACAAATCCGTGTGGTTTGATTTTTATAAGAACAAATTGCAAAAGCTATAGCTTTTAATAGTTTGCTATATACAAATCCACGGGGTTTGATTTTTATAAGAACAAAAGCTATAGCTTGTAGTAGTTTGCTATGTATAAAAACCCACGTGGCATGATTTGTACTAGTTGGCTATATACTAACCGCCAAAAACTGCACATTTGCATAAGAACAAAATGCAAAAGCTATAGCTTGTAGTAGTTTGCTATATACAAATCCACGTGGTTTGATTTTTATAAGAAAAAAATGCAAAAGCTATAGCTTGTAGTAGTTTGCTATATCCAAATCCACGTGGCATGATTTGTATTAGTTGGCTATATACAAACCGAAAAACCCTGCACATTTGCATAAGAACAAAATGCAAAAGGTATAGCTTGTAGTACTTTGCTATATACAAATCCACGTGGCATGACTTGTATTAGTTGGCTATATACAAACCGCAAAAACCCGCACATTTGCATAAGAACAAAATGCAAAAGCTATAGCTTGTAGTAATTCTAAAAGGCCTTAAGGAAATTATTTTGGATAAAAATACCAACAAAAATATTTGATTTGCATAACTAAGCCTTGTGCAAATTATAAACAAGCAAAGGCTTCAGAAATTATGAAAATTGGACTTACTACAAGCTAAATTGTTAGTTGGGGGATAGCGTATCCATAGAAAAATTTTGACTCCCAAAGTTGAATAGCGAAATGATGTGCTCGTGTTCAAGACAGTTCAGCAAGCATTGCACTGAACATTATTTACATATATAACTTTTAAAGAAAGTAAAAATTCTAGTTTTCCAAATGCAATTGTAAAATTAGAAAAAACCTTCGTTTAGATGGGCACGATCAGGTGACCTAGGTGGTGCAATGCGTAGTGCAGCGGCCTCCGAGGAAGCATGGTCTAGGTTCAAATCCGGTTGACGGCAAAATAATTTATAAATTAAAATTGGAACTATAGACTAAGTACCACTAAAGCAATCTGATGATTGGTGTGGCAGCCATGAAATTGCAATAAATCCAGCCTACATTTTTTTTTATATTCCACGCGCGCAAAAGGGGTTATGGCTACCCTTTAAATGTTCTTAACACAGCACGAGCGATTAGGAGAGGATTTAGAAGGAGATACCGATGCACATTGGTTTTGAACGTTTGCACATCGAAATGGGAGGGGAAAGTCGAGTCAGGTAAAGCATTCCACATTCGTGTAGTGCGACTGGAGAAAGAATCTCTGTACATTACAGTACGTCCGAAGTTGGGCTCGAGGGTGAACTGATGGGCATTCCTAGAAGCGCGAGTATAACGGTTGAATTTTTTAAGGGGAGGAATGCAACTGGCTATTTCACTAGAACACTGATTATAATAATAGCGATAAAATAGAGAAAGACACGAAACATTACGGCGGTGTTCGAGAGATGTAATTGTTTCCGTTATAGATCTTTCGACTATCATTTTTAAAGCTCTCTTTTGAATTCTGTCCAACAAACTCAAGTGAGTTTTTGGAGCTCCTGCCCAAACATAAGAATTGTACTCAAGTTTTGGACGAATAAAAGCTTTGTAGATCACAGCCAGATCAGAAGGGGAAAAAAACTTCTTGCATCTACGGAGAAAATTTAAACACTCAGCAGCGTTTTTGGCGACATCAAATATGTGGTCATTCCACAAAAGGTGGTCTGTGACACACATACCGAGAACTGAGAGCTGTTCGGTTTCCTCGATGCAAGTGCGGCCCATGGATAGCGGCATTGGGGGTGGGTTTCGCTCTAACGATAGGAGACAACATTAAGTTTTAGAAGCATTAAATTCTACGCGATTTTTGATTCGCCATTGGACAATGCTGACAAGATCAGAATTTAATGAGCTTATCATACGCTGCCGTTCAAGTTCCACATCCGAAGGACATGGATGAGAATCTATAAACGAATATGAGAAGCTGAGGGTACTATCGTCAGCAAAACAGTTTAATGGATTAGAAGTTTCAGACAAAGGATCATTTATAAAAATAAGGAAGAGAGTCGGAGACAAAACGGAGCCCTGGGGCACACCAGCATTTATTTTGTGGATTTCAGACTTGAAACCGTCCAATACGACTTGTATTGAACGGTCCGAAAGGTAATTTCTAATCCAACGAAGAAGAGGTTCATCAAAACCAAATGCGCGCATTTTCGATAAGAGAGCTTGGTGCCAAACTCTATCAAACGCTATTGAAATATCAAGTGCAATAATCTTACTTTCTCCAAAACGATGTAAAGATTCGTTCCACTGTTCGGTGAGATATACCATCAGATCACCAGTGGACCTATTGCTACGAAAGCCGTACTGCCGGTCATTAAGAAGCTTTCGTTCCTCGAGATATTTCTTGAGCTGGAAATTAATCAGCGTTTCCATGACCTTGGAAAGAAGGGACGTAAGTGCAATTGGTCGATAGTTAGAGGGTGAAGAAGATACGCCTTTTTTAGGGACAGGCTGGACAAATGCTGTTTTCCATCCACTCGGATAGAGACCAGTAGAGAAGAACAGATGGAAAAGCTTACGAAGTGGTTTTGCCAGCGTTGAAGAACACCTCTTCAAAACAATGGGAGGGATACTATCCGGGCCAGCGGATTTGTGTACATCGAGATCCTTTAGAACTCTAGCAACTACACGAGTGCGAAAGAAGATTTGTCCCATAAAATCATTTACGCTCTCAAGTACAGGAGGAGTCATAACACTTTCTGGCAGCGTCGAATTAACAGCAAACTGTGCTGCAAGCAAATTGGCTTTATCTTGCGAGCTGACAAAATGAGTATCATTGAAGACGAGCGTTGGAACCGAGGACGAGGTGGTATTTCGTATGTTTTTTACAAATGACCAACAATTTTTACTACCTTTGGGACATTGCAGTATTTTTTGTCGTAATTTTTGATCATGTAAAAATTTGGTTTTTCGAATATGAACGTTAAAGGTTTTTCTAGCTTGTGGAAACTTTTTCCTCAGTAGGGTTGGCTTTATAACATCGGAAGCTTACTTCTCTAACCCTAATTACCTCTTTACAGCTCGAATCAAACCAAGAGTTTTCTTTGGGTTTGATAGGTTTCACCATATTCTAGATAAAATTTCTCATTCCACAAAGAATAAAGTTTGTAATCATATAGCACTGGCGTCAACATCACTATCGAGGAAGCATAGTGACCAGTTAAATTATTGAGACCGTCCCAGTTGGCTTTCTCGTATTGCCAAACGGTTCTCTTTGGGATTTTTTCTTTAACTGTGATTTGGTGGCACGAGAAATTCGCAGATATGACACAATGGTCTGATGAGCCTAGAGGAGATAAAACACTAATAGTGCATTTATTAGGGTCAGAGGTAAGGAACAAGTCTAGAGTGTTGGCGATTTGACCTACAACGTCAGGAATCCGAGTAGGCTCGTCAACAAGCTGAGTCAGGTGGTTTAACTCAGCAAAAATCTCGACATACCTTCCTTCGGGTGTTGTCTGACCAGAATAGCGTAGCCACGAAGAATTGTGTACATTGAAATTGCCCGTAACAACGATTTCGGATAATGGCAAACAATTCTCAGGATTGAATCGGACAGCGCATCGAATTCGTTAGAAGTCGAATTACTATCCAAACTTGGGCTACGATAAATGAAACATGTGTGTATGATGTTATAGATATAGATAGCTTATTGATGGTGAATTTTAACCACATGAATTTAAAGTTTGAATTTAAACAAGGGCCATATTGTGGTTGAAGCTGATAAGCCACATCATTTCGTACATATATTGCGAGACCATGGTGTAGGAAAAATAAAGGCACTAAGCTATAACCAGGTAGGCTAAATTCGGAGTAATCAGAATTTTCACCTACCTGGGTTTCACTTAGTGCCAAGACTGCTGGCCTGTTTTTTAAAGTATGTACGTAAACAGCACAGAAATTCTTTCTCAGCCCCCGAATGTTGCTAATATCCACCCTAAATTCACCCACCATTACGAAAAAACAAACGTTAAAAACCAAATCAGACAGTTATCTATGCTGATATTGAGTTTGATCCCCAATAAAACTTCACAATACAAAACACTACCAGTGTTATGCCTTAGTAGTATGTATAGATCCGCCCCTGGAAACCCAAAAACAATAACAGCAATTAATTCTGATATGCTTTGGCTTTATCCATTACAAGCTTTGTATAAGATGATATACATACTCATACTCTGAATGCAATGACAAAGCACTGTGAGAGATGTGGGAAGGAGAGATAGGAAAATTTACCGCTTTGCTATGGTGTATGCTGCTGCATCATCGTCTTCGCATGAGTGCACTTATTTTTTGTTGTTGGTTTTTATATGTTTTTTTGTTGGATTTTGTTTGGCACTAGGTACTGGCACTTGCACTATGATGTTGATTTGGGCTATTTTTTTTTTATTTGTTAATTACTATATGAACATAGTTGGATTTTTATTTTTATTTGTAACTGTTAGATTATGGATTTATTATTTATTTTATTCGAAAGGGGCAAACAGAGAAGCACAACTGGATATTTTTGTTGGATTAATTATTATTGAACTGGGGGTATTTGGCAGGTATTTCCATCACTCACGCACACGACCGCTCACAGAGGGCTGTAGATCGGAACTGATAATACTCGGTGGTAGCCAACACAAGTGGTTGTTGTTTATTCAAAACCTTCAATGCAAATATGACGGAGCGATAGCTATGCAACCTAAAACTGCAAGTGTTATCATGAGAAAACACCTTTGAATGAAACTTGATTCTTGACCAGTGTCAAATCTTTCATACAATTTCCCTCCTTACACATATGCAGCGAATTGTTGCGGTGATAACGGAGAGAAGAAAAAGAAAGAACGCGAATGAATGAACATCTAACTTGTATGTGGCTTGTAAATATGCTAGTTGTCGAAATGCAATTGTAAAATTAGATAAAACCTTCATTTGGATGGGCACGATCAGGTGACCTAGGTGGTGCAATGCGTAGTGCAGCGGCCTCAGAGGTAGCTTGGTCTAGGTTCAAATCCGGTTGACGGCAAAATAATTTATAAAAACTTTTTAAAATTGGAACTATAGACTAAGCACCACTTAAGGGATCTGATGATTGGTGTAGCAGCCATGAAATTGCAATAATTCCAGCCTATATAATACTCGGTGGTAGCCAACACAAGTGGTTGTTGTTCCTTCAAAACCTTCAATGCAAATATGACGGAGCGAAAGCTATGCAGCCGATAGCTATGCAACCTAAAACTGCAAGTGTTATCACGAGAAAACACCTTTGAATGAAACTTAATCCTTGACCAGTGTCAAATCTTTCATACAATTTTCCTCCTTACACATATGCAGCGAATTGTTGCGGTGATAACGGAGAGGAGAAAAAGAAAGAACCCGAATGAATAACATCTAACTTGTGTGTGGCTTGTAAAAATGCTAGTTGTCCAAATGCAATTGTAAAATTAGAAAAAACCTTCATTTGGATGGGCACGATCAGGTGCCTTCGGTGGTGCAATGCGTAGTGCAGCGGCCTTGAGGTAGCTTAGTCTAGGTTCAAATCCGATTGACGGCAAAATAATTTATAAAATAAAATTGGAACTATAGACTAAGCACCACTAAAGGAATCTGATGATTGGTGTGGCAGCCAAGAAATTGCAATAATTCCAGCCTATATAATACTCGGTGGTAGCCAACACAAGTGGTTGTTATTCATTGAAAACCTTCAAAACAAAAGTTAATTGAAATTTTTTTTAAGCTTATTGGTGCATTACAACATTAGTTTGACTGACTATATAATAACATTTAAAATCTAAAAGTATTGGACTTTAAAGCTGAATATAAAAAAAAGAAAATTAAGTTATTATACCTCTTCGAATGTGGGAGAACGACGAACTCTCGGAAGAACAACTTTATATGCTGGCGACTGACTATCGCGCTTCTCTTTGGCACTCGAAAGTCCAGACCCAGACTATCTCGGTTCTTCTGAGTCGCCCCTAAATCGGCATTAATGGAAGCCGGAGTCTTAATGGTGATTTGCAAGATTTGCCTTTTCTTATTCAAGAACTCGCGATCAATAGCATTGGCGAATATTGGACCATTCTTCTCATCGTAATGAAGCTTTTCATTAATTTCAACAATAATCCGTGTACGAAGGGAACGAAAGTCATCTGCATGATACACACTAACGGGTAATCTACCATGATGATGGTCAATGTTATCAAATGGTTATCAAATGGTTAGCCTGGCGGGAATCAGGCTTGTGCCGAACCGGAGCAAGTTCCCGGATGGCTGAGGGGAAGTTATTCTCTTAATACTTCAGTCGAAGATTGTAGCTAAACCAATGATAAATGATGCTGCACGGATCGCCACGTTTCTCGCAAAGAACATGTAAGACGGTTCTCGTTGTTCATCGTTCTGCAGCTCTACAGTGTACTTGATACCAATAAGAGCGCTCTCCCGATAGTTTTTAATTGTCGACTGAATTTCGGCAGTACGATTGGCTTCATCTTCGAAGCCAGGCGGTATGGGTTCGACTGGGATTATGTTCATTTTCTTCAAAAATTAACACTTGTTTTTATTTACTCATTTGTTCAAATGGGAAGTTATGTGCATTCAAGAGGACACAAGCGTCCACAGGTTTTTCTCGAAACCCACCTCTGTCTACCAACTCCTACTCTAACCTCCTAGTGGTGAACATCGGGTGTCTAGTACCTCAGCTTGAGACGGGGTTTAAATCCTTGTGGAAAGCTGTTGGGGACAGCCAACGAGAGAGGGAGGGAGGAGTGTTCCCACTAAGGCACTTCTCCTTTCATCGAGGCGGCAGCGGACGAATTCTCTAGATGGAATCAACGGTGGCGTCTACAGTTCCAGTTAGGTTGAACTTCTTAGTGAACACCTTATATGGGCTACTACGACATATTTGTAGCTCAGGCCTATAAGGAGCGGTTTATCCGGCTCCCTACCCTTGGAGTTATACGAAGGGTCTGGTCCTCCGGGTCGGGGGTTGTGCGTCGGGATAACTTCCCTACCACGTAAAAAAAAGTTGTTCCGAAACAACAACAAGCCTCGGATATGGATGATTTTAAAGTTGACGACCCCAGCAAACGAAACAAGGACAATGAATTTCGGATCTGCACGTGGAACGTCCTGTCCTTATACAGAACACGTGCAGCCGAACAATTAGTGGAGAACCTGGACAGGCTAAAGGCTGACGTAACAGCCATCCAGGAAGTGCGATGGGATGGAGAGGGCATACGGAGACTGAAAACGTGTGACATCTACTACGGCGGGTGCTTGAAGGAACAGGGTCAGCGGCTCTTTGGTTGTGGTTTTGTGATAAGGGGAAGACTTAGGCAAGAAGTCTCGGGCTCCCAAAGCGTAAGCGAGCACCTGGTCACAATCCGCATCAAAGGCAAATTTAAGAACATTTCGCTGATCTATGTTCACGCCCCCCATGAAAGAAGAGAGGACTCAACCAAAGAAGCATTCTACGATCTCCTGGAGACAACGTATGATATGTGCCCGAAGTACGACGTGAAGATCATTCTTGGTGACTTCAACGCGAGATTCGGAAAGGGGGGCATCTTTGGTTCAATACGATACGGACACAGGCTGGCAGACTTTGCGGCGGGACGAAATGTCATCATCTCAAGCACCTACTTCCCACACCGCAATATACACAAGGGGACTTGGCGGTCGCGTGATCAACTAACCCTCAACCAAATCGACCACGTTGCGATAGACGCGAGACATGCTTCCAGTATCTTGGACGTCCGAACGTTCCGAGGGTCCAACATTGACTCGGATCACTATCTGGTGGTAGCTAGACTACGTATGCGGATATCCATGACGCGACAACGCAGAGCAGATGCTGTGAAAAGATTCGATGTCGAGAAGCTTAAATCGCAAGAGACCACCAGAACTTTTGCAGAACACGTAACTCTTAATCTCTCAGGAGGTCCGCCACCAGCATTAAGTGCAGAGGACCAGTGGGAACACTGTCAACAAGCCATCAGAAGTGCCGCCTCTGATGTGCTGGGTTTCACTAGGCGAATACAACGAAACCCCTGGTTAGATGAAGAGTGCCGGCTAGCGCATGCAGCTAAGGACGAGGCCTACCAGGCAATGCTGCAGACTCGCACAAGAGCTGCTGAGAGAGTGGCCCGGGAGCTCTACGGGCTGAAACGAAAAGAGGAACGCCGACTTTTCACGAGGAAAAAGAGAGAGCACGAGAAGCGGGCGTTAGAGTCTATTGAGGGTTGTAGCGGTAGGGGAGATGTTCGAAAATTTTATCAGAGGGTGAAGCGATCCACCCAAGGATTCAAGGCTAGAACGGAAGCCTGCCGAGATGAGAGTGGGAATATGGTAGTAGACACACAGTCAGTGCTGAGGATCTGGAAAGAACACTTCTCTAGACTGCTTAATGGCGAAGACAGCCAAGATGCCGCTAATAGGCAGAACGCTCCATAGAACTTGGAGGATGATAGCCAAGAGTTCCGTCCACCCGACCTAACCGAAGTGCGGCTGGCGATATCCAAACTTAAGTCGTACAAGGCTTCTGGTGCGGATGGCTTACAAGCCGAAATATTTAAATCAGCGGGAGATGAATTGGCTAGGAGCATACACCAGCTCATCTGCAAAATTTGGTCGGAGGAAAGTATGCCCGATGAATGGAACCTCGGTATAGTGTGCCCCATCCATAAAAAGGTAGATGTTCTGAAATGTACCAACTACAGAGGAATTAGTCTCCTAAACGTCGCTTATAAAATCTTGTCGGCCATCCTGTGTGACCGCTTAAAACCTTTTGTCAACGATCTGATCGGCCCCTATCAGTGCGGTGTTAGACCAGGCAAGTCAACCGTCGATCAAATGTTCACACTCCGACAGATTTTAGAAAAATCCCGGGAATTCCAGATCGATACACACCACCTTTTTATCGATTTTAAAGTCACGTATGCGGATGACATAGACATTGTCGGCAGAACGAAGCGAGCTGTCGCAGGGGCATTTGCGAGCATTGAATCGGAGGCGGCTAGAATGGGATTGGCGGTTAATGAGGACAAGACGAAGTATATGCTGTCATCGAGAGAGGAATCTCAACATCGTCGACTCGGGAAAAATATCACGATGGACAGATATAACTTCGAAGTTGTCAAGGACTTTGTCTACCTGGGCTCCACTATTACATCGCAGAATGACATCAGTGCAGAGATCAAGCGAAGAATTACTCTTGCCAACCGCTGTTTCTTCGGTCTAAGAAGGCATTTAAGTAGTAAGGCCCTCTCTCAGAGAACCAAGGAGACTTTATACAAGACCCTTATCATCCCGGTCCTGCTTTATGGGTCAGAAGCATGGACACTGAATGATTCAGATAAAAATCTGCTAGGGTGCTTTGAGAGGAAGATTCTTCGTGTGATTTCGGTCCGGTGTGTATCGGTGTGTATGGAGGAGAAGATTCAAGGACGAGCTATACGGGCTATACAGCGACGTTGACCTGGTCAAAAAGCTGAAAATACAGTGGATGAGATGGCTGGGGCACGTGGAGCGTATGGACAGCAACGCACCTGCCCGACGAGTCTTCAAATCCAACCCCGATGGGGTACGCAGCAGAGGAAGATCCCGTAACAGGTGGCGCAATCAAGTGAATGACGACATCAAAGCACTCGGTGTGCGCAACTGGAAGCGGCTAGCTAGGGACAGAGCTGGAGGGGCTTGTTAGTTGAGGCCGAAGCCCATCCTGGGCTGTGAGCGCCATCAAAAGTAAGTAAGTAAGTTTTATTTACTCTAAAAATGAGTACATTTTTTTAATGATGGATTATTTGGTTTGATGAAATTCTATTTCATTTATTAAAATACTTATACAAAATTTAATTGTATTTTTCAGCTCACCTGTTAAGAAGGATAATTAATTTTTCTTTTTATTGAAATAAGTGGCGGCGAAATCTTTACACCGATTATAAGTTAAAAAGAATGTTTTGGGAAATAAGTGGCGGCGAAATCTTTACAACGAAGGATGGATATAGAATACATTTCAACACCTTATGATGCATCAATGAATCTACCTGTGGCAAATCCAAGTAGTAAGTTTAATAAATTTTCGTAATAATTAGATGTCAGAATAATTTTGTTTATAATATTTAACATGTATTTAGCTCCTGCGACTATGACAATTCCCTTCAATTCAATTTCAGAGGGAAATTCAACAACACTGTCGAATTCTGCAGTTGGAAGTTTTCCATTTACAAATCTTACAATGTCGAGTCATTTTTCACCGAATTCCTCAATTGAAAATTCAACACTGACGAATTCAACATTTTTCAACTCAACCATATTGAATTATTCAGCACCCAAACCATTGCCTATAAATTCAACAAAATGGAATACGTTATCAATTGGTAATCACGCAAGGAATCATACAAAACCAGTAGCATTTAACAAGGGATCTTCACCTGTCTACGTGCCAGGATATGGCTCTTCAACAGATACTTATATCAAACCAGCAATTCAAAACAGTATCTTTAAGAATAGTGGAGTTCTAAATAGACTGAGTGCTGGAAGTCTCTTGATACCACTACTTGTATTCTTGAGATTGATAGCGAATTATCTTTAAGATAATATATTGTTAATTACTTTTCTTAAAAAGACTTTAAATATTTGTTTATTTCACATCATCATATGTGTAAATATCTTGAACGTAAAATGTATACAACAATAAAAATTTAATTTTATGAATTATTAGGTAAGCAATTTTTATTCCCAAATGTTTGTTTTGTCAGCATTTTTCTTTTGGTTTTATTTATTTTTGCATTTGAATTTAAAAAAAAGGAAGAAGGAAAATCAAAACCACGGTTCGTTTAATCGTGAATGTGAATGAAATGTGACCAATTATTACAACTTAAAATTTTGTACAAGCATTAGTTATTACAGGTTAACATTAAATTATAAAATGGGTAATTGGTTTTACCCAAATAAAAATGATTAAGTATTAAACCATACTTTAAAATTTATTATTTTTGTAAGGAATGAATTCGTAATCAAAGGAATTATGCAATTAACAAGTGAGAATTTGGAATAATAACTTGCGTAATGGATGCCTAGTAAAGTATGCATACATTAAGCAAAAGTTGATAGTAAAGGAACTAACGGACTTAATATTTTCTGTAGATTTCTAGTTTTTACATTTCCAAAAAAAAAAACAGTTCAAAAATGGACCGAAATTTAAAACTGGCCCGATCTTATACTAATCACCCTACATCGTGTCGAGTAAAACAAAGTTTAGATATAATTGATTTTGTTAAAACATTTTTATTTATTTCTCCTTTAACTAAAAAACCAGTACATAAACTCTTGGAAAAAGTATTTTAGTCGTTTCGAAAAAGAGCGATTAGAAATAATCAAGTAAATAGTAAACATTTTTTACACAAACAAATATTTCCGAATAGTTTTGTATGTCAGTTCCCAAACAGCTATGAAAGGATATATTCTATCACACTGTTGTTGTAAAATTTGTATATGCCTTTCAACATCTTGTAATGATTTGCCAACGTAGACAAATGAATCTTGAGATGCTTTAATTGATATTTTTGATAAACGTTTTTTTCCTTTATCATTAATTCCACATATTGTAACTGATGGTTTTAAGTAACCGTGCAAACACCATAATAATGAAGCGTCGCGACAATCTGAAAAAGAAAAAAAAAACTTAAAAATACATACATACATAGGTAAAAACAAAACAAGCACCTACATTTAAAACTTATTTTAAAGTGAAAAATTAGCTTGTTGAAATCTGAAGCGTGTTTAAAGAAAGCAACTACAAACTATTGAACTTGACTATTACCTTGATTAAGCTAAAAACTGATTTGATTTCATTGCTTTTAATGGTATGGCCCGTTGCTGAAAAGTTGATTAATTTTTCAGATACAGAGTCCCAATTGTTCACAAGAGAAGTCCAATTAGGTTGTAGATATTTAAAATCCATTGCAATCTATGTATGTATTTTAAAACAAAGTAATAGATGTATACATTTTCAAAGATGGGGTTTTAACTCACGTATTTATAACCGTGAAGTACCCGATAAGATGTATAGAATTTAATTTTCTAATTTGATTAATGCGAAACTTTGTGCATGCTTTCCAGCTGTATTCAAATTGTTCCTCAGATATGTTATCATTTTTTAGTATTACTAAACGATTTTCCTTTGCATCTTCCTCGGGAACTGAAAAAAATAGTACATGGATTTACAAAAAGAATAAGTAAGCTATTGAAGAACTAAAACGTGTTCTCTTAATACCTCATCAGTTTAAGAAATCAATAAATGTTGGTTAAGAACAGAACTGTATTTTAATATTTTAATTTTTGAGAAAATTGCTACGGAAACTATTTGTTCTTTGAAAAATCTTTTTTTTTGTCAAAAAACTGGATTTCTATTTTTGTCGTTTCTAACAGTTAATCATTTCAATTACAAAATCCGCGATACTCGATCCGCAATGTAGTGCTTTCTTCCTATCTACTCATAAATCGTGAAAAGAAAAGAGAAGACTGCATTGCGAATCACTGCGGGTCGAGTTTTGCGAATTCTTTAATTGGGGTGAATATTGAATTTTTAGTGAGACACGACTTTACCAAGGTTTGAAATTCAATTGGAGCAGTCACAGTACTAGAAATGTCTTTTGAAGCGGAACTTCGTGCCATTTTTATTAGTGAATATTTTTAATTACAATATTTATTATATATTCTTCCTCGCTTTGATGTTCTATAATATTCCTGTAATATTTAAAAGTTAAAAATAATATATATCTAAGACATATTTCTTTTAAATTATAACGTACTAATTTTTCCATTGGAAATTTTGAGATTTCAAATTGTGATGTACTTTTTATCAAAGGCTGGGGTTTAGCTCGTCGGTTTACCGGGGTTCTATCTAAAGAAGTACTCAACTTCAGATTTAGGTCAATTCCTTTTATTATTCACAATTAAATACTATTTTACATATAATGGTTGTATATCACTTTTTATATGACTCGATGGCATCTGGTTTCCTGGGATCAGATATTTGATGAGCGGCTCGTGATGCGCTTTAAATCCGGTTCATCGGTGAAATCGGCTGGTACACACAGGCATCTTCTTCTAGATCTGGTCAAATACAAGTAATTCAATCGGACGTATCCGGTAGAAATGAACGGACGTATCCGGCTACAATCAACTGACGTATCAGGCAACAATCAACGGACGTATCAGGCAGCAATCAACGGACGTATACTGTTTCAATCAACTGACGTATCAGGCAAGAATCAACGGACGTATTCGGCTACAATCAACTGACGTATCAGGCAACAATCCACGGCCGTATCCGGCTTCAATCAACTGATGTATCAGGCAACAACCAACGGACGTATCCGGCATCAATAATCGGACGTATCCGGCTTCAATCTACGGACGTATCCGGCTACAATCAACTGACGTATCAGGCAACAATCAACGGACGTATCCGGCTTCAATCAACTGACGTATCAGGCAAACTTTCAGAGCCAGGCAATTTAAAAGGATAAATCCGGCGAGATTTGAGAAACTGCTACTACAAACGCCGCGGTACACTGAATTAAATTAAAATCAGAAGAGCCATTTCGTCAGAGGAATTATCCCCGAAACCTCACTATGCAGGAGATAAAAGACGAAAAGATCGATGATTTACTTGAAGCCGGGAGGATTGAACCCTCAAATAGCCCGTACAGTTCGCTGATCGTTCTATTCAAAAAGAAAAACGGGAGTTGGAGAGTCTGTGTTGACTATCGGCAGTTAAACGAGGTTTCGGTAATGGATGCATATCCACTGCCGCAAATCCTAGCCATTCTAGATAAATTAAAGCAGGCAAAATTTATTTCTACTACTGATTTGAAACAAGGATATCTTCGGGCTTCGGTTAGATTAAGATCGTCTTCTCGAGCTTCAAATTTCGGTGTGGTTAAGTTGAGTTCTTGAATTTGATCTTCGGGTTCTGGTTCGGTTAAAATCTCCTTCTCGAGCTTCAGGTTCGGGTTAAGCTCTCAAATTTGATTTTCAGGTATCGGTTAAGATCTTCTCGAGCTTCAGGTTCAGGTTCGGTTAAGCTCTCGAATTTGATCTTCGGGTTTCGGTTCTGGTAAAATCTTCTTCTCGAGCTTCAGGTTCAAGTTCGGTTCGGTTAAGCTTTCGGAGAAAATTTTTCTGGATTATTCTAGATAGACCTTGAAAGGTCCCTGTTCGGGCCCCAAATTGTGATGTAATTTTTATCAAAGGCTGAGGTTTAGCTCATCGGTTTACCGGGGTTCTATCTAAAGAGGTACTCAACTTCAGATTTAGGTCAATTCCTTTTATTATTCACAATTAAATACTATTTTACATATAATGGTTGTATATCACTTTTTATATGACTCGCTGGCATCTGGTTTCCTGGTATCAGATATTTGATGAGCGGCTCGTGATGCGCTTTAAATCCGGTTCATCGGTGAAATCGGCTGGCACACACAGGCATCTTCTTCTGGATCTGGTCAAATACAAGTAATTCAATTGGACGTATCCGGTATAAATCAACGGACGTATCCGGCTACAATCAACTGACGTATCAGGCAGCAATCAACGGACATATCCGGCTTCAATCAACTGACGTATCAGGCATCAATCAACGGACGTATCGGGCTACAATCAACTGACGTATCAGGCAACAAGCAATGGACGTATCCGGCATCAATCAACGGACGTATCCGGCTTCAATCAACGGACGTATCCGGCTACAATAAACTGACGTATCAGGCAACAATCAACGGACCTATCCGGCTTCAATCAACTGACGTATCAGGCAATTTAAAAGGATAAATCCGGTGAAATTGGAGACGACTTACCACTGGTGCGGGGAAGTCTTCAAATTTATTCTATAGCGGGAACGTTGGTACTTTGTCTGGTATCTTCTCGGCTAGTCTGGATTATTCATTATTTAACTTTGACTTACTGGGTTTGGTCGTTGCTGACTTACTAATTTCTATCGCGTTGACTTGTCGATTTGGAACGTGTCTTTTGTCGTTTGTATGGCCCTCTCTTATCATACTTCGCGGAAAAACTAAGTGTGAGCTCTAATTCAACAAATTATAGTTTTCTAGGTAAATCTTTGTTGTACCCGACGACACCACTGCATAGCTTGTGTTGCATGGTATTAACGGGGGCGACCGGCAAGGGGTGGGTTTCGTTAATTAATGTATATGGAACTTCACCATCAAGTTTCCGATCGTGGTAGAGGGGCGGCCAATAGAAGGTGAGTCTGGTTTGTTTCTCTATAGGAACTCACCATCGAGGTCTTTGGTCGTTGTCCGATTGCTGTCTTCAGTGGAGCTTTTCGTTTGCTTTCATCAAGATCATTTTCACCATGCCTTTCATATTCACCATACTTTAGAGCTTTTGTTCATTTCTCCTATTTTTATTTTCCCCACACCTGGAAGCTTTATTCTTGTATGATTTCTAGGCAGTGTGGGGAACTTTCTCCATATGGTGGATTCTTATGCTGTGGTAGGTTTTATGATTTCCGTAATTTTTAGGCAGGTCCGTAGTTGTGAGGGTGCAGAGTTGTAATGCTTCATTACATCCTAAGTTTTATAAGTTGTTGATAGTTCTAAATGAAGGCCTTTGTCCTTATAGTATTCATCTTTTAGGCGAATTAATTACGTCCTTTGGGATTCCTCGAATTTTTGGTTTTGTTTGTATAAATCAACTATCATTTTTCCTTTTATACTTGTTCTTAAAATGTTATCCAGAGTTATTTTGTTTCCGGTTATATCGGGGACGATTACATCTTCATTAGTGGGAGGTGTAATTTCTTTCACTGAATTCGACAAGTTTGGCGAACTTCTTGGGAGAAGCTGAATATAAACTGAATAGTAGCCATTGCTGGCAGTAACAGCACCATAAGTCGATACTATAACTCGAAAATCGTAGTTCCATTAAACACCAATAAGATGTGTTCTTGGCTTCGTCGAAAGGGTCAACAGCATCTGAATCTTTAGCAACTGTGGCAGCTTTTGTTGGATCACCACTGGCCGTCCGTCTTTACTACAACTTCGGATATGGGAATGTCATCGTCGTTTGTTAGAAAAGCTTCTGTTTCGATACCATCATATGGCTTTCAGTCAACTTTTTGCTGCGGGCAAGTTCAAAGGAGAAGCACTAGTTGACCGAGTTCTTCTGCCAAATCTCGTAAATTTGAAAGTCTGGTTTAATTAAAATTCTTCTGTTTCAACTTCAGGTGTGGGGTTCAACCTGAAAACAATAAAAAGTAAAGAAAGTCACGCGAATATTTCAATTTCGACGAAAATAACGATGGTCGACGCCCTCATTGCCGCCGACATAGAGATTCCGGCAGCTGCAACCATACAACAACTAAGAGCCATGTACCAGAAGCTGACCAGATGGTCAGTCCACCGACCTAGCAGCTGGCCCAGCTGATGAAAACACCGAGGAGCCTGTCGATAAAGACGACGACACAATTTTGTCCCAAACAGACCAGCTGGAGGCTCAGCTCAAGGTACTGAAGCTGCAATATGAAGTGTTAAATCTGCGGCTGATGAAGGAGACGGCAAGAGATTTCATCAACGCACAAGGTGTTGTCGACTACCAGCAGCTGAAGGCGTCTCTCATCGAAACTTTCGTACGACAAGTTACACATCGTGACATTTATCGACAGCTGGAGCACCGAAAGATCTGTCCAGATGAGTCATGACTGGAATTCGTCATCGCTATGAAGTCCATATCAGCCAAAATCGATGTGCCTGAAGCAGAATTGTGCACATTCATCATTGATGGGTTCAACGATGAGAGCAATAAATATAAAAAAATAAAAATTAAATGTAAACTCTTATATATAAATAAAGATTTACTTTCAAAGCATTTGTATCTTCATGCGTTCGATTTGGTTAATTCAGATAGAGTAGTTGGTTGTAGTGGTGGTCCGATGACCCCATCGGATGTTGAGAATATTGTGGTGAATATGCTTAGTTATGTTAACAACCACACATTAGTACAACTTTCCGCGCCATCTTTGAATGAAATCAATAATTAAATCCATCACGGTTGGTGTTCGTACTGGAATAGTTGACGAAACCTTTTTGGATAGCACCATCTAGCAGACCCTAGAAAATTCTAGAACCCTTCATTTTCGGATATAAATACAGGGGCACAAGTCCAAAAGCGGCAGTTCGATTTTGAATGTGAATGAATAAATTTCAGTGTGAATAAAGAGTTGCATACTTGTCCTTGGTTATAATAAAAGTAGTAGAAATAAAAGATTTAAAATAAAAGCGTTTTATTTTGTGAAGTAATTGTTGTTTCAGTTTGAATAAGGGGAATAAGTTTTATTTGCGAACCCTTAGTAAATACTACATTGGTATCAGAAAAAGTGGAATAAAACTTATTTAATCTGTGAATTCAAATAATTGATCGTGAAAAAAAAAAATTGATGAAATGTGTAGATTAGTGAACAAATAAGAAAGGTGTTTGTGAAAAGTGACACACAAAAATATAAGAACAAAATAAAAAAAAAAATGGGTAAAATTGTTAATGCATTGAATTGTGTTGAACTTAAAGCAGAAATAAACAGACGAGGCCTTCCTACTGCTGGAACAAAAAACGACCTCATTTTCCGCCTGCAGGAAGATTTAAGGCAACACGATGAAAATCCAGTTACGTTTCTATTTGAAATTTAAATGCCGGCAGAGCAAGTACAAGCTTAGACATTTCTAGTATGATGGCTCAGCTGCTCGCCCAGTTTGAAGACCAACGAAAAGAGCAAAAGAATCTTCTAGAGGAACAACGAATTGAGCAGAAGAATGAACAAAAAAATCTGCTTGTACGATTTGAAGAACAACGTAGTGAACAAAAGAATCTTCTAGAGGAACAACGCAACGAGCAAAGGAACCTTCTAGACGACCAGAAAAATCTAATCGAAAGTAAGGTAAATTCATTTGAAAATAAATTCATGGCTCTTGATGAACGTGTTGAAAACGTTGAAAAACAGTTCGAGAAATTTGAAGACAAAATGCAGAACTTTGCCAATGAATTAGATAAGGTTAGGAAAATGAAGGTAAGAGAGGGCAGTTGCGATTTTCCTAAGAAGAAAGAAATGTGTCCACCAACCTATGATGGACAGTCTTCTTGGTCAATCTACAAAAGCAGAGTGAGGCAGCCGCAACAACAAATGGCTGGGATGACGAAGACAAGTTTATTGCCCTGACGCTTGCCCTTAGAGGTTCTGCTGCTGAACTTTTGCAAACCATACCAGCAGACCAGAACGGCAACTTCAGTGCTGTTGTTCAGGCTATTGACAAATGATGTGGCTTACCGCATTCAGAGAGGAGTAAGGGGTAAGCTTAAAGTAGTACACTGCGACCGTTTACATCGTTATAACGGTGGGAATAATGGATTAAATCGGGACGACCAATCCTAAGAGGGGGGCAATGTGGTGAATATGCCCAGTTATGTTAACAACCACACATTAGTACATCTTTCCGCGCCATCTTTGAGTGAAATCAATAATTAAATCCATCACGGTTGGTGTTCGTACTGGAATAGTTGAAGAAAACTTTTTGGAAAGCACCATCTAGCAGACCCTAGAAAATTCTAGAACCCTTTATTTTCGGATATAAATACAGGGGCACAATCCCGAAAGCGGCAGTTCGATTTTGAATGTGAATGAATAAATGTCAGTGTGAATAAAGAGTTGCATTGGTTTTAATATAGTGCTTGGTTATAATAAAAGTAGTAGAAATAAAAGATTTGAAATAAAAGCGTTTTATTTTGTGAAGTAATTGTTGTTTCAGTTTGAATAAAGGGAATAGGTTTTATTTGCGAACCCTTAGTAAATACTACAATATTGTTTCTGATAAAAGTCTAGTTGGGAAGGCTGATAGTGTCGAGTCCGTTATCTAATGGGGGTGAAATAAGGTGTCAGTGTGTCTCCATTCTGCCGAATGATATTGCGCAACTGATACAGTGTGCTGATACTTAACGTTAGACTGCATACAACTGCAGCGGAACTACACTTCACGATGCGGCAAAACATTATTTGTATGAAACTGTATGAGCTATATCGCACTAAGCGGCAAATGAAGTTCATTAAATTTCATACAAATTATTTTGAATCGCAGTTCCACTGCAGTGCAGTTCCGTCTAGTGCGGTCTAACCTTTATGATGAGTGTATTTCACAGATGTGTGCTATAGATATAGGTAGCTTAGAAGTTGATATTGATATTTGCGCAAGGTTCGGAAAAGGACAGGTAGAAGCATTGACAGCAGTTATTGATAGGGCTTATTTAAAACCTTTAAATACAGAGCGTAATCCCCACAATTACAAAATGAAGATTCGTCTTACCGATGACACACCCTTTTATTGTCCGCCTAGACGATTATCAGTATATGAAGGAACAGAGGTACGGAAAAAGATAAATGATTTGCTTGAACGAAAAATAATCCGACATAGTAAATCACCATATGCTTCGGCGGTTGTGTTGACGAAAAAGAAGAACGATGAATTACGTATGTGCATAGACTATCGCGCGCTGAATAAGAAAACCATTCGCGATAATTTTCCTCTTCCATTGATAGAGAATCGCCTTGAGTACATGAAAGGTAAGCGGTGGTTTACATTGCTCGATTTGAAAGACGGTTTTAATCAGGTTGGAGTTGAAGATGATTCTGTACAGTATACATCTTTTGTAACTCCAGATGGGCAGTACGAATATCTGCGAATGCCATTCGGACTGAAGAATGCCCCAGCCGACTTCGAACAATTCGTCCATCAAATATTTCAATAAGATCTGATAGAGGCAGGGACAATTATTATATACTTGGACGACATAGCTATTGCGACCGCTGATTTCGATTCACATTTAGAAATACTTGGTGTAATTTTACGACGACTTTATGAGGGGACTTGAACTTAGGATGAGTAAATGCAAGTTTGAGTACGATGAGATTGATTACTTAGGATATGTAGTTAATGCTTCGGGCATACAACCAACAATCGCCCATATTCAATCTATAGAACACTATCTGGTACCCCAAAACCAGAAAGAGCTTCAATCTTGCATAGGGTTATTTTCATATTTTCGGCGTTTCGTACCATCATTTTCGAAAATAGCTAAACCATTGTTAGACTTGCTGCGCAAAGAAGTTAGGTATGATTTTAATGACGAATTTTTGCGAGCTTTTAAAGAATTGGTAGATTGGTTTCCGCCCCAGTCCTAGCCATTTTCAATCCACAAAGGGAAACCGAACTACATTGTGATGCTAGTAGCCATGAGTTTGGCTTAGCCCTGGTGCAACGCCAGGATGATGGAAAATTCCATCCAGTTGCCTACTTTTCAAAGACGACAACCGCATCTGAGGCAAAGTTCCACAACTCGAGACACTAGCAATCATATACTCGCTCCAACGGTTTCGGGTGTACCTTGAGGGCATACTATAACAGATCGTGGCACTTGCTTCACATCTTTAGAGTTTTCAATCTATCTCCTGAAACACAATATCGACCATGTTAAGGTAGCAGTGGCCTCACCACAAGCTAATGGCCAAGTGGAGCGGGTGTACCGAGTAATCAAGGCAATGTTAAGCAAACTAAGCGAGCCTATCGACCATTCAATCTGGGCCAATAATATGCTATTACCAATACAACGCATAGCGCATAGTGGCTTCTAGCCACGGTGGAAGTTTGACGCTGCGTCCTCGTAGAATTGGCTTGCCTCGTCGTCATTGGTATAAATTATTCCATCATCCAGTAGTGCTTTGACATCTAGGTATCGTGGCTCGCTCAACTAACAAAATTGCTTCCGATTACAGACATTAAAGTGTACTACGTTTCTTTAGTGAAAAAGAACTGCGTAAGGTGTATTATGTTTTCAGCGCCAGCCAGAACTAATGACCATAACATGTATAGTATCCCCAAGAACCCTATTCCATTTGATACGATACGTATATGGATCATTTCGGGCCCTTACCGGCCTTAAAGTCAAAACGAAAGCATATTCTGGTGATCATTGACGCGTTCACAAAATTTGTACGTTTGTACCTGGTCAATTCGACTAGCACCAAGGAGGTTTGCGCCTCAATGGACAATGAGTACAATGGACAACTATTTTAGCTACTACAGTCGACCTAGGCGTATTATAACAGATCGTGGCACTTGCTTCACATCTTTAGAGTTTTCAATCTATCTCCTGAAACACAATATCGACCATGTTAAGGTAGCAGTGGCCTCACCACAAGCTAATGGCCAAGTGGAGTGGGTGTACCGACTAAACAAGGCAATGTTAAGCAAACTAAGGGGCCAGTTATAGCTATCATTGAAATTCATCATTGAAAATATCAATTGTCAATTTTGAGAGATTTTGAAGAAAAAACAAATGATTATTTTGATGCCAAAGTAAAGCTAATTGACTTAATAATTATTTCGAGGTAAAACAAAATTCATTTTGGCACAACTTTTCATATAAAACGACTTTTAATTTTTCAATGATGAGCTACCTTACCAATGATCATTGAAAAAATTAAAAGTTAAGTTATGGGGAAGATATGGGTCAAAATTAATTTTTTTTTGAGGAGATATAATTTTGAAGTCGTAAGCTATATTTCTGCATTAAAATATTCAATGTTTAAACTTTCGAAGGTCCTCAAAATCAACAGCTAACTTTTTCAATGATGGTTTCCAATGATAGCTATAACTGGCCTCTAAGGTCCCAGTTTTAGCTATCATTGAAAAAGTTAATTGATGATTTTGAGACCCTTCGAAAGTATAATCATTGAAAATTTTTATGCAGAAAGATAGCTTATGATTTCAAATTATTTCTCCTCCAAAAAAAATTCATTTTGACCCATATCTTCCCCAAAACGTAACTTTTAATTTTTTCAATGATCATTGGTAAGGTAGTTCATCATTGAAAAATTAAAAGTCATTTTATGAGAAAAGTTGTGCAAAACTGAATTTTGCATCAAAATAATCATTTATTTTTTCTTCAAAATCTCTCAAAATTGACAATTAATATTTGCAATGATGGATTTCAATGATAGCTATAACTGGCCCCTAAGCGAGCCTATCGACCATTCAATTTGGGCCAATAAATTATCTGAGGTCGAATATGCTATTACCAATACAACGCATAGCGCATAGTGGCTTCTAGCCACGGTGGAAGTTTGACGCTGCGTTCTCGTAGAATTGGCTTGTCTCGTCGTCATTGGTATAAATTATTCCATTATCCAGTAGTGCTTTGACATCTAGGTATCGTGGCTCGCTCAACTAACAAAATTGCTTCCGATTTCAGACATTAAAGTGTACTTCGTTTCTTTAGTGAAATCCTTCTGACGGGAAGCCAAATCGGTGTGGGAGTCAAAGTTGATATAACTGATCCATTAGGCTTTTAATTAGCAATTACATCAGCGTCACAATGCGATGAACTGATGTTTCTTTAATCAAATCCAATAGTGATCTAAAGAAATATTAACGCTATAATGTTTATATAAGCAAATATGGAATGTCTAATATTGCAAACACCATGACTCCATTTTGCCACCAGTTGCAATTCAAGTAAAACGTGTTATGTGATTGTAATAATTAATTTGTAATAATGCGAATGAGCGCACGCTTTTTTAGTTTTGCAAAAATGTGGGCATCTTTATTATTTGCATAAATAATTATGTGCAATGAAAACATTAGGCTCTTATATTAATTAACGTGCGGCAGGCAAAAACGCTTTCAATATATTTTGTTTTTGTAAATTAAGAGTTTAAAAATTCTTTGAAGAATAAAGTCAATCGGATTTAATGCTAATTATTTCATATAAGAAATTGGCCGAGCGGTTAGCGAGCTCGACAAGTAGTGCGAGGCATCCAGAGTTTGATCCCTAGGCTTACCTAATTTTTTTTATTTTATTTTTTTTTTACTCCTTTAGCACTTCTTTCGAACCCTATTAGAATGTTCTTCATAGCAACTGAATTTCCTTCATTAAGGTGCTGTAGGAGTTAAAAAGTTCTCCTTTTTAACTCTATGGAGTACTAAAGAGAGATTAAATGAGTGCAATAAACGATTATAAACAGCTTCTATGGATGAGTATAGGAGTAAAATTGTTAGTTGGGCGGGGTATCTTCCTTTCGCTGGTGATGCTTCCCTGCAAACGAAAACTCAGTAGTTTGTCTAGAAAAACAACCACAAACAAAACGCATTCTATAAATTATGTGTTTCTTTATTTACCAAAAACCCTCCCCTCAAAAAAAGTACTTTTGTTTCTCCTAACAAAATCTAAAACTCTTCTATCGTAAAAGGGAAGAAAGAGTGCGATGTATACGATGCACAAAGTTTTGTCTCATATTTCGTATGTGCTTAACATGACAAACAAAAACATTTATTTTATCCTTTATCGGCGAGCGCGAGTTAATGGTTGTTTTTTGGTTGTTGTTTATATAAGAAACAAATAAATTATATTTAATTATTGTAATTAAATTTAAATAAAATATAGCTCGTTTCATCTATGTGCAAATACTTACTCTCCTTCAGCTCTTCTCTTATTTTTTCGTATTATGTTTTTATAAGTGTCTTATACTTTATTGTTATTACTGCATTTCAGATTCATCAGGGTTAAAGGAAACCAGTTTTGACTATCGTCTTGTGTTTTGAGATTGTTATACAGCAAATTGTTCAATTATTGGAACGGCTCTAAAGTCTGAACAATTTTTTTTATTTATTTTGATAAAACTAGCAATAAACTGGTGACGAAAACTATTCGTTAAATTCAATTTATCATATAAATTTATTTCATATATAATTTCTAAAGGCTCAGTTTCAGAAGAAACAGACTACTTCTTTTACGTACAAGTTTCACCAGTTATATCCGTACTTCTAGATTCGAGAACTCAGTAATTGTAGTCGTAATGATATAACCGGTGAAATGTATACGCATAAGAAGTACTTCTAAAGGACAAGCTTTAGTGCTTTCACTATGGTTAAGAAACAACCGGCAAATAAACATTAGCTCCCATCAGTGGCGATTCCTGGTCCTTAGTATTGGTTGAGCTAGGTGGTCTGGGCAGGTTAAAATAAAAAAAAAATCATACTTTTTTTTTAATTTGATTGATAACGACAATTAATAAAAAAATGTTAATAAATTATAGGTATAAAATAAAAGTTCAAAAATTTATCGATACATAAATTCGCTTCGTCGCGTCGTTTGACGGAAAAAAAAAATTTTCGCCGACTTTGTTGTGGTCAAAGTAGGACACTTAAGTTGGCACTGATTTTTGTACACGTACTTTGAACCCTTATACATAAAATATAATGTTTATGCTTTAGGTCTATATTTGTAGCTAAGTATCTAAATCAGACGACGTTTCAACCGTGGTTACGTTTTTCTTCAGGTCTCAAAAACATAGTTATTAATATTTTATAGCTTCAATTTTTGAAAATTATAAAATATGTACTTACAAATTTTTTTCTTATAAAAATAATATCAACGTTTAATCCTCTTTTGGTTGTATTTTGGTTTTTGAACGCAACTATTATTCTTTTTAATATTAAGAAATGTCTTGAAAAAGACGTTTTTTTTAAATCAAAAGTTCGAATAATAATAAATATTTCAAACTATATTTATTATATTTTGAATAATAATTGAAAATATTTTAAATAATTCTAACCTACAAAACAAGTTAAATATAAATTCTAAGTTTTAGTTTATTGCCTTTCAATGAGTTGACCATATATGCTGCTAAGTCACGAAGAATTATTATCATAAAATATAGTTATAATATTTATATCTTTTTTTAAGCAACTTTGGTACTGAATTTAAAAGTTCCAAAAACTGTTCACTTGGCTTAAAAAAAGATGTAAACATCTATTATAACTATATTTCATGATTTTATGGTTCTAAGTACGTGTACAAAAATCAGTGCCAACTTAAGTGTCCTACTTTGACCACCGCAATGTTTGCATCATAATTGTGTTGCACTTAGTTAGCATCATATTTCTTGCCAAAATTATTTCACCGATTTGGATCGAATTTCGTCTTGTGATACTCTAGAGTCTAGACTATTTGATTCCAAATTTTTAGAAGAATTGGACAATTTTTGACATATTTTTTGAGTGCTTCAAATTTACTTTGTTTTCAGATTTTTTTTTAATTCATGGTTAGATAGCAACACAAATATAACACGCATTTAAAATTGATGTTGTTTTGTAGAAAATTTTATAAAAAACAAGTTTATAGTGGACGGTTTTTTCATAAGTTGCATATTTCCAAAGTTATAAAGGAAATTGTTGGAAAAAAGGGGTGATTTTAGCGTTTTTTTTCACTGTTGCTGCAAACTTGGCTATATACTACTCTAACATGCCCCAACAACATATCAAAAATGCAGAACTACATCGCGCTTTGCGAATTTAGCACTTTTTTTGTGTAATTATTCACTGTGCTAAAAGAACTCAATCTCAATGTTTACTCATATCAATCAAAGATCACTAATAACAAAACAATGCATTCATCCTTCCTTACCGCATTTTCCCAGAAACATATACGAAAGCAAAAAAGAGAATGACAAAAAAAACGTACCCAAAATGTACCTGGAGCTGCTTGCATACCTAATGTATCGTGCCTTATCGCATCATACTTACGCTTACGCTTTCATTTATTTAGCTGGGCTTTGCTTAGGACATTGTGTAGTAAAACGCTCTTGTATTCTAGATTGTATTGTATTTGTGCTTGTATTTGTAATTTGTATAGATATTATTAAAAATTGTATGAAATTGTGCAGCGCAGATGTTGCAAGCTAAAATGTTTCAAGGGAGACTTGTTCTATGAGAGTTTTATGTTGTGTGTCTGCAGGAAAATATAATTGAGAACAATATGGGGGTAGGTTAGGTAGGTATCTATTTTTTTTTAATTATTTCAATGCTCTTTGTAGAGAATTTGGTTTTGGTATCGCATATTGTAACGCTGAGGCAGATAGGAAGATGGGAGTTTTGTGTTGTGTGAAGGAAAATATGATTTGAAAATAGGTAGGTAGGTGGGTAGTTTTTTGTATTTATAGTATTGATTATTGTATGAAATCATTATCATTATTTCAACATTGCCATTTGTTACATTTTGAAAATAAAAAGTACATCATACAATTTATTCATTTAAATTCTTGGTTTAGCGGCGATAAACCTGCTAACTGGGAGGAATCGCCACTGGCTCCCATATTAATAAACGAAGCTATCTTTAACTCGTGGATTAGGAGTAAGGTTTCTGACACTTACGAGCTATCTAAAGCACCAAGGAAGGTATATTTATTTGTCCTAGCTAATCCTACGCTAAACTTCCTTCCTTGGTGGTTAAGCTAGTTCGTAAGTGGCAGAAATCTTACTCCTAATCCGCGAGTTAAAGATAACTCGCCGCTAGTTTCGTTTATTAATATGGGGGTAGAAGTACTTCCAGTAGTCCTTCGCTGATGTACATTTAAAGTACCTTTGTCAGTACTTTAATGGAGGGGAAATTCACTACATTTCGCATGCTAGAAAGAGATAGCTGCTTCATGCATTCTCATGTATAGGAGGTATATAACTGAGTTTTTTCCCGAGCCCCTATCTTTTTTCAGTGGAAAAAGTACCTCTATTACGTACATATTTCCCCGGTTATTTATGTAGTTCTACGTTTGTTGGGTTCTTACTAGCGGGTTCGAAATGTTTGCTTAGATTGCTCGTCAATCTCTTAGCAGCACTGATCATGTATTTGTCCAGGGGTGTTATTCCGGATGCTTCGTAGAGTCTTTTGTTGCTGAAATGCTTTCATCGCCGTTGGTCCACATTGGATTTTTAATGCTTGTTGTTAGTAGGTTCGTTGTGTCTAGTAGCGTATGCAGGATTTTGATTGGGGGGGCTCAGTCTCAATTTTGGTGAATTTTTTTTAAGGTATCACAAAATAGCAAACAAAATTAAAACCTTTCGTAAAGGAACAGACATTAGCAGAAGAAGTAGCTATACAAATACAATGAAAAAAAAAATGGTACAATTTTCAAGGGAATTCTCATTATACAAATTATTATTTGGGCGTTTTCGTAGTGGTTTTGCTAATTTCATGTTTTACTTAAGTACAGTTTAAATAAGATCAATTATTAAAATGTATTCCAATTCGATTTCTGTACTTATCAAAATAGAAGTTTATTAAATTATTGAACGCCAAAAATAGTGCATTGACAAAAACTAAAATAAATGTTTAGGTTATCTTTTAAGTTTTAACTAATCATAATAGTTTAAAACGACAATGAATACGGTCCATCAACTTAAACAAAAAAGAGTTTGAGAGCTATCTACCTCTGATACAAGTTAAAGGCAGTTTTTCGAAATGTCATCAATTGACTACAGCTTTCTTATAATGCCCTATGTCGTAGAATTAGAAATAACATTCGGCAAAAAAAGGATGCAGTTTACAGATATTCAAAAATATTTTTTGAATATTTGATACGTTCACTGAGCGCGAAGATACTGGTTAAAGTATAATTAAAGCATTTGACCACTTAAAAGCAATAAAAAAGAGAAGATATCAAGGGAATCTATTATGTTAATTAGTGCACTGCAAGTGGCGTAGCTAGCCCTCGTAAGCTCCGTATCAAAATTTAGTTAGGGGCCCCTCTACAAAATTACAAATTAAACAAAAAACATTTTGTACAAAACAAACAAAATTACTTACAATAACAAATCCAGGGGCTTTATTACGTAAAACGATGACGGTCAAATGATATCGTTTTGACGATACCTATCCCTTTCTTTGTCTACTTATATGATAGAGATAGCTATCGCCAAAACGATATCGTTTGATCGTTATCGTTTTACGTAAAAAGGCTCTAGTATATTTAATGATACATGGTCTTTAAATATTTACAAACATAAATAAAGTTACTATAAAACTTAAACTAACAGTAAAAAAAAACTCAAATAAAAACTTTTCTTGCCTTTGTTTCCGCAAAGTTATTAATTAAATCATCCATTTCTGACGATGATTTTAATTTTCCAAGCTTTTCAACTTCTATGGACATGATCGCCAAGTCCGACAACCGTTCTTGTCCCATAGAAGTTCTTAAATAATTTTTTATTATTTTTAGCTTGGAGAGTGTTCTCTCAGCTGTTGCTGTCGTTACCGGAAGCGTCAAAAATAAAAGATACAATGCTATTGTATTAAATTAGCAATAACTCTGTAAGCTCCTTAGTTGACTGAGTTTTCTGAATTTCTGATTTCAAACAGCATTTTAAAGCAATTAGTTGGTCAAAAAGATCAACTGACAGGCCCTCATTGTATTTAGAAACCAGTTTTGTCATTTGAAAAGGATAAACGTTTTTCTGGTTGTAAAACTTCAAACAAATTACTTAGATTATATTAGAGGCTCTTAAATCTTTGTTGAGTTTGAGAAATCAATATATCTAAGCAGCAATTATAGTAAACATTGACTTTGAAGTAAGAATCCGAGTCTAATATTATCTCATATTATGATAATTCGTCAAAAAAGCGTTTCGTTATTTTCCTTCTTTTATTTTTAAAAACATGTTGTTACCCCCCCCCCCCTCGTAGCTCCATAAAATGTTAACTATATTTTTACTTTCATCACGTCCATCTTTTTTTTTAAATAAATTAAGTTGGTACAATGCTTTGATTATTAATGGATAATTTTTCCGTTAAGCGAATAAAGCGTCATTTCTTGATGACCATCTAGTAGGGCAAATCCTTTTAAGTGTAATTATATATTCCTCACATGACTCGTTATTCAACATTGACCACCGTTTTATGCTATTGCAAAAAAAAAGTATATATTTTTTCCAAATTGCCAAAAAAATTGACACTTCTAGGATGTGCTTTGCAGCATCGACGACTGGTGCAATGCATCGTTTTTTTGTTGGTATGTAGATTCGTGTTCCTATGAGAATTTCATGCAGACAATTTTCACTTTCGTTCACCTAAGTAGGTAGGTAGATATATGAAAAAAGGAAAGAAAACAAATTTTTTGTATAGGGTGTGACAAAAAATACCTGCCAAGAAAAGAGATTTTTTTGAAATGAATTTCAGTTTCTTATAAACTTATATCGGTTCGGGGGCCCCTGTATCTCGGGGGCCCCATATAATTGATACGGCTGATACCGCGGTAGCTACACCCCTGTGCACTGCATTCTTTATTTCATTCCGGCTTTTTTTAAATGGGAAAAGAAGGAAAAAATTAAAATTGTGAAATCATTTTGCGAAATTCGAATGATTGCAAGGGAATTTTGTTTGGGTTTCAATATAACGTGTGGTATGAACTAATAATTTCAATACGACATCCATGTTTACAGAATTTTTTTTTAAATTAAAATTGAAAATACTGCTAAAGTTTCAAATTAACAAAAATAAAATTTGAACTAAAAATAATTAAAAAAAACTTTCTTCGATGATATATGAAATCTTAGCACATTCACCATACTGCTTGGGGGGGGCTCAAGACCCTTAAGCACACGATTTGACATGTGTTAATACATGAAGAATTTTAGGAATGGTTCTAATTCTATCCCAAATTCTATCACACTTTTTTTGGTAAAGGTAATGTATTAATACAGGCAAATGTGGAAGTAAAATATGAAGTCATTTCTTTCCACAAATTTGGCAGTCGCATGGAATTCTTTCCCACTTTCAATTTGGCATGTATACACAGTGGGCTAGTGTGGAAGGGCTTTAATAGCATGTTGACGTTTGATAGAGTGTACTCTGTTCGACAAACACGTTCTTTGTTCACATTTTTTTTGATACCACATGAGTATTTGACGTCAAACAGGTTTGAAAATGTGTACCCTGCTTATCCGACGTAAACAGATCTGTCAAACACATTTGAAAATGTGTATCCTGCGTTTATATTTTTTAGGCGCCTCAAAAAACATTAAGCATTGTAAACATTATCGATCTTGTTTGACAAATCTGATAACGTTTGATAGAGTGCACACTCTGATTGACAACCAAATTTGTTACTTACACATTTTTTGATATAGGTGGGTATAAATGAAACCACAATATGTTGTACAACATAATGGGACAGTTAAACATAGCTTCGGTTGAATTTTCGGACGTTGATTCTATTTTCTTAAGGTTATTATTTCAATATTGAAGCTATTTGTGTAGTATACCAAGTTAATAATCTTATACAAATATAAGACCAACAATTTTTAATTGAAATTGGTCTATATTCATTGAGCCAAAATTGTCTTAAACTGTAGTTTAGTTAAACCTGGGTCTATGAATATCCCCCAATGTTGTACAACTTGATGAAAAAAATAAATGTAACCATAACTTTACGATTATACAAGAATACAGATGTTGTACAGTGCCAAGATACATATAATACAGGTAATATCACTATAGCGTGTTCATTTTGTTTAGTTCTGCGCATGTTGTCAAAATCAAGAGTAAAAAATAAAATTTCAAACAATCACCACTGTCGAGAATTGAACTCAGCCTTTTATTCGTCGACTGGATGCTGCCATTCTAACTAAATTAAATGTTTATCTCTCTTTTATTTAATTGTATATCTGTACTTTTCTGTAATTAACTTTGCGCCCTTTTGGCAAGAAAATTATTCTGATTTCCGACTCATGGTCATTAGCCATTTTAAATTTATAAGGTCCAGCAGCAAAAAAATAGTAAGTTAATTTTGTATTCTATATGTATTTTAATATTATAAAATGTTCAAATATTATAGAGAAAAAACCAATCTCCAACCCAATCTCCAATAAAATTTGTAATCGACATCATCGTCAATAATATATTGTCGTCTTTTATTTGGATGATTCAAATAAGTAAGTCAAGTTGGAGGAAGTTTTATTCCGTAGCTGTGCCGGAGCCAAAATTGTATGGTTGTTCTGTCAGACGCAACATCTTTTTTCTTATTTTGCTACATCGCCGCCGCGATTTGTGCCAATATTTTAGCCATATAAAGCCCACGAGATTGTCTGGAGGCACTCCAAAGCCGTTGCAAGCAATTGCAGAATACGCCACTTTACGTGGTCTCCTCTTTGTCATTGTCTGTCGGGTCCCCAAGCACATTGTCTTATGCCACTGACCCAAGACACTAAGAGAAGAGTAAGCCAACGTATTAATAAAGGAGAAACTCCAGCAAGATTCGACATCTACGCCGTCGAAATGCCAGTCGAAAGATCGCCACCATCCGCCCATGTCAGCTAAGCAAATTTGCCTGCACCATCATTGATGCCACCGCCTGCCCAAGGCAACCAAGCAAATTTGCCTGCAGCATCATCGATGCCAGCGCCTGCCCAAGGCAGTCAAGCAAACTTGCTTGCAGAATTCTCAGTGCCACCGCCCGCCCAAGGCATTCAAGTGAATTCATCTTCAACATCATCGATGGCACCACCTAACAGTAGCTTGTTTCAAGTAGGTTTACTTTCAACATCAGTGCCTCCGCCCGCCCACAATCCACTCCAAGTGAATTTGCCTTCGCCACTGATGCCATCGACCGCCCGGAGCCTACTTCATACAAGTTTACCTTCAACATCAGTGCCACCACCCGCCCATAATCCACCTCAAGTGAATTTCCCCCCGTCAGCCGACATAAGTGGGGGAAGGAATATGCCATTGTTAACACCACAAGTAACACCCAGTGCATCAAGTGTACCACCACCTGTTATGTCATCAGCAGCCGTCGATGCTGCACTGAATAAGCCACCACCAGTCGCGTTTCCACCAACCCACATAACCAACAACGGAACGCCTCCGCATGTAAGTAATTTTGCACCTTTTAATTATAATATGATTAGAAGCGATTCAAAGCAGCCACCATAAATCGCAAATTATTGAGATGCAATATGAATTTAGTAGCCAAATTCAAGCCATGCAGGCATTAATTAAAACAACAAACGAATGTATGAGAAATTGTGTAGCCAATTTGAAAAACGAGATCCGAAACCCGCCGCATTATTCTGCACCGACCTCAACCTCAAATCACATACAATTGTCTCAGCCGCCACCGAATCCACCCATCCACCAAGCCACTGAGACCAGAAACCCACCGCAGTATTCTGCACAGATCTCTTTGCCAAATAATACGCAACTTCTTTCTCAGTCGCCACTGAATCCGTCCGTCCGCCAGTTCGACCAACGACCAACAACACAAGCTTTGCAACAGCAGCAATTACTTCAACAAACGATTGCAACCGAAGCCAGATTTAAAAGGTTCGGCTGGTTCCACCCGTCATAGAAGGAAACCTTGTGTCGTTGGTCAATTTCGTGAATAAAATCGCAACTACTAAGTGAACTGGTGGATAAATTGCCAACAAGCAGACAAATGCAATGGGCCGAACGTTGTGTAGCCCTGGAACGACAACCAACAATTGTTGAATTTAGCCAGTGGTTGGTTACTCTCCGAAAATTAGCCAATATAGTAACCGATTCATTGCCATCGTCGTCGTCGTCTCAACCAATTCTAAACCGTAATTCAAGTCGAAAGCCAGCCGCACCTAATTCTGGTGCAACAAAGGGTCGTCGATTCGCTTATGTGAGTGTCGTCCAGCCAAAGTGCCCGATATGCGAGGGTAAGTGTTGCAGTGTTGTCGAATGTAAACCCTTTTCACAACTGCCAGTAGATGAACGTTAGAAAAAGGCCAAAATATTAAAGACCTGTTTTTGTTGCCTTAAAACTGGTCACCAATCTAGTCGTTGTTACTCACGTAAGCGCTGCGGAATTGAAGGATGTTCATACAACCACCACCGCATTCTACACTGCAACACAAAAGAAACCAATAAGCCAGACGACACAGCAAACACGAGTAAAACACAGAGACACATTTCCATCACAAATAATCCAGTTCAAGGGTCGACTAGTCAAGCGAAGACATCCTTGACTCAACAGGAACACCGTAGCTGCCACGCAGGAAGTGTCCATGATGACGTCAAGGATATTTTGTTCCAAATATTGCCGGTGAAATTCTATGGCCAGGATAAGACGATTATTACGTACGCGTTTGTGGACGATGGAGCCAATGTCACTATGGTTGAGGTTGACCAGGATCTGGCTTGTGAGTTGGGTATACGTGGTAAACCGGATTCATTGGAGCTACAATGGTTGAGCCAAAAAACAATTAGCCAGCAAGCCGAAATTATAGAGATAACAATAAGTTGAATTGAAGAAGATTCTGAAAAATATCAGCTGTCCAATGTTTATACCTCACCAAGCATGTCATTGCCAACCCAAAGTGTTCATCGTGGTGAATTTATTAGGTAAAAATAAAAACGTTTACCTTTCGGGGCTGCCACTTATCGAGTACAGTAATATTCAACCAAAATTAATAATTAGTCTAGCTCGTGCCTACTTAACAGTACCTTCGGAATGTCCACGTGCACCTCCAGGCCCAATTGCCACTAGAACTAGACTAGGATGGATAGTCTATGGGCCCGTATTAGAGGGTGAAAATACAAGAAAGGTGAGCCGACGCGTGATGCACATCAACAAAAGCCATGAACAATCAAAAAATAAGTTGGATGAAATGAACGACACGATTCGGAGTTATTTTGATGTGGAAACATTTGGGATACGTCTAGATGTTAAAACAGCTGTTTCCCCTGCAGATGAAAGAGCAATGTTTCTGCTCGAATCTACGACAAAAATATCGGGAATCGTTATGAAGTGGGACTTTTGTGGAAAGAAAACATCGCCGTTTTTCCAGATAGCTACAAAATGGCATTGAACCGACTCGAAAATGTCGAGAAAAAATGGCAAGAGATCCAGAGTATGCAAGAGAGTATTCCGAAAAAATTAAAGATTATTTAGCAAAAGGTTATGCGAGAACTTCTAGAACATTATACTTGCCACACTTCGGAGTAAGAAACCCCAACAAAGCTGGTATACGTCTTGTTTTTGATGCAGCCGCTGAAGTTAAACAGTTTTCTCTCAATAAAGCCTTACTTACGGGGCCAGACATAAACCAACCTTTAACTTCAATTCTCTTTAAATTTAAGCAAGCTCAATATGCAGTGTGTGGTGACATCAAGGAAATGTTCCACCAAGTCCAGATATTGAAAGCAGATCAGGATAGCCAGCGATTCCTGTGGAGAGAAGATCCATCAGAGCCAGTAGAAACTTTTGTCATGGAACGAATGATTTTCGGAGCTACATATTCACCGACTATTGCCCAACATGTCAAAAACGTCAATGCGACAGATTCCAAGAGCTGTGAAAGGTATTATTGAAAGACATTATGTCGACGATTATGTGGACAGTCTCCAGACAGAAGACGAGGCGATTGAAGTTTTGAAGGACGTCATCGAGATACATAAGGCCACCGGTTTCGAGCTACGCAACATTACATCAAATTCAGAGAGATTGAAAGTAGCAGCTGGGAGTGCCATTTGTGAACCAGGGGAGTCTGTCAGTGTGGATGATGGGGGGATAGAGCGGATTTTTGGAATGCATTGGTTACCGAAACTAGACGTCTTCATTAACACTTTGAGGTTCAACAAAGTTCCGGCAGAAATATTGAACTTTACCAGAAAACCGACAAAGAGAGAAATGCTAAGTATGAATATGTCTGTATTTGATCCATTCGGTTTCCTGGTGGACTTTATGATATCAGCGAATGTTTTGATGCAAGCCACATGGAAGGCTGGTATTCAGTGGGACGAACCACTGCCGGATGAAATTTATTGTCGGTGGAAGATGTGGATGGAGGAGTTGCCTAAGGTGCTATTTTTCGGATTTTGAGACGAGTCAAATGGATCTTCACATATTCGTCGATGCAAGCGAAGAGTCGATGGCGGTGGTGGCATATTGGAATGCGATGAGTGATGGTGAAGTTAAATTGGTTTTTGTTGCAGCTAAAAGTAGCTTAGCTCCGACACGATATCACACCATACCTAAGCTCGAACTGCAGACCGCAGTAATGGGTGTTCGACTGATGGAATCCATTGTTAAATGCAATATAGCGAAGATCAATAGACGTCATTTTTGGAGCGATTCACACACTGTGATCCGTTGGATTCATTCAGACCATCGAGCCTATAAGCAGTATGTCGCAAATCGGGTCTCTGAAATCCTAGAAGGAAGTAAAGTTGATGAATGGCGCTGGTGTCCTGGTCATCTCAACCCAGCCGATGAGGCAACTCGAGCTAAATTTCCCCTGCGGTGGGATACAAATAGCAGGTGGATAAGAGATCCATAGTTTCTGTTTGACGAAGAAGACGCTTGGCCAGACGAATCTTTGATGGGCAAAAACGATGATAGAAGTCACGATGAGCTTTGCATTAAACACCACCTTTTTTGGCGAAACATAAGGTAAATTTGATAAACCATATTATTAATTGTTTTAATCGTAGAGATGTCTTTGTCGATGGGTGCAGCAGCAGGTTTTAGCAGACGAGTATGCAGCCTTGTCACAAAATAAATTCATCTCCTCAGCCAGTACGATCAGATCTTTGAATCCTTTTCTTACGCAAGATGGAGTTTTGTGTGTGAACGGCCGGATAATCAATGCAGAGCGCATATCAATTCAAGCGAGGCAGCCAATTATCCTACCAGTGAAGCATGCGTTTACGAGTCTGTTGGTGACTTTCTATCACAGAAAATTTCATCATATCAACATGTCAACAGCGATAAGTGAGCTACGTCGAAAATTTTGGATTCCGTCTATTAGAATGTTGATGAATAGTGAGCGGAAACGATGTGACCATTGCCGTTACCGAAGAGCTAAGCCCGTACAGCCACAAATGGGTGTGTAGCCGCTCGACCGCATAACACCTTACGTACGCCCTTTCTCATATACAGGGCTGGATTATTTTGGCCCTATCACCGTCACCATTCGTCGTCAACGGGAGAAGCGGTGGGTAGCACTTTTTACATGTTTGACGGTTCGTGCTATCCACTTGGAAATCGCAGCAGATCTTTCCAGCGCCGCCTGCCTTTTATGCATTTGTAACTTCATTAATAGATGGGGTGTGCCAATCATGATTAGAAGCGACAATGGAACAAATTTTGTCGGCATTGCTAAGGAGCTTCAAGGTGTTCAAAAATTTATCGACCAAGACACCATCAAAGCGTGTTTATCACCTTTGGGAATTGTGTGGAAGTTCAACACACCCCAGTGAAGGTGGGAGAGACTCGTTCAATCAGTAAAGAAGGCCTTATACACGATGTTGAAGGAACACTCTCCACGCTTGGAAACTCTTCAAAGCTTCCTGATCGAGGAGGAAAATATAGTAAATTTGAGACCTCTAACACACATTCCTGTGACGCTAGAAGAGCCTGAGCCATTAACGCCAAATCACTTCTTGCTTGGCGGCCCTAATTCTACTCAAACGCCAGCCCCGTACGAGCCCCGACTGCTATGCCTGAGAAAACAATGGCGAGTGGTCCAAAATATAAAAAACGGAATGTGGCATCAATGGATAAGGGAAAACCTGCCCGAGCTTACGAGACGAACCAAGTGGTGTCAACCTGCCAAACCAATGGAACTGGGTAGTCTCGTACTAATTTGTGATGCTGACATTCCTAGGTCACAATGGACACGCGTCCGAGTACATGAGTTGCACTTTGGTAAAGATGACATAGCCCGGTCAGCCATAGTTAGGACTAGCACTGGTAAGTTGAGAAGGCCAGTATCGAAGTTAACAGTCCTAGACATGAAGATGTCAGAAGATCGTGAGGCTTCCCCCTCTAGGTCAGCTCACGGGAATGGGGATGTCGAGAATTGAACTCAGCCTTTTATTCGTCGACTGGATGCTGCCATCCTAACTAAATTAAATGTTTATCTCTCTTTTATTTAATTGTATATCTGTACTTTCCTGTAATTAACTTTGCGCCCTTTTGGCAAGAAAATTATTCTGATTTCCGACTCATGGTCATTAGCCATTTTAAATTTATAAGTTCCAGCAGCAAAAAAATAGTAAGTTAATTTTGTATTCTATATGTATTTTAATATTATAAAATGTTCAATTATTATAGAGAAAAACAAATCTCCAACCCAATCTCCAATAAAATTTGTAATCGACATCATCGTCAATAATATATTGTCGTCTTTTATTTGGATGATTCAAATAAGTAAGTCAAGTTGGAGGAAGTTTTATTCCGTAGCTGTGCCGGAGCCAAAATTGTATGGTTGTTCTGTCAGACGCAACATCTTTTTTCTTATTTTGCTACATCGCCGCCGCGATTTGTGCCAATATTTTAGCCATATAAAGCCCATGAGATTGTCTGGAGGCACTCCAAAGCCGTTGCAAGCAATTGCAGAATACGTCACTTTACGTGGTCTCCTCTTTGTCATTGTCTGTCGGGTCCCCAAGCACATTGTCTTATGCCACTGACCCAAGACACTAAGAGGAGAGTAAGCCAACGTGTTAATAAAGGAGTAACTCCAGCAAGATTCGACATCTACGCCGTCGAAATGCCAGTCGAAAGATCGCCACCATCCGCCCATGTCAGCCAAGCAAATTTGCCTGCACCATCATCGATGCCACCGCCTGCCCAAGGCAACCAAGCAAATTTGCCTGCACCATCATTGATGCCACCGCCTGCCCAAGGCAACCAAGCAAATTTGCCTGCACCATCATCGATGCCACCGCCTGCCCAAGGCAACCAAGCAAATTTGCCTGCACCATCATTGATGCCACCGCCTGCCCAAGGCAACCAAGCAAATTTGCCTGCAGCATCATCGATGCCACCGCCTGCCCAAGGCAGTCAAGCAAACTTGCTTGCAGAATTCTCAGTGCCACCGCCCGCCCAAGGCATTCAAGTGAATTCATCTTCAACATCATCGATGGCACCATCTAACAGTAGCTTGTTTCAAGTAGGTTTACTTTCAACATCAGTGCCTCCGCCCGCCCACAATCCACTCCAAGTGAATTTGCCTTCGCCACTGATGCCATCGACCGCCCGGAGCCTACTTCATACAAGTTTACCTTCAACATCAGTGCCACCACCCGCCCATAATCCACCTCAAGTGAATTTCCCCCCGTCAGCCGACATAAGTAGGGGAAGGAATATGCCATTGTTAACACCACAAGTAACACCCAGTGCATCAAGTGTACCACCACCTGTTATGTCATCAGCAGCCGTCGATGCTGCACTGAATAAGCCACCACCAGTCGCGTTTCCACCAACCCACATAACCAACAACGGAACGCCTCCGCATGTAAGTAATTTTGCACCTTTTAATTATAATATGATTAGAAGTGATTCAAAGCAGCCACCATAAATCGCAAATTATTGAGATGCAATATGAATTTAGTAGCCAAATTCAAGCCATGCAGGCATTAATTAAAACAACAAACGAATGTATGAGAAATTGTGTAGCCAATTTGAAAAACGAGATCCGAAACCCGCCGCATTATTCTGCACCGACCTCAACCTCAAATCACATACAATTGTCTCAGCCGCCACCGAATCCACCCATCCACCAAGCCACTGAGACCAGAAGCCCACCGCAGTATTCTGCACAGATCTCTTTGCCAAATAATACGCAACTACTTTCTCAGTCGCCACTGAATCCGTCCGTCCGCCAGTTCGACCAACGACCAACAACACAAGCTTTGCAACAGCAGCAATTACTTCAACAAACGATTGCAACCGAAGCCAGATTTAAAAGGTTCGGCTGGTTCCACCCGTCATAGAAGGAAGCCTTGTGTCGTTGGTCAATTGCGTGAATAAAATCGCAACTACTAAGTGAACTGGTGGATAAATTGCCAACAAGCAGACAAATACAATGGGCCGAACGTTGTGTAGCCCTGGAACGCCAACCAACAATTGTTGAATTTAGCCAGTGGTTGGTTACTCTCCGAAAATTAGCCAATATGGTAACCGATTCATTGCCATCGTCGTCGTCGTCTCAACCAATTCTAAACCGTAATTCAAGTCGAAAGCCAGCCGCACCTAATTCTGGTGCAACAAAGTGTCGTCGATTCGCTTATGTGAGTGTCGTCCAGCCAAAGTGCCCGATATGCGAGGGTAAGTGTTGCAGTGTTGTCGAATGTAAACCCTTTTCACAACTGCCAGTAGATGAACGTTAGAAAAAGGCCAAAATATTAAAGACCTGTTTTTGTTGCCTTAAAACTGGTCACCAATCTAGTCGTTGTTACTCACGTAAGCGCTGCGGAATTGAAGGATGTTCATACAACCACCACCGCCTTCTACACTGCAACACAAAAGAAACCAATAAGCCAGACGACACAGCAAACACGAGTAAAACACAGAGACACATTTCCATCACAAATAATCCAGTTCAAGGGTCGACTAGTCAAGCGAAGACATCCTTGACTCAACAGGAACACCGGTGCTGCCACGCAGGAAGTGTTCATGATGACGTCAAGGATATTTTGTTCCAAATATTGCCGGTGAAATTCTATGGCCAGGATAAGACGATTATTACCTACGCGTTTGTGGACGATGGAGCCAATGTCACTATGGTTGAGGTTGACCAGGATCTGGCTTGTGAGTTGGGTATACGTGGTAAACCGGATTCATTGGAGCTACAATGGTTGAGCCAAAAAACAATTAGCCAGCAAGCCGAAATTATAGAGATAACAATAAGTTGATTTGAAGAAGATTCTGAAAAATATCAGCTGTCCAATGTTTATACCTCACCAAGCATGTCATTGCCAACCCAAAGTGTTAATCGTGGTGAATTTATTAGGTACAAATAAAAACGTTTACCTTTCGGGGCTGCCACTTATCGAGTACAGTAATATTCAACCAAAATTAATAATTAGTCTAGCTCGTGCCTACTTAACAGTACCTTCGGAATGTCCACGTGCACCTCCAGGCCCAATTGCCACTAGAACTAGACTAGGATGGATAGTCTATGGGCCCGTATTAGAGGGTGAAAATACAAGAAAGGTGAGCCGACGCGTGATGCACATCAACACAAGCCATGAACAATCAAAAAATAAGTTGGATGAAATGAACGACACGATTTGGAGTTATTTTGATGTGGAAACATTTGGGATACGTCTAGATGTTAAAACAGCTGTTTCCCCTGCAGATGGAAGAGCAATGTTTCTGCTCGAATCTACGACAAAAATATCGGGAATCGTTATGAAGTGGGACTTTTGTGGAAAGAAAACATCGCCGTTTTTCCAGATAGCTACAAAATGGCATTGAACCGACTCGAAAATGTCGAGAAAAAATGGCAAGAGATCCAGAGTATGCAAGAGAGTATTCCGAAAAAATTAAAGATTATTTAGCAAAAGGTTATGCGAGAACTTCTAGAACATTATACTTGCCACACTTCGGAGTAAGAAACCCCAACAAAGCTGGTATACGTCTTGTTTTTGATGCAGCCGCTGAAGTTAAACAGTTTTCTCTCAATAAAGCCTTACTAACGGGGCCAGACATAAACCAACCTTTAACTTCAATTCTCTTTAAATTTAGGCAAGCTCAATATGCAGTGTGTGGTGACATCAAGGAAATGTTCCACCAAGTCAAGATATTGAAAGCAGATCAGGATAGCCAGCGATTCCTGTGGAGAGAAGATCCATCAGAGCCAGTAGAAACTTTTGTCATGGAACGAATGATTTTCGGAGCTACATATTCACCGACTATTGCCCAACATGTCAAAAACGTTAATGCGACAGATTCCAAGAGCTGTGAAAGGTATTATTGAAAGACATTATGTCGACGATTATGTGGACAGCCTCCAGACAGAAGACGAGGCGATTGAAGTTTTGAAGGACGTCATCGAGATACATAAGGCCACCGGTTTCGAGCTACGCAACATTACAACAAATTCAGAGAGATTGAAAGTAGCAGCTGGGAGTGCCATTTGTGAACCAGGGGAGTCTGTCAGTGTGGATGATGGTGGGATAGAGCGGATTTTGGGAATGCATTGGTTACCGAAACTAGACGTCTTCTTTAACACTTTGAGGTTCAACAAAGTTCCGGCAGAAATATTGAACTTTACCAGAAAACCGACAAAGAGAGAAATGCTAAGTATGAATATGTCTGTATTTGATCCATTCGGTTTCCTGGTGGACTTTATGATATCAGTGAATGTTTTGATGCAAGCCACATGGAAGGCTGGTATTCAGTGGGACGAACCACTGCCGGATGAAATTTATTGTCGGTGGAAGATGTGGATGGAGGAGTTGCCTAAGGTGAAAGAATTTCGAGTGCCAAGGTGCTATTTTTCGGATTTTGAGACGAGTCAAGTGGATCTTCACATATCCATCGATGCAAGCGAAGAGGCGATGGCGGTGGTGGCATATTGGAATGCGATGAGTGATGGTGAAGTTTAATTGGTTTTTGTTGCAGCTAAAAGTAGCTTAGCTCCGACACGATATCACACCATACCTAAGCTCGAACTGCAGGCCGCAGTAATGGGTGTTCGACTGATGGAATCCATTGTTAAATGCCATACAGCGAAGATCAATAGACGTCATTTTTGGAGCGATTCACACACTGTGATCCGTTGTATTTATTCAGACCATCGAGCCTATAAGCAGTATGTCGCAAATCGGGTCTCTGAAATCCTAGAAGGAAGTAAAGTTAATGAATGGCGCTGGTGTCCTGGTCATCTCAACCCAGCCGATGAGGCAACTCGAGCTAAATTTCCCCTGCAGTGGGATACAAATAGCAGGTGGATAAGAGGTCCATAATTTCTGTTTGACGAAGAAGACGCTTGGCCAGACGAATCTTTGATGGGCAAAAACGATGATAGAAGTCACGATGAGCTTTGCATTAAACACCACCTTTTTGTGGCGAAACATAAGGTAAATTTGATAAACCATATTATAAATCGTTTTAATCGTAGAGATGTCTTTGTCGATGGGTGCAGCAGCAGGTTTTAGCAGACGAGTATGCAGCCTTGTCACAAAATAAACTCATCTCCTCAGCCAGCACGATCAGATCTTTGAATCCTTTTCTTACGCAAGATGGAGTTTTTGAGTGTGAACGGCCGGATAATCAATGCAGGGTGCATATCAATTCAAGCGAGGCAGCCAATTATCCTACCAGCGAAGCATGCGTTTACGAGTCTATTGGTGACTTTCTATCACAGAAAATTTCATCATATCAACATGTCAACAGCGATAAGTGAGCTACGTCGAAAATTTTGGATTCCGTCTATTAGAATGTTGATGAATAGTGAGCGGAAACGATGTGACCATTGCCGTTACCGAAGAGCTAAACCCGTACAGCCACAAATGGGTGTGTTGCCGCTCGACCGCATAACACCTTACGTACGCCCTTTCTCATATACAGGGCTGGATTATTTTGGCCCTGTCACCGTCACCATTCGTCGTCAACGGGAGAAGCGGTGGGTAGCACTTTTTACATGTTTGACGGTTCGTGCTATCCACTTGGAAATCGCAGCAGATCTTTCCAGCGCCGCCTGCCTTTTATGCATTCGTAACTTCATTAATAGACGGGGTGTGCCAATCATGATTAGAAGCGACAATGGAACAAATTTTGTCGGCATTGCTAAGGAGCTTCAAGGTGTTCAAAAATTTATCGACCAAGACACCATCAAAGCGTGTTTATCACCTTTGGGAATTGTGTGGAAGTTCAACACACCCTTGAACCCTAGTGAAGGTGGTGCTTGGGAGAGACTCGTTCAATCAGTAAAGAAGGCCTTATACACGATGTTGAAGGAACACTCTCCACGCTTGGAAACTCTTCAAAGCTTCCTGATCGAGGAGGAAAATATAGTAAATTTGAGACCTCTAACACACATTCCTGTGACGCCAGAAGAGCCTGAGCCATTAACGCCAAATCACTTCTTGCTTGGCGGCCCTAATTCTACTCAAACGCCAGCCCCGTACGAGCCCCGACTGCTATGCCTGAGAAAACAATGGCGAGTGGTCCAAAATATGAAAAACGGAATGTGGCATCAATGGATAAGGGAATACCTGCCCGAGCTTACGAGACGAACCAAGTAGTGTCAACCTGCCAAACCAATCGAACTGGGTAGTCTCGTACTAATTTGTGATGCTGACATTCCTAGGTCACAATGGACACGCGTCCGAGTACTTAAGTTGCACTTTGGTAAAGATGACATAGCCCGGTCAGCCATAGTTAGGACTAGCACTGGTAAGTTGAGAAGGCCAGTATCGAAGTTAGCAGTCCTAGACATGAAGATGTCAGAAGATCGTGAGGCTTCCCCCTCTAGGTCAGCTCACGGGAATGGGGATGTCGAGAATTGAACTCAGCCTTTTATTCGTCGACTGGATGCTGCCATCCTAACTAAATTAAATGTTTATCTCTCTTTTATTTAATTGTATATCTGTACTTTCCTGTAATTAACTTTGCGCCCTTTTGGCAAGAAAATTATTCTGATTTCCGACTCATGGTCATTAGCCATTTTAAATTTATAAGGTCCAGCAGCAAAAAAATAGTAAGTTAATTTTGTATTCTATATGTATTTTAATATTATAAAATGTTCAATTATTATAGAGAAAAACAAATCTCCAACCCAATCTCCAATAAAATTTGTAATCGACATCATCGTCAATAATATATTGTCGTCTTTTATTTGGATGATTCAAATAAGTAAGTCAAGTTGGAGGAAGTTTTATTCCGTAGCTGTGCCGGAGCCAAAATTGTATGGTTGTTCTGTCAGACGCAACATCTTTTTTCTTATTTTGCTACATCGCCGCCCGCGATTTGTGCCAATATTTCAGCAATATAAAGCCCACGAGATTGTCTGGAGGCACTCCAAAGCCGTTGCAAGCAATTGCAGAATACGCCGCCTTACGTGGTCTCCTCTTTGTCATTGTCTGTCGGGTCCCCAAGCACATTGTCTTATGCCACTGACCCAAGACACTAAGAGAAGAGTAAGCCAACGTATTAATAAAGGAGTAACTCCAGCAAGATTCGACATCTACGCCGTCAAAATGCCAGTCGAAAGATCGCCACCATCCGCCCATGTCAGCCAAGCAAATTTGCCTGCACCATCATTGATGCCACCGCCTGCCCAAGGCAACCAAGCAAATTTGCCTGCAGCATCATCGATGCCACCGCCTGCCCAAGGCAGTCAAGCAAACTTGCTTGCAGAATTCTCAGTGCCACCGCCCGCCCAAGGCAGTCAAGTGAATTCATCTTCAACATCATCGATGGCACCACCTAACAGTAGCTTGTTTCAAGTAGGTTTACTTTCAACATCAGTGCCTCCACCCGCCCACAATCCACTCAAAGTGAATTTGCCTTCGCCACTGATGCCATCGACCGCCCGGAGCCTACTTCATACAAGTTTACCTTCAACATCAGTGCCACCACCCGCCCATAATCCACCTCAAGTGAATTTCCCCCCGTCAGCCGACATAAGTGGGGGAAGGAATATGCCATTGTTAACACCACAAGTAACACCCAGTGCATCAAGTGTACCACCACCTGTTATGTCATCAGCAGCCGTCGATGCTGCACTGAATAAGCCACCACCAGTCGCGTTTCCAAGTAATTTTGCACCTTTTAATTATAATATGATTAGAAGCGATTCAAAGCAACCACCATAAATCGCAAATTATTGAGATGCAATATGAATTTAGTAGCCAAATTCAAGCCATGCAGGCATTAATTAAAACAACAAACGAATGTATGAGAAATTGTGTAGCCAATTTGAAGAACGAGATCCGAATTCTGCACCGACCTCAACCTCAAATCACATACAATTGTCTCAGCTGCCACCGAACTCACCCATCCACCAAGCCACTGAGACCAGAAACCCACCGCAGTATTCTGCACAGATCTCTTTGCCAAATAATACGCAACTACTGTCTCAGCCGCCACTGAATCCGTCCGTCCACCAGTCCGACAAACGACCAACAACACAAGCTTTGCAACAGCAGCAATTTCTTCAACAAACAATTGCAACCGAACCCTTCGATAATATTCAATCTTTAGCTAGCCAAGTAGGTTCATTTCCCTCCTCGAGTCAGTCAAGCCATAGAAACGTAGCGCAGCGACAAAAGATAATTTATCCTCTTCCAATATTTACAGGTGCCCCAGAGGATTGGCAAACATTTTCAGAAGCCTTCCACACTACCACCATCGAATTTGATTATTCGCCATTGCACAATATTATGCGACTGCGCGATGCAATCCAAAAGGATACTAGACAGGTTGTGGAGGCATTGCTCTCCAGCTCTAACAACGTTGACGCGATCATGACGACTTTAGAGGACATGTACGGACGACCAGAACAGCTGATTAGCAGCCAGATTTAAAAGGTTCGGCTGGTTCCACCCGTCATAGAAAGAAACCTTGTGTCGTTGGTCAATTTCGTGAATAAAATCGCAACTAATAAGTGAACTGGTGGATAAATTGCCCTGGAACGACAACCAACAATTGTTGAATTTAGCCAGTGGTTGGTTACTCTCCGAAAATTAGCCAATATGGTAACCGATTCATTGCCATCGTCGTCGTCGTCTCAACCAATTCTAAACCGTAATTCAAGTCGAAAGCCAGCCGCACCTAATTCTGGTGCAACAAAGTGTCGTCGATTCGCTTATGTGAGTGTCGTCCAGCCAAAGTGCCCGATATGCGAGGGTAAGTGTTGCAGTGTTGTCGAATGTAAACCCTTTTCACAACTGCCAGTAGATGAACGTTAGAAAAAGGCCAAAATATTAAAGACCTGTTTTTGTTGCCTTAAAACTGGTCACCAATCTAGTCGTTGTTACTCACGTAAGCGCTGCGGAATTGAAGGATGTTCATACAACCACCACCGCCTTCTACACTGCAACACAAAAGAAACCAATAAGCCAGACGACACAGCAAACACGAGTAAAACACAGAGACACATTTCCATCACAAATAATCCAGTTCAAGGGTCGACTAGTCAAGCGAAGACATCCTTGACTCAACAGGAACACCGGTGCTGCCACGCAGGAAGTGTTCATGATGACGTCAAGGATATTTTGTTCCAAATATTGCCGGTGAAATTCTATGGCCAGGATAAGACGATTATTACCTACGCGTTTGTGGACGATGGAGCCAATGTCACTATGGTTGAGGTTGACCAGGATCTGGCTTGTGAGTTGGGTATACGTGGTAAACCGGATTCATTGGAGCTACAATGGTTGAGCCAAAAAACAATTAGCCAGCAAGCCGAAATTATAGAGATAACAATAAGTTGATTTGAAGAAGATTCTGAAAAATATCAGCTGTCCAATGTTTATACCTCACCAAGCATGTCATTGCCAACCCAAAGTGTTAATCGTGGTGAATTTATTAGGTACAAATAAAAACGTTTACCTTTCGGGGCTGCCACTTATCGAGTACAGTAATATTCAACCAAAATTAATAATTAGTCTAGCTCGTGCCTACTTAACAGTACCTTCGGAATGTCCACGTGCACCTCCAGGCCCAATTGCCACTAGAACTAGACTAGGATGGATAGTCTATGGGCCCGTATTAGAGGGTGAAAATACAAGAAAGGTGAGCCGACGCGTGATGCACATCAACACAAGCCATGAACAATCAAAAAATAAGTTGGATGAAATGAACGACACCATTCGGAGTTATTTTGATGTGGAAACATTTGGGATACGTCTAGATGTTAAAACAGCTGTTTCCCCTGCAGATGAAAGAGCAATGTTTCTGCTCGAATCTACGACAAAAATATCGGGAATCGTTATGAAGTGGGACTTTTGTGGAAAGAAAACATCGCCGTTTTTCCAGATAGCTACAAAATGGCATTGAACCGACTCGAAAATGTCGAGAAAAAATGGCAAGAGATCCAGAGTATGCAAGAGAGTATTCCGAAAAAATTAAAGATTATTTAGCAAAAGGTTATGCGAGAACTTCTAGAACATTATACTTGCCACACTTCGGAGTAAGAAACCCCAACAAAGCTGGTATACGTCTTGTTTTTGATGCAGCCGCTGAAGTTAAACAGTTTTCTCTCAATAAAGCCTTACTTACGGGGCCAGACATAAACCAACCTTTAACTTCAATTCTCTTTAAATTTAGGCAAGCTCAATATGCAGTGTGTGGTGACATCAAGGAAATGTTCCACCAAGTCAAGATATTGAAAGCAGATCAGGATAGCCAGCGATTCCTGTGGAGAGAAGATCCATCAGAGCCAGTAGAAACTTTTGTCATGGAACGAATGATTTTCGGAGCTACATATTCACCGACTATTGCCCAACATGTCAAAAACGTCAATGCGACAGATTCCAAGAGCTGTGAAAGGTATTATTGAAAGACATTATGTCGACGATTATGTGGACAGCCTCCAGACAGAAGACGAGGCGATTGAAGTTTTGAAGGACGTCATCGAGATACATAAGGCCACCGGTTTCGAGCTACGCAACATTACATCAAATTCAGAGAGATTGAAAGTAGCAGCTGGGAGTGCCATTTGTGAACCAGGGGAGTCTGTCAGTGTGGATGATGGTGGGATAGAGCGGATTTTGGGAATGCATTGGTTACCGAAACTAGACGTCTTCTTTAACACTTTGAGGTTCAACAAAGTTCCGGCAGAAATATTGAACTTTACCAGAAAACCGACAAAGAGAGAAATGCTAAGTATGAATATGTCTGTATTTGATCCATTCGGTTTCCTGGTGGACTTTATGATATCAGTGAATGTTTTGATGCAAGCCACATGGAAGGCTGGTATTCAGTGGGACGAACCACTGCCGGATGAAATTTATTGTCGGTGGAAGATGTGGATGGAGGAGTTGCCTAAGGTGAAAGAATTTCGAGTGCCAAGGTGCTATTTTTCGGATTTTGAGACGAGTCAAGTGGATCTTCACATATCCATCGATGCAAGCGAAGAGGCGATGGCGGTGGTGGCATATTGGAATGCGATGAGTGATGGTGAAGTTTAATTGGTTTTTGTTGCAGCTAAAAGTAGCTTAGCTCCGACACGATATCACACCATACCTAAGCTCGAACTGCAGGCCGCAGTAATGGGTGTTCGACTGATGGAATCCATTGTTAAATGCCATACAGCGAAGATCAATAGACGTCATTTTTGGAGCGATTCACACACTGTGATCCGTTGTATTCATTCAGACCATCGAGCCTATAAGCAGTATGTCGCAAATCGGGTCTCTGAAATCCTAGAAGGAAGTAAAGTTAATGAATGGCGCTGGTGTCCTGGTCATCTCAACCCAGCCGATGAGGCAACTCGAGCTAAATTTCCCCTGCGGTGGGATACAAATAGCAGGTGGATAAGAGGTCCATAATTTCTGTTTGACGAAGAAGACGCTTGGCCAGACGAATCTTTGATGGGCAAAAACGATGATAGAAGTCACGATGAGCTTTGCATTAAACACCACCTTTTTGTGGCGAAACATAAGGTAAATTTGATAAACCATATTATAAATCGTTTTAATCGTACAGATGTCTTTGTCGATGGGTGCAGCAGCAGGTTTTAGCAGACGAGTATGCAGCCTTGTCACAAAATAAACTCATCTCCTCAGCCAGCACGATCAGATCTTTGAATCCTTTTCTTACGCAAGATGGAGTTTTTGAGTGTGAACGGCCGGATAATCAATGCAGGGTGCATATCAATTCAAGCGAGGCAGCCAATTATCCTACCAGCGAAGCATGCGTTTACGAGTCTATTGGTGACTTTCTATCACAGAAAATTTCATCATATCAACATGTCAACAGCGATAAGTGAGCTACGTCGGAGTGCCATTTGTGAACCAGGGGAGTCTGTCAGTGTGGATGATGGTGGGATAGAGCGGATTTTGGGAATGCATTGGTTACCGAAACTAGACGTCTTCTTTAACACTTTGAGGTTCAACAAAGTTCCGGCAGAAATATTGAACTTTACCAGAAAACCGACAAAGAGAGAAATGCTAAGTATGAATATGTCTGTATTTGATCCATTCGGTTTCCTGGTGGACTTTATGATATCAGTGAATGTTTTGATGCAAGCCACATGGAAGGCTGGTATTCAGTGGGACGAACCACTGCCGGATGAAATTTATTGTCGGTGGAAGATGTGGATGGAGGAGTTGCCTAAGGTGAAAGAATTTCGAGTGCCAAGGTGCTATTTTTCGGATTTTGAGACGAGTCAAGTGGATCTTCACATATCCATCGATGCAAGCGAAGAGGCGATGGCGGTGGTGGCATATTGGAATGCGATGAGTGATGGTGAAGTTTAATTGGTTTTTGTTGCAGCTAAAAGTAGCTTAGCTCCGACACGATATCACACCATACCTAAGCTCGAACTGCAGGCCGCAGTAATGGGTGTTCGACTGATGGAATCCATTGTTAAATGCCATACAGCGAAGATCAATAGACGTCATTTTTGGAGCGGTTCACACACTGTGATCCGTTGTATTCATTCAGACCATCGAGCCTATAAGCAGTATGTCGCAAATCGGGTCTCTGAAATCCTAGAAGGAAGTAAAGTTAATGAATGGCGCTGGTGTCCTGGTCATCTCAACCCAGCCGATGAGGCAACTCGAGCTAAATTTTCCCTGCGGTGGGATACAAATAGCAGGTGGATAAGAGGTCCATAATTTCTGTTTGACGAAGAAGACGCTTGGCCAGACGAATCTTTGATGGGCAAAAACGATGATAGAAGTCACGATGAGCTTTGCATTAAACACCACCTTTTTGTGGCGAAACATAAAGTAAATTTGATAAACCATATTATAAATCGTTTTAATCGTAGAGATGTCTTTGTCGATGGGTGCAGCAGCAGGTTTTAGCAGACGAGTATGCAGCCTTGTCACAAAATAAACTCATCTCCTCAGCCAGCACGATCAGATCTTTGAATCCTTTTCTTACGCAAGATGGAGTTTTTGAGTGTGAACGGCCGGATAATCAATGCAGGGTGCATATCAATTCAAGCGAGGCAGCCAATTATCCTACCAGCGAAGCATGCGTTTACGAGTCTATTGGTGACTTTCTATCACAGAAAATTTCATCATATCAACATGTCAACAGCGATAAGTGAGCTACGTCGAAAATTTTGGATTCCGTCTATTAGAATGTTGATGAATAGTGAGCGGAAACGATGTGACCATTGCCGTTACCGAAGAGCTAAACCCGTACAGCCACAAATGGGTGTGTTGCCGCTCGACCGCATAACACCTTACGTACGCCCTTTCTCATATACAGGGTTGGATTATTTTGGCCCTATCACCGTCACCATTCGTCGTCAACGGGAGAAGCGGTGGGTAGCACTTTTTACATGTTTGACGGTTCGTGCTATCCACTTGGAAATCGCAGCAGATCTTTCCAGCGCCGCCTGCCTTTTATGCATTCGTAACTTCATTAATAGACGGGGTGTGCCAATCATGATTAGAAGCGACAATGGAACAAATTTTGTCGGCATTGCTAAGGAGCTTCAAGGTGTTCAAAAATTTATCGACCAAGACACCATCAAAGCGTGTTTATCACCTTTGGGAATTGTGTGGAAGTTCAACACACCCTAGTGAAGGTGGGAGAGACTCGTTCAATCAGTAAAGAAGGCCTTATACACGATGTTGAAGGAACACTCTCCACGCTTGGAAACTCTTCAAAGCTTCCTGATCGAGGAGGAAAATATAGTAAATTTGAGACCTCTAACACACATTCCTGTGACGCTAGAAGAGCCTGAGCCATTAACGCCAAATCACTTCTTGCTTGGCGGCCCTAATTCTACTCAAACGCCAGCCCCGTACGAGCCCCGACTGCTATGCCTGAGAAAACAATGGCGAGTGGTCCAAAATATAAAAAACGGAATGTGGCATCAATGGATAAGGGAAAACCTGCCCGAGCTTACGAGACGAACCAAGTGGTGTCAACCTGCCAAACCAATGGAACTGGGTAGTCTCGTACTAATTTGTGATGCTGACATTCCTAGGTCACAATGGACACGCGTCCGAGTACATGAGTTGCACTTTGGTAAAGATGACATAGCCCGGTCAGCCATAGTTAGGACTAGCACTGGTAAGTTGAGAAGGCCAGTATCGAAGTTAACAGTCCTAGACATGAAGATGTCAGAAGATCGTGAGGCTTCCCCCTCTAGGTCAGCTCACGGGAATGGGGATGTCGAGAATTGAACTCAGCCTTTTATTCGTCGACTGGATGCTGCCATCCTAACTAAATTAAATGTTTATCTCTCTTTTATTTAATTGTATATCTGTACTTTCCTGTAATTAACTTTGCGCCCTTTTGGCAAGAAAATTATTCTGATTTCCGACTCATGGTCATTAGCCATTTTAAATTTATAAGTTCCAGCAGCAAAAAAATAGTAAGTTAATTTTGTATTCTATATGTATTTTAATATTATAAAATGTTCAATTATTATAGAGAAAAACAAATCTCCAACCCAATCTCCAATAAAATTTGTAATCGACATCATCGTCAATAATATATTGTCGTCTTTTATTTGGATGATTCAAATAAGTAAGTCAAGTTGGAGGAAGTTTTATTCCGTAGCTGTGCCGGAGCCAAAATTGTATGGTTGTTCTGTCAGACGCAACATCTTTTTTCTTATTTTGCTACATCGCCGCCGCGATTTGTGCCAATATTTTAGCCATATAAAGCCCATGAGATTGTCTGGAGGCACTCCAAAGCCGTTGCAAGCAATTGCAGAATACGTCACTTTACGTGGTCTCCTCTTTGTCATTGTCTGTCGGGTCCCCAAGCACATTGTCTTATGCCACTGACCCAAGACACTAAGAGGAGAGTAAGCCAACGTGTTAATAAAGGAGTAACTCCAGCAAGATTCGACATCTACGCCGTCGAAATGCCAGTCGAAAGATCGCCACCATCCGCCCATGTCAGCCAAGCAAATTTGCCTGCACCATCATCGATGCCACCGCCTGCCCAAGGCAACCAAGCAAATTTGCCTGCACCATCATTGATGCCACCGCCTGCCCAAGGCAACCAAGCAAATTTGCCTGCACCATCATCGATGCCACCGCCTGCCCAAGGCAACCAAGCAAATTTGCCTGCACCATCATTGATGCCACCGCCTGCCCAAGGCAACCAAGCAAATTTGCCTGCAGCATCATCGATGCCACCGCCTGCCCAAGGCAGTCAAGCAAACTTGCTTGCAGAATTCTCAGTGCCACCGCCCGCCCAAGGCATTCAAGTGAATTCATCTTCAACATCATCGATGGCACCATCTAACAGTAGCTTGTTTCAAGTAGGTTTACTTTCAACATCAGTGCCTCCGCCCGCCCACAATCCACTCCAAGTGAATTTGCCTTCGCCACTGATGCCATCGACCGCCCGGAGCCTACTTCATACAAGTTTACCTTCAACATCAGTGCCACCACCCGCCCATAATCCACCTCAAGTGAATTTCCCCCCGTCAGCCGACATAAGTAGGGGAAGGAATATGCCATTGTTAACACCACAAGTAACACCCAGTGCATCAAGTGTACCACCACCTGTTATGTCATCAGCAGCCGTCGATGCTGCACTGAATAAGCCACCACCAGTCGCGTTTCCACCAACCCACATAACCAACAACGGAACGCCTCCGCATGTAAGTAATTTTGCACCTTTTAATTATAATATGATTAGAAGCGATTCAAAGCAGCCACCATAAATCGCAAATTATTGAGATGCAATATGAATTTAGTAGCCAAATTCAAGCCATGCAGGCATTAATTAAAACAACAAACGAATGTATGAGAAATTGTGTAGCCAATTTGAAAAACGAGATCCGAAACCCGCCGCATTATTCTGCACCGACCTCAACCTCAAATCACATACAATTGTCTCAGCCGCCACCGAATCCACCCATCCACCAAGCCACTGAGACCAGAAGCCCACCGCAGTATTCTGCACAGATCTCTTTGCCAAATAATACGCAACTACTTTCTCAGTCGCCACTGAATCCGTCCGTCCGCCAGTTCGACCAACGACCAACAACACAAGCTTTGCAACAGCAGCAATTACTTCAACAAACGATTGCAACCGAAGCCAGATTTAAAAGGTTCGGCTGGTTCCACCCGTCATAGAAGGAAGCCTTGTGTCGTTGGTCAATTGCGTGAATAAAATCGCAACTACTAAGTGAACTGGTGGATAAATTGCCAACAAGCAGACAAATGCAATGGGCCGAACGTTGTGTAGCCCTGGAACGCCAACCAACAATTGTTGAATTTAGCCAGTGGTTGGTTACTCTCCGAAAATTAGCCAATATGGTAACCGATTCATTGCCATCGTCGTCGTCGTCTCAACCAATTCTAAACCGTAATTCAAGTCGAAAGCCAGCCGCACCTAATTCTGGTGCAACAAAGTGTCGTCGATTCGCTTATGTGAGTGTCGTCCAGCCAAAGTGCCCGATATGCGAGGGTAAGTGTTGCAGTGTTGTCGAATGTAAACCCTTTTCACAACTGCCAGTAGATGAACGTTAGAAAAAGGCCAAAATATTAAAGACCTGTTTTTGTTGCCTTAAAACTGGTCACCAATCTAGTCGTTGTTACTCACGTAAGCGCTGCGGAATTGAAGGATGTTCATACAACCACCACCGCCTTCTACACTGCAACACAAAAGAAACCAATAAGCCAGACGACACAGCAAACACGAGTAAAACACAGAGACACATTTCCATCACAAATAATCCAGTTCAAGGGTCGACTAGTCAAGCGAAGACATCCTTGACTCAACAGGAACACCGGTGCTGCCACGCAGGAAGTGTTCATGATGACGTCAAGGATATTTTGTTCCAAATATTGCCGGTGAAATTCTATGGCCAGGATAAGACGATTATTACCTACGCGTTTGTGGACGATGGAGCCAATGTCACTATGGTTGAGGTTGACCAGGATCTGGCTTGTGAGTTGGGTATACGTGGTAAACCGGATTCATTGGAGCTACAATGGTTGAGCCAAAAAACAATTAGCCAGCAAGCCGAAATTATAGAGATAACAATAAGTTGATTTGAAGAAGATTCTGAAAAATATCAGCTGTCCAATGTTTATACCTCACCAAGCATGTCATTGCCAACCCAAAGTGTTAATCGTGGTGAATTTATTAGGTACAAATAAAAACGTTTACCTTTCGGGGCTGCCACTTATCGAGTACAGTAATATTCAACCAAAATTAATAATTAGTCTAGCTCGTGCCTACTTAACAGTACCTTCGGAATGTCCACGTGCACCTCCAGGCCCAATTGCCACTAGAACTAGACTAGGATGGATAGTCTATGGGCCCGTATTAGAGGGTGAAAATACAAGAAAGGTGAGCCGACGCGTGATGCACATCAACACAAGCCATGAACAATCAAAAAATAAGTTGGATGAAATGAACGACACGATTCGGAGTTATTTTGATGTGGAAACATTTGGGATACGTCTAGATGTTAAAACAGCTGTTTCCCCTGCAGATGGAAGAGCAATGTTTCTGCTCGAATCTACGACAAAAATATCGGGAATCGTTATGAAGTGGGACTTTTGTGGAAAGAAAACATCGCCGTTTTTCCAGATAGCTACAAAATGGCATTGAACCGACTCGAAAATGTCGAGAAAAAATGGCAAGAGATCCAGAGTATGCAAGAGAGTATTCCGAAAAAATTAAAGATTATTTAGCAAAAGGTTATGCGAGAACTTCTAGAACATTATACTTGCCACACTTCGGAGTAAGAAACCCCAACAAAGCTGGTATACGTCTTGTTTTTGATGCAGCCGCTGAAGTTAAACAGTTTTCTCTCAATAAAGCCTTACTAACGGGGCCAGACATAAACCAACCTTTAACTTCAATTCTCTTTAAATTTAGGCAAGCTCAATATGCAGTGTGTGGTGACATCAAGGAAATGTTCCACCAAGTCAAGATATTGAAAGCAGATCAGGATAGCCAGCGATTCCTGTGGAGAGAAGATCCATCAGAGCCAGTAGAAACTTTTGTCATGGAACGAATGATTTTCGGAGCTACATATTCACCGACTATTGCCCAACATGTCAAAAACGTTAATGCGACAGATTCCAAGAGCTGTGAAAGGTATTATTGAAAGACATTATGTCGACGATTATGTGGACAGCCTCCAGACAGAAGACGAGGCGATTGAAGTTTTGAAGGACGTCATCGAGATACATAAGGCCACCGGTTTCGAGCTACGCAACATTACATCAAATTCAGAGAGATTGAAAGTAGCAGCTGGGAGTGCCATTTGTGAACCAGGGGAGTCTGTCAGTGTGGATGATGGTGGGATAGAGCGGATTTTGGGAATGCATTGGTTACCGAAACTAGACGTCTTCTTTAACACTTTGAGGTTCAACAAAGTTCCGGCAGAAATATTGAACTTTACCAGAAAACCGACAAAGAGAGAAATGCTAAGTATGAATATGTCTGTATTTGATCCATTCGGTTTCCTGGTGGACTTTATGATATCAGTGAATGTTTTGATGCAAGCCACATGGAAGGCTGGTATTCAGTGGGACGAACCACTGCCGGATGAAATTTATTGTCGGTGGAAGATGTGGATGGAGGAGTTGCCTAAGGTGAAAGAATTTCGAGTGCCAAGGTGCTATTTTTCGGATTTTGAGACGAGTCAAGTGGATCTTCACATATCCATCGATGCAAGCGAAGAGGCGATGGCGGTGGTGGCATATTGGAATGCGATGAGTGATGGTGAAGTTTAATTGGTTTTTGTTGCAGCTAAAAGTAGCTTAGCTCCGACACGATATCACACCATACCTAAGCTCGAACTGCAGGCCGCAGTAATGGGTGTTCGACTGGTGGAATCCATTGTTAAATGCCATACAGCGAAGATCAATAGACGTCATTTTTGGAGCGATTCACACACTGTGATCCGTTGTATTCATTCAGACCATCGAGCCTATAAGCAGTATGTCGCAAATCGGGTCTCTGAAATCCTAGAAGGAAGTAAAGTTAATGAATGGCGCTGGTGTCCTGGTCATCTCAACCCAGCCGATGAGGCAACTCGAGCTAAATTTCCCCTGCAGTGGGATACAAATAGCAGGTGGATAAGAGGTCCATAATTTCTGTTTGACGAAGAAGACGCTTGGCCAGACGAATCTTTGATGGGCAAAAACGATGATAGAAGTCACGATGAGCTTTGCATTAAACACCACCTTTTTGTGGCGAAACATAAGGTAAATTTGATAAACCATATTATAAATCGTTTTAATCGTAGAGATGTCTTTGTCGATGGGTGCAGCAGCAGGTTTTAGCAGACGAGTATGCAGCCTTGTCACAAAATAAACTCATCTCCTCAGCCAGCACGATCAGATCTTTGAATCCTTTTCTTACGCAAGATGGAGTTTTTGAGTGTGAACGGCCGGATAATCAATGCAGGGTGCATATCAATTCAAGCGAGGCAGCCAATTATCCTACCAGCGAAGCATGCGTTTACGAGTCTATTGGTGACTTTCTATCACAGAAAATTTCATCATATCAACATGTCAACAGCGATAAGTGAGCTACGTCGAAAATTTTGGATTCCGTCTATTAGAATGTTGATGAATAGTGAGCGGAAACGATGTGACCATTGCCGTTACCGAAGAGCTAAACCCGTACAGCCACAAATGGGTGTGTTGCCGCTCGACCGCATAACACCTTACGTACGCCCTTTCTCATATACAGGGCTGGATTATTTTGGCCCTATCACCGTCACCATTCGTCGTCAACGGGAGAAGCGGTGGGTAGCACTTTTTACATGTTTGACGGTTCGTGCTATCCACTTGGAAATCGCAGCAGATCTTTCCAGCGCCGCCTGCCTTTTATGCATTCGTAACTTCATTAATAGACGGGGTGTGCCAATCATGATTAGAAGCGACAATGGAACAAATTTTGTCGGCATTGCTAAGGAGCTTCAAGGTGTTCAAAAATTTATCGACCAAGACACCATCAAAGCGTGTTTATCACCTTTGGGAATTGTGTGGAAGTTCAACACACCCTTGAACCCTAGTGAAGGTGGTGCTTGGGAGAGACTCGTTCAATCAGTAAAGAAGGCCTTATACACGATGTTGAAGGAACACTCTCCACGCTTGGAAACTCTTCAAAGCTTCCTGATCGAGGAGGAAAATATAGTAAATTTGAGACCTCTAACACACATTCCTGTGACGCCAGAAGAGCCTGAGCCATTAACGCCAAATCACTTCTTGCTTGGCGGCCCTAATTCTACTCAAACGCCAGCCCCGTACGAGCCCCGACTGCTATGCCTGAGAAAACAATGGCGAGTGGTCCAAAATATGAAAAACGGAATGTGGCATCAATGGATAAGGGAATACCTGCCCGAGCTTACGAGACGAACCAAGTAGTGTCAACCTGCCAAACCAATCGAACTGGGTAGTCTCGTACTAATTTGTGATGCTGACATTCCTAGGTCACAATGGACACGCGTCCGAGTACTTAAGTTGCACTTTGGTAAAGATGACATAGCCCGGTCAGCCATAGTTAGGACTAGCACTGGTAAGTTGAGAAGGCCAGTATCGAAGTTAGCAGTCCTAGACATGAAGATGTCAGAAGATCGTGAGGCTTCCCCCTCTAGGTCAGCTCACGGGAATGGGGATGTCGAGAATTGAACTCAGCCTTTTATTCGTCGTATGGATGCTGCCATCCTAACTAAATTAAATGTTTATCTCTCTTTTATTTAATTGTATATCTGTACTTTCCTGTAATTAACTTTGCGCCCTTTTGGCAAGAAAATTATTCTGATTTCCGACTCATGGTCATTAGCCATTTTAAATTTATAAGGTCCAGCAGCAAAAAAATAGTAAGTTAATTTTGTATTCTATATGTATTTTAATATTATAAAATGTTCAATTATTATAGAGAAAAACAAATCTCCAACCCAATCTCCAATAAAATTTGTAATCGACATCATCGTCAATAATATATTGTCGTCTTTTATTTGGATGATTCAAATAAGTAAGTCAAGTTGGAGGAAGTTTTATTCCGTAGCTGTGCCGGAGCCAAAATTGTATGGTTGTTCTGTCAGACGCAACATCTTTTTTCTTATTTTGCTACATCGCCGCCCGCGATTTGTGCCAATATTTCAGCAATATAAAGCCCACGAGATTGTCTGGAGGCACTCCAAAGCCGTTGCAAGCAATTGCAGAATACGCCGCCTTACGTGGTCTCCTCTTTGTCATTGTCTGTCGGGTCCCCAAGCACATTGTCTTATGCCACTGACCCAAGACACTAAGAGAAGAGTAAGCCAACGTATTAATAAAGGAGTAACTCCAGCAAGATTCGACATCTACGCCGTCAAAATGCCAGTCGAAAGATCGCCACCATCCGCCCATGTCAGCCAAGCAAATTTGCCTGCACCATCATTGATGCCACCGCCTGCCCAAGGCAACCAAGCAAATTTGCCTGCAGCATCATCGATGCCACCGCCTGCCCAAGGCAGTCAAGCAAACTTGCTTGCAGAATTCTCAGTGCCACCGCCCGCCCAAGGCATTCAAGTGAATTCATCTTCAACATCATCGATGGCACCACCTAACAGTAGCTTGTTTCAAGTAGGTTTACTTTCAACATCAGTGCCTCCACCCGCCCACAATCCACTCAAAGTGAATTTGCCTTCGCCACTGATGCCATCGACCGCCCGGAGCCTACTTCATACAAGTTTACCTTCAACATCAGTGCCACCACCCGCCCATAATCCACCTCAAGTGAATTTCCCCCCGTCAGCCGACATAAGTGGGGGAAGGAATATGCCATTGTTAACACCACAAGTAACACCCAGTGCATCAAGTGTACCACCACCTGTTATGTCATCAGCAGCCGTCGATGCTGCACTGAATAAGCCACCACCAGTCGCGTTTCCAAGTAATTTTGCACCTTTTAATTATAATATGATTAGAAGCGATTCAAAGCAACCACCATAAATCGCAAATTATTGAGATGCAATATGAATTTAGTAGCCAAATTCAAGCCATGCAGGCATTAATTAAAACAACAAACGAATGTATGAGAAATTGTGTAGCCAATTTGAAGAACGAGATCCGAATTCTGCACCGACCTCAACCTCAAATCACATACAATTGTCTCAGCTGCCACCGAACTCACCCATCCACCAAGCCACTGAGACCAGAAACCCACCGCAGTATTCTGCACAGATCTCTTTGCCAAATAATACGCAACTACTGTCTCAGCCGCCACTGAATCCGTCCGTCCACCAGTCCGACAAACGACCAACAACACAAGCTTTGCAACAGCAGCAATTTCTTCAACAAACAATTGCAACCGAACCCTTCGATAATATTCAATCTTTAGCTAGCCAAGTAGGTTCATTTCCCTCCTCGAGTCAGTCAAGCCATAGAAACGTAGCGCAGCGACAAAAGATAATTTATCCTCTTCCAATATTTACAGGTGCCCCAGAGGATTGGCAAACATTTTCAGAAGCCTTCCACACTACCACCATCGAATTTGATTATTCGCCATTGCACAATATTATGCGACTGCGCGATGCAATCCAAAAGGATACTAGACAGGTTGTGGAGGCATTGCTCTCCAGCTCTAACAACGTTGACGCGATCATGACGACTTTAGAGGACATGTACGGACGACCAGAACAGCTGATTAGCAGCCAGATTTAAAAGGTTCGGCTGGTTCCACCCGTCATAGAAAGAAACCTTGTGTCGTTGGTCAATTTCGTGAATAAAATCGCAACTAATAAGTGAACTGGTGGATAAATTGCCCTGGAACGACAACCAACAATTGTTGAATTTAGCCAGTGGTTGGTTACTCTCCGAAAATTAGCCAATATGGTAACCGATTCATTGCCATCGTCGTCGTCGTCTCAACCAATTCTAAACCGTAATTCAAGTCGAAAGCCAGCCGCACCTAATTCTGGTGCAACAAAGTGTCGTCGATTCGCTTATGTGAGTGTCGTCCAGCCAAAGTGCCCGATATGCGAGGGTAAGTGTTGCAGTGTTGTCGAATGTAAACCCTTTTCACAACTGCCAGTAGATGAACGTTAGAAAAAGGCCAAAATATTAAAGACCTGTTTTTGTTGCCTTAAAACTGGTCACCAATCTAGTCGTTGTTACTCACGTAAGCGCTGCGGAATTGAAGGATGTTCATACAACCACCACCGCCTTCTACACTGCAACACAAAAGAAACCAATAAGCCAGACGACACAGCAAACACGAGTAAAACACAGAGACACATTTCCATCACAAATAATCCAGTTCAAGGGTCGACTAGTCAAGCGAAGACATCCTTGACTCAACAGGAACACCGGTGCTGCCACGCAGGAAGTGTTCATGATGACGTCAAGGATATTTTGTTCCAAATATTGCCGGTGAAATTCTATGGCCAGGATAAGACGATTATTACCTACGCGTTTGTGGACGATGGAGCCAATGTCACTATGGTTGAGGTTGACCAGGATCTGGCTTGTGAGTTGGGTATACGTGGTAAACCGGATTCATTGGAGCTACAATGGTTGAGCCAAAAAACAATTAGCCAGCAAGCCGAAATTATAGAGATAACAATAAGTTGATTTGAAGAAGATTCTGAAAAATATCAGCTGTCCAATGTTTATACCTCACCAAGCATGTCATTGCCAACCCAAAGTGTTAATCGTGGTGAATTTATTAGGTACAAATAAAAACGTTTACCTTTCGGGGCTGCCACTTATCGAGTACAGTAATATTCAACCAAAATTAATAATTAGTCTAGCTCGTGCCTACTTAACAGTACCTTCGGAATGTCCACGTGCACCTCCAGGCCCAATTGCCACTAGAACTAGACTAGGATGGATAGTCTATGGGCCCGTATTAGAGGGTGAAAATACAAGAAAGGTGAGCCGACGCGTGATGCACATCAACACAAGCCATGAACAATCAAAAAATAAGTTGGATGAAATGAACGACACCATTCGGAGTTATTTTGATGTGGAAACATTTGGGATACGTCTAGATGTTAAAACAGCTGTTTCCCCTGCAGATGAAAGAGCAATGTTTCTGCTCGAATCTACGACAAAAATATCGGGAATCGTTATGAAGTGGGACTTTTGTGGAAAGAAAACATCGCCGTTTTTCCAGATAGCTACAAAATGGCATTGAACCGACTCGAAAATGTCGAGAAAAAATGGCAAGAGATCCAGAGTATGCAAGAGAGTATTCCGAAAAAATTAAAGATTATTTAGCAAAAGGTTATGCGAGAACTTCTAGAACATTATACTTGCCACACTTCGGAGTAAGAAACCCCAACAAAGCTGGTATACGTCTTGTTTTTGATGCAGCCGCTGAAGTTAAACAGTTTTCTCTCAATAAAGCCTTACTTACGGGGCCAGACATAAACCAACCTTTAACTTCAATTCTCTTTATATTTAGGCAAGCTCAATATGCAGTGTGTGGTGACATCAAGGAAATGTTCCACCAAGTCAAGATATTGAAAGCAGATCAGGATAGCCAGCGATTCCTGTGGAGAGAAGATCCATCAGAGCCAGTAGAAACTTTTGTCATGGAACGAATGATTTTCGGAGCTACATATTCACCGACTATTGCCCAACATGTCAAAAACGTCAATGCGACAGATTCCAAGAGCTGTGAAAGGTATTATTGAAAGACATTATGTCGACGATTATGTGGACAGCCTCCAGACAGAAGACGAGGCGATTGAAGTTTTGAAGGACGTCATCGAGATACATAAGGCCACCGGTTTCGAGCTACGCAACATTACATCAAATTCAGAGAGATTGAAAGTAGCAGCTGGGAGTGCCATTTGTGAACCAGGGGAGTCTGTCAGTGTGGATGATGGTGGGATAGAGCGGATTTTGGGAATGCATTGGTTACCGAAACTAGACGTCTTCTTTAACACTTTGAGGTTCAACAAAGTTCCGGCAGAAATATTGAACTTTACCAGAAAACCGACAAAGAGAGAAATGCTAAGTATGAATATGTCTGTATTTGATCCATTCGGTTTCCTGGTGGACTTTATGATATCAGTGAATGTTTTGATGCAAGCCACATGGAAGGCTGGTATTCAGTGGGACGAACCACTGCCGGATGAAATTTATTGTCGGTGGAAGATGTGGATGGAGGAGTTGCCTAAGGTGAAAGAATTTCGAGTGCCAAGGTGCTATTTTTCGGATTTTGAGACGAGTCAAGTGGATCTTCACATATCCATCGATGCAAGCGAAGAGGCGATGGCGGTGGTGGCATATTGGAATGCGATGAGTGATGGTGAAGTTTAATTGGTTTTTGTTGCAGCTAAAAGTAGCTTAGCTCCGACACGATATCACACCATACCTAAGCTCGAACTGCAGGCCGCAGTAATGGGTGTTCGACTGATGGAATCCATTGTTAAATGCCATACAGCGAAGATCAATAGACGTCATTTTTGGAGCGATTCACACACTGTGATCCGTTGTATTCATTCAGACCATCGAGCCTATAAGCAGTATGTCGCAAATCGGGTCTCTGAAATCCTAGAAGGAAGTAAAGTTAATGAATGGCGCTGGTGTCCTGGTCATCTCAACCCAGCCGATGAGGCAACTCGAGCTAAATTTCCCCTGCGGTGGGATACAAATAGCAGGTGGATAAGAGGTCCATAATTTCTGTTTGACGAAGAAGACGCTTGGCCAGACGAATCTTTGATGGGCAAAAACGATGATAGAAGTCACGATGAGCTTTGCATTAAACACCACCTTTTTGTGGCGAAACATAAGGTAAATTTGATAAACCATATTATAAATCGTTTTAATCGTAGAGATGTCTTTGTCGATGGGTGCAGCAGCAGGTTTTAGCAGACGAGTATGCAGCCTTGTCACAAAATAAACTCATCTCCTCAGCCAGCACGATCAGATCTTTGAATCCTTTTCTTACGCAAGATGGAGTTTTTGAGTGTGAACGGCCGGATAATCAATGCAGGGTGCATATCAATTCAAGCGAGGCAGCCAATTATCCTACCAGCGAAGCATGCGTTTACGAGTCTATTGGTGACTTTCTATCACAGAAAATTTCATCATATCAACATGTCAACAGCGATAAGTGAGCTACGTCGAAAATTTTGGATTCCGTCTATTAGAATGTTGATGAATAGTGAGCGGAAACGATGTGACCATTGCCGTTACCGAAGAGCTAAACCCGTACAGCCACAAATGGGTGTGTTGCCGCTCGACCGCATAACACCTTACGTACGCCCTTTCTCATATACAGGGCTGGATTATTTTGGCCCTATCACCGTCACCATTCGTCGTCAACGGGAGAAGCGGTGGGTAGCACTTTTTACATGTTTGACGGTTCGTGCTATCCACTTGGAAATCGCAGCAGATCTTTCCAGCGCCGCCTGCCTTTTATGCATTCGTAACTTCATTAATAGACGGGGTGTGCCAATCATGATTAGAAGCGACAATGGAACAAATTTTGTCGGCATTGCTAAGGAGCTTCAAGGTGTTCAAAAATTTATCGACCAAGACACCATCAAAGCGTGTTTATCACCTTTGGGAATTGTGTGGAAGTTCAACACACCCTTGAACCCTAGTGAAGGTGGTGCTTGGGAGAGACTCGTTCAATCAGTAAAGAAGGCCTTATACACGATGTTGAAGGAACACTCTCCACGCTTGGAAACTCTTCAAAGCTTCCTGATCGAGGAGGAAAATATAGTAAATTTGAGACCTCTAACACACATTCCTGTGACGCCAGAAGAGCCTGAGCCATTAACGCCAAATCACTTCTTGCTTGGCGGCCCTAATTCTACTCAAACGCCAGCCCCGTACGAGCCCCGACTGCTATGCCTGAGAAAACAATGGCGAGTGGTCCAAAATATGAAAAACGGAATGTGGCATCAATGGATAAGGGAATACCTGCCCGAGCTTACGAGACGAACCAAGTAGTGTCAACCTGCCAAACCAATCGAACTGGGTAGTCTCGTACTAATTTGTGATGCTGACATTCCTAGGTCACAATGGACACGCGTCCGAGTACTTAAGTTGCACTTTGGTAAAGATGACATAGCCCGGTCAGCCATAGTTAGGACTAGCACTGGTAAGTTGAGAAGGCCAGTATCGAAGTTAGCAGTCCTAGACATGAAGATGTCAGAAGATCGTGAGGCTTCCCCCTCTAGGTCAGCTCACGGGAATGGGGATGTCGAGAATTGAACTCAGCCTTTTATTCGTCGACTGGATGCTGCCATCCTAACTAAATTAAATGTTTATCTCTCTTTTATTTAATTGTATATCTGTACTTTCCTGTAATTAACTTTGCGCCCTTTTGGCAAGAAAATTATTCTGATTTCCGACTCATGGGCATTAGCCATTTTAAATTTATAAGGTCCAGCAGCAAAAAAATAGTAAGTTAATTTTGTATTCTATATGTATTTTAATATTATAAAATGTTCAATTATTATAGAGAAAAACAAATCTCCAACCCAATCTCCAATAAAATTTGTAATCGACATCATCGTCAATAATATATTGTCGTCTTTTATTTGGATGATTCAAATAAGTAAGTCAAGTTGGAGGAAGTTTTATTCCGTAGCTGTGCCGGAGCCAAAATTGTATGGTTGTTCTGTCAGACGCAACATCTTTTTTCTTATTTTGCTACATCGCCACCCGCGATTTGTGCCAATATTTCAGCAATATAAAGCCCACGAGATTGTCTGGAGGCACTCCAAAGCCGTTGCAAGCAATTGCAGAATACGCCGCCTTACGTGGTCTCCTCTTTGTCATTGTCTGTCGGGTCCCCAAGCACATTGTCTTATGCCACTGACCCAAGACACTAAGAGAAGAGTAAGCCAACGTATTAATAAAGGAGTAACTCCAGCAAGATTCGACATCTACGCCGTCAAAATGCCAGTCGAAAGATCGCCACCATCCGCCCATGTCAGCCAAGCAAATTTGCCTGCACCATCATTGATGCCACCGCCTGCCCAAGGCAACCAAGCAAATTTGCCTGCAGCATCATCGATGCCACCGCCTGCCCAAGGCAGTCAAGCAAACTTGCTTGCAGAATTCTCAGTGCCACCGCCCGCCCAAGGCATTCAAGTGAATTCATCTTCAACATCATCGATGGCACCACCTAACAGTAGCTTGTTTCAAGTAGGTTTACTTTCAACATCAGTGCCTCCACCCGCCCACAATCCACTCAAAGTGAATTTGCCTTCGCCACTGATGCCATCGACCGCCCGGAGCCTACTTCATACAAGTTTACCTTCAACATCAGTGCCACCACCCGCCCATAATCCACCTCAAGTGAATTTCCCCCCGTCAGCCGACATAAGTGGGGGAAGGAATATGCCATTGTTAACACCACAAGTAACACCCAGTGCATCAAGTGTACCACCACCTGTTATGTCATCAGCAGCCGTCGATGCTGCACTGAATAAGCCACCACCAGTCGCGTTTCCAAGTAATTTTGCACCTTTTAATTATAATATGATTAGAAGCGATTCAAAGCAACCACCATAAATCGCAAATTATTGAGATGCAATATGAATTTAGTAGCCAAATTCAAGCCATGCAGGCATTAATTAAAACAACAAACGAATGTATGAGAAATTGTGTAGCCAATTTGAAGAACGAGATCCGAATTCTGCACCGACCTCAACCTCAAATCACATACAATTGTCTCAGCTGCCACCGAACTCACCCATCCACCAAGCCACTGAGACCAGAAACCCACCGCAGTATTCTGCACAGATCTCTTTGCCAAATAATACGCAACTACTGTCTCAGCCGCCACTGAATCCGTCCGTCCACCAGTCCGACAAACGACCAACAACACAAGCTTTGCAACAGCAGCAATTTCTTCAACAAACAATTGCAACCGAACCCTTCGATAATATTCAATCTTTAGCTAGCCAAGTAGGTTCATTTCCCTCCTCGAGTCAGTCAAGCCATAGAAACGTAGCGCAGCGACAAAAGATAATTTATCCTCTTCCAATATTTACAGGTGCCCCAGAGGATTGGCAAACATTTTCAGAAGCCTTCCACACTACCACCATCGAATTTGATTATTCGCCATTGCACAATATTATGCGACTGCGCGATGCAATCCTAAAGGATACTAGACAGGTTGTGGAGGCATTGCTCTCCAGCTCTAACAACGTTGACGCGATCATGACGACTTTAGAGGACATGTACGGACGACCAGAACAGCTGATTAGCAGCCAGATTTAAAAGGTTCGGCTGGTTCCACCCGTCATAGAAAGAAACCTTGTGTCGTTGGTCAATTTCGTGAATAAAATCGCAACTAATAAGTGAACTGGTGGATAAATTGCCCTGGAACGACAACCAACAATTGTTGAATTTAGCCAGTGGTTGGTTACTCTCCGAAAATTAGCCAATATGGTAACCGATTCATTGCCATCGTCGTCGTCGTCTCAACCAATTCTAAACCGTAATTCAAGTCGAAAGCCAGCCGCACCTAATTCTGGTGCAACAAAGTGTCGTCGATTCGCTTATGTGAGTGTCGTCCAGCCAAAGTGCCCGATATGCGAGGGTAAGTGTTGCAGTGTTGTCGAATGTAAACCCTTTTCACAACTGCCAGTAGATGAACGTTAGAAAAAGGCCAAAATATTAAAGACCTGTTTTTGTTGCCTTAAAACTGGTCACCAATCTAGTCGTTGTTACTCACGTAAGCGCTGCGGAATTGAAGGATGTTCATACAACCACCACCGCCTTCTACACTGCAACACAAAAGAAACCAATAAGCCAGACGACACAGCAAACACGAGTAAAACACAGAGACACATTTCCATCACAAATAATCCAGTTCAAGGGTCGACTAGTCAAGCGAAGACATCCTTGACTCAACAGGAACACCGGTGCTGCCACGCAGGAAGTGTTCATGATGACGTCAAGGATATTTTGTTCCAAATATTGCCGGTGAAATTCTATGGCCAGGATAAGACGATTATTACCTACGCGTTTGTGGACGATGGAGCCAATGTCACTATGGTTGAGGTTGACCAGGATCTGGCTTGTGAGTTGGGTATACGTGGTAAACCGGATTCATTGGAGCTACAATGGTTGAGCCAAAAAACAATTAGCCAGCAAGCCGAAATTATAGAGATAACAATAAGTTGATTTGAAGAAGATTCTGAAAAATATCAGCTGTCCAATGTTTATACCTCACCAAGCATGTCATTGCCAACCCAAAGTGTTAATCGTGGTGAATTTATTAGGTACAAATAAAAACGTTCACCTTTCGGGGCTGCCACTTATCGAGTACAGTAATATTCAACCAAAATTAATAATTAGTCTAGCTCGTGCCTACTTAACAGTACCTTCGGAATGTCCACGTGCACCTCCAGGCCCAATTGCCACTAGAACTAGACTAGGATGGATAGTCTATGGGCCCGTATTAGAGGGTGAAAATACAAGAAAGGTGAGCCGACGCGTGATGCACATCAACACAAGCCATGAACAATCAAAAAATAAGTTGGATGAAATGAACGACACGATTCGGAGTTATTTTGATGTGGAAACATTTGGGATACGTCTAGATGTTAAAACAGCTGTTTCCCCTGCAGATGAAAGAGCAATGTTTCTGCTCGAATCTACGACAAAAATATCGGGAATCGTTATGAAGTGGGACTTTTGTGGAAAGAAAACATCGCCGTTTTTCCAGATAGCTACAAAATGGCATTGAACCGACTCGAAAATGTCGAGAAAAAATGGCAAGAGATCCAGAGTATGCAAGAGAGTATTCCGAAAAAATTAAAGATTATTTAGCAAAAGGTTATGCGAGAACTTCTAGAACATTATACTTGCCACACTTCGGAGTAAGAAACCCCAACAAAGCTGGTATACGTCTTGTTTTTGATGCAGCCGCTGAAGTTAAACAGTTTTCTCTCAATAAAGCCTTACTTACGGGGCCGGACATAAACCAACCTTTAACTTCAATTCTCTTTAAATTTAGGCAAGCTCAATATGCAGTGTGTGGTGACATCAAGGAAATGTTCCACCAAGTCAAGATATTGAAAGCAGATCAGGATAGCCAGCGATTCCTGTGGAGAGAAGATCCATCAGAGCCAGTAGAAACTTTTGTCATGGAACGAATGATTTTCGGAGCTACATATTCACCGACTATTGCCCAACATGTCAAAAACGTCAATGCGACAGATTCCAAGAGCTGTGAAAGGTATTATTGAAAGACATTATGTCGACGATTATGTGGACAGCCTCCAGACAGAAGACGAGGCGATTGAAGTTTTGAAGGACGTCATCGAGATACATAAGGCCACCGGTTTCGAGCTACGCAACATTACATCAAATTCAGAGAGATTGAAAGTAGCAGCTGGGAGTGCCATTTGTGAACCAGGGGAGTCTGTCAGTGTGGATGATGGTGGGATAGAGCGGATTTTGGGAATGCATTGGTTACCGAAACTAGACGTCTTCTTTAACACTTTGAGGTTCAACAAAGTTCCGGCAGAAATATTGAACTTTACCAGAAAACCGACAAAGAGAGAAATGCTAAGTATGAATATGTCTGTATTTGATCCATTCGGTTTCCTGGTGGACTTTATGATATCAGTGAATGTTTTGATGCAAGCCACATGGAAGGCTGGTATTCAGTGGGACGAACCACTGCCGGATGAAATTTATTGTCGGTGGAAGATGTGGATGGAGGAGTTGCCTAAGGTGAAAGAATTTCGAGTGCCAAGGTGCTATTTTTCGGATTTTCGGATTTTGAGACGAGTCAAGTGGATCTTCACATATCCATCGATGCAAGCGAAGAGGCGATGGCGGTGGTGGCATATTGGAATGCGATGAGTGATGGTGAAGTTTAATTGGTTTTTGTTGCAGCTAAAAGTAGCTTAGCTCCGACACGATATCACACCATACCTAAGCTCGAACTGCAGGCCGCAGTAATGGGTGTTCGACTGATGGAATCCATTGTTAAATGCCATACACCGAAGATCAATAGACGTCATTTTTGGAGCGATTCACACACTGTGATCCGTTGTATTCATTCAGACCATCGAGCCTATAAGCAGTATGTCGCAAATCGGGTCTCTGAAATCCTAGAAGGAAGTAAAGTTAATGAATGGCGCTGGTGTCCTGGTCATCTCAACCCAGCCGATGAGGCAACTCGAGCTAAATTTCCCCTGCGGTGGGATACAAATAGCAGGTGGATAAGAGGTCCATAATTTCTGTTTGACGAAGAAGACGCTTGGCCAGACGAATCTTTGATGGGCAAAAACGATGATAGAAGTCACGATGAGCTTTGCATTAAACACCACCTTTTTGTGGCGAAACATAAGGTAAATTTGATAAACCATATTATAAATCGTTTTAATCGTAGAGATGTCTTTGTCGATGGGTGCAGCAGCAGGTTTTAGCAGACGAGTATGCAGCCTTGTCACAAAATAAACTCATCTCCTCAGCCAGCACGATCAGATCTTTGAATCCTTTTCTTACGCAAGATGGAGTTTTTGAGTGTGAACGGCCGGATAATCAATGCAGGGTGCATATCATTTCAAGCGAGGCAGCCAATTATCCTACCAGCGAAGCATGCGTTTACGAGTCTATTGGTGACTTTCTATCACAGAAAATTTCATCATATCAACATGTCAACAGCGATAAGTGAGCTAAGTCGAAAATTTTGGATTCCGTCTATTAGAATGTTGATGAATAGTGAGCGGAAACGATGTGACCATTGCCGTTACCGAAGAGCTAAACCCGTACAGCCACAAATGGGTGTGTTGCCGCTCGACCGCATAACACCTTACGTACGCCCTTTCTCATATACAGGGCTGGATTATTTTGGCCCTATCACCGTCACCATTCGTCGTCAACGGGAGAAGCGGTGGGTAGCACTTTTTACATGTTTGACGGTTCGTGCTATCCACTTGGAAATCGCAGCAGATCTTTCCAGCGCCGCCTGCCTTTTATGCATTCGTAACTTCATTAATAGACGGGGTGTGCCAATCATGATTAGAAGCGACAATGGAACAAATTTTGTCGGCATTGCTAAGGAGCTTCAAGGTGTTCAAAAATTTATCGACCAAGACACCATCAAAGCGTGTTTATCACCTTTGGGAATTGTGTGGAAGTTCAACACACCCTTGAACCCTAGTGAAGGTGGTGCTTGGGAGAGACTCGTTCAATCAGTAAAGAAGGCCTTATACACGATGTTGAAGGAACACTCTCCACGCTTGGAAACTCTTCAAAGCTTCCTGATCGAGGAGGAAAATATAGTAAATTTGAGACCTCTAACACACATTCCTGTGACGCCAGAAGAGCCTGAGCCATTAACGCCAAATCACTTCTTGCTTGGCGGCCCTAATTCTACTCAAACGCCAGCCCCGTACGAGCCCCGACTGCTATGCCTGAGAAAACAATGGCGAGTGGTCCAAAATATGAAAAACGGAATGTGGCATCAATGGATAAGGGAAAACCTGCCCGAGCTTACGAGACGAACCAAGTAGTGTCAACCTGCCAAACCAATCGAACTGGGTAGTCTCGTACTAATTTGTGATGCTGACATTCCTAGGTCACAATGGACACGCGTCCGAGTACTTAAGTTGCACTTTGGTAAAGATGACATAGCCCGGTCAGCCATAGTTAGGACTAGCACTGGTAAGCTGAGAAGGCCAGTATCGAAGTTAGCAGTCCTAGACATGAAGATGTCAGAAGATCGTGAGGCTTCCCCCTCTAGGTCAGCTCACGGGAATGGGGATGTCGAGAATTGAACTCAGCCTTTTATTCGTCGACTGGATGCTGCCATCCTAACTAAATTAAATGTTTATCTCTCTTTTATTTAATTGTATATCTGTACTTTCCTGTAATTAACTTTGCGCCCTTTTGGCAAGAAAATTATTCTGATTTCCGACTCATGGTCATTAGCCATTTTAAATTTATAAGGTCCAGCAGCAAAAAAATAGTAAGTTAATTTTGTATTCTATATGTATTTTAATATTATAAAATGTTCAATTATTATAGAGAAAAACAAATCTCCAACCCAATCTCCAATAAAATTTGTAATCGACATCATCGTCAATAATATATTGTCGTCTTTTATTTGGATGATTCAAATAAGTAAGTCAAGTTGGAGGAAGTTTTATTCCGTAGCTGTGCCGGAGCCAAAATTGTATGGTTGTTCTGTCAGACGCAACATCTTTTTTCTTATTTTGCTACATCGCCGCCCGCGATTTGTGCCAATATTTCAGCAATATAAAGCCCACGAGATTGTCTGGAGGCACTCCAAAGCCGTTGCAAGCAATTGCAGAATACGCCGCCTTACGTGGTCTCCTCTTTGTCATTGTCTGTCGGGTCCCCAAGCACATTGTCTTATGCCACTGACCCAAGACACTAAGAGAAGAGTAAGCCAACGTATTAATAAAGGAGTAACTCCAGCAAGATTCGACATCTACGCCGTCAAAATGCCAGTCGAAAGATCGCCACCATCCGCCCATGTCAGCCAAGCAAATTTGCCTGCACCATCATTGATGCCACCGCCTGCCCAAGGCAACCAAGCAAATTTGCCTGCAGCATCATCGATGCCACCGCCTGCCCAAGGCAGTCAAGCAAACTTGCTTGCAGAATTCTCAGTGCCACCGCCCGCCCAAGGCATTCAAGTGAATTCATCTTCAACATCATCGATGGCACCACCTAACAGTAGCTTGTTTCAAGTAGGTTTACTTTCAACATCAGTGCCTCCACCCGCCCACAATCCACTCAAAGTGAATTTGCCTTCGCCACTGATGCCATCGACCGCCCGGAGCCTACTTCATACAAGTTTACCTTCAACATCAGTGCCACCACCCGCCCATAATCCACCTCAAGTGAATTTCCCCCCGTCAGCCGACATAAGTGGGGGAAGGAATATGCCATTGTTAACACCACAAGTAACACCCAGTGCATCAAGTGTACCACCACCTGTTATGTCATCAGCAGCCGTCGATGCTGCACTGAATAAGCCACCACCAGTCGCGTTTCCAAGTAATTTTGCACCTTTTAATTATAATATGATTAGAAGCGATTCAAAGCAACCACCATAAATCGCAAATTATTGAGATGCAATATGAATTTAGTAGCCAAATTCAAGCCATGCAGGCATTAATTAAAACAACAAACGAATGTATGAGAAATTGTGTAGCCAATTTGAAGAACGAGATCCGAATTCTGCACCGACCTCAACCTCAAATCACATACAATTGTCTCAGCTGCCACCGAACTCACCCATCCACCAAGCCACTGAGACCAGAAACCCACCGCAGTATTCTGCACAGATCTCTTTGCCAAATAATACGCAACTACTGTCTCAGCCGCCACTGAATCCGTCCGTCCACCAGTCCGACAAACGACCAACAACACAAGCTTTGCAACAGCAGCAAGTTCTTCAACAAACAATTGCAACCGAACCCTTCGATAATATTCAATCTTTAGCTAGCCAAGTAGGTTCATTTCCCTCCTCGAGTCAGTCAAGCTATAGAAACGTAGCGCAGCGACAAAAGATAATTTATCCTCTTCCAATATTTACAGGTGCCCCAGAGGATTGGCAAACATTTTCAGAAGCCTTCCACACTACCACCATCGAATTTGATTATTCGCCATTGCACAATATTATGCGACTGCGCAATGCAATCCAAAAGGATACTAGACAGGTTGTGGAGGCATTGCTCTCCAGCTCTAACAACGTTGACGCGATCATGACGACTTTAGAGGACATGTACGGACGACCAGAACAGCTGATTAGCAGCCAGATTTAAAAGGTTCGGCTGGTTCCACCCGTCATAGAAAGAAACCTTGTGTCGTTGGTCAATTTCGTGAATAAAATCGCAACTAATAAGTGAACTGGTGGATAAATTGCCCTGGAACGACAACCAACAATTGTTGAATTTAGCCAGTGGTTGGTTACTCTCCGAAAATTAGCCAATATGGTAACCGATTCATTGCCATCGTCGTCTCAACCAATTCTAAACCGTAATTCAAGTCGAAAGCCAGCCGCACCTAATTCTGGTGCAACAAAGGGTTGTCGATTCGCTTATGTGAGTGTCGTCCAGCCAAAGTGCCCGATATGCGAGGGTAAGTGTTGCAGTGTTGTCGAATGTAAACCCTTTTCACAACTGCTAGTAGATGAACGTTGGAAAAAGGCCAAAATGTTAAAGACCTGTTTTTGTTGCCTTAAAACTGGTCACCAATCTAGTCGTTGTTACTCACGTAAGCGCTGCGGAATTGAAGGATGTTCATACAACCACCACCGCCTTCCACACTGCAACACAAAAGAAACCAATAAGCCAGACGACACAGCAAACACGAGTAAAACACAGAGACACATTTCCATCACAAATAATCCAGTTCAAGGGTCGACTAGTCAAGCGAAGACATCCATGTCTCAACAGGAACACCGTAGCTGCCACGCAGGAAGTGTCCATGATGACGTCAAGGATATTTTGTTCCAAATATTGCCAGTGAAAGTCTATGGCCAGGATAAGACGATTATTACCTACGCGTTTGTGGACGATGGAGCCAATGTCACTATGGTTGCGGTTGACCAGGATCTGGCTTGTGAGTTGGGTATACGTGGTATACCGGATTCATTAGAGCTACAATGGTTGAGCCAAAAAACAATTAGCCAGCAAGCCGAAATTATAGAGATAATAATAAGTTGAATTGAAGAAGATTCTGAAAAATATCAGCTGTCCAATGTTTATACCTCACCAAGCATGTCATTGCCAACCCAAAGTTTTAATCGTGGTGAATTTATTAGGTAAAAATAAAAACGTTCACCTTTCGGGGCTGCCACTTATCGAGTACAGTAATATTCAACCAAAATTAATAATTAGTCTAGCTCATGCCTACTTAACAGTACCTTCGGAATGTCCACGTGCACCTCCAGGCCCAATTGCCACTAGAACTAGACTAGGATGGATAGTCTATGGGCCCGTATTAGAGGGTGAAAATACAAGAAAGGTGAGCCGACGCGTGATGCACATCAACAAAAGCCATGAACAATCAAAAAATAAGTTGGATGAAATGAACGACACGATTCGGAGTTATTTTGATGTGGAAACATTTGGGATACGTCTAGATGTTAAAACAGCTGTTTCCCCTGCAGATGAAAGAGCAATGTTTCTGCTCGAATCTACGACAAAAATATCGGGAATCGTTATGAAGTGGGACTTTTGTGGAAAGAAAACATCGCCGTTTTCCAGATAGCTACAAAATGGCATTGATCCGACTCGAAAATGTCGAGAAAAAAATGGCAAGAGATCCAGAGTATGCAAGAGAGTATTCCGAAAAAATTAAAGATTATTTAGCAAAAGGTTATGCGAGAAAACTTAATCCAGAAAAAAACAGCCAGCGAACTTCTAGAAAATTTTACTTGCCACACTTTGGAGTAAGAAACCCCAACAAAGCTGATATACGTCTTGTTTTTGATGCAGCCGCTGAAGTTAAACAGTTTTCTCTCAATAAAGCCTTACTTACGGGGCCAGACATAAACCAACCTTTAACTTCAATTCTCTTTAAATTAAGGCAAGCTCAATATGCAGTGTGTGGTGGCATCAAGGCAATGTTCCACCAAGTCCAGATATTGAAAGCAGATCAGGATAGCCAGCGATTCCTGTGGAGAGAAGATCCATCAGAGCCAGTAGAATCTTTTGTCATGGAACGAATGATTTTCGGAGCTACATATTCACCGACTATTGCCCAACATGTCAAAAACGTCAATGCGACAGTTTCCAAGAGCTGTGAAAGGTATTATTGAAAGACATTATGTCGACGATTATGTGGACAGCCTCCAGACAGAAGACGAGGCGATTGAAGTTTTGAAGGAAGTCATCGAGATACATAAGGCCACCGGTTTCGAACTACGCAACATTACATCAAATTCAGAGAGATTGAAAGTAGCAGCTGGGAGTGCCATATGTGAACCAGGGGAGTCTGTCAGTGTGGATGATGGTGGGATAGAGCGGATTTTGGGAATGCATTGGTTACCGAAACTAGACGTCTTCATTAACACTTTGAGGTTCAACAAAGTTCCGGCAGAAATATTGAACTTTACCAGAAAACCGACAAAGAGAGAAATGCTAAGTATGAATATGTCTGTATTTGATCCATTCGGTTTCCTGGTGGACTTTATGATATCAGTGAATGTTTTGATGCAAGCCACATGGAAGGCTGGTATTCAGTGGGACGAACCACTGCCGGATGAAATTTATTGTCGGTGGAAGATGTGGATGGAGGAGTTGCCTAAGGTGAAAGAATTTCGAGTGCCAAGGTGCTATTTTTCGGATTTTGAGACGAGTCAAGTGGATCTTCACATATCCATCGATGCAAGCGAAGAGGCGATGGCGGTGGTGGCATATTGGAATGCGATGAGTGATGGTGAAGTTTAATTGGTTTTTGTTGCAGATAAAAGTAGCTTAGCTCCGACACGATATCACACCATACCTAAGCTCGAACTGCAGGCCGCAGTAATGGGTGTTCGACTGATGGAATCCATTGTTAAATGCCATACAGCGAAGATCAATAGACGTCATTTTTGGAGCGATTCACACACTATGATCCGTTGGATTCATTCAGACCATCGAGCCTATAAGCAGTATGTCGCAAATCGGGTCTCTGGAATCCTAGAAGGAAGTAAAGTTGATGAATGGCGCTGGTGTCCTGGTCATCAAAACCCAGCTGATGAGGCAACTCGAGCTAAATTTCCTCTGCGGTGGGATACAAATAGCAGGTGGATAAGAGGTCCACAATTTCTGTTTGACGAAGAAGATGCTTGGCCAGACGAATCTTTGATGGGCAAAAACGATGATAGAAGTCACGATGAGCTTCGCATTAAACACCAATTTTTTTTTTGGCGAAACATAAGGTAAATTTGATTAACCATATTATTAATCGTTTTAATCGTAGAGATGTCTTTGTCGATGGGTGCAGCAGCAGGTTTTAGCAGACGAGTATGCAGCCTTGTCACAAAATAAACTCATCTCCTCAGCCAGCACGATCAGATCTTTGAATCCTTTTCTTACGCAAGATGGAGTTTTGTGTGTGAACGGCCGGATAATCAATGCAGGGTGCATATCAATTCAAGCGAGGCAGACAATTATCCTACCAGCGAAGCATGCGTTTACGAGTTTGTTGGTGACTTTCTATCACAGCAAATTTCATCATATCAACATGTCAACAGCGATAAGTGAGCTACGTCGAAAATTTTGGATTCCGTCTATTAGAATGTTGATGAATAGTGAGCGGAAACGATGTGACCATTGCCGTTACCGAAGAGCTAAACCCGTACAGCCACAAATGGTTGTGTTGCCGCTCGACCGCATAACACCTTACGTACGCCCTTTCTCATATACAGGGCTGGATTATTTTGGCTCTTTCACCGTCACCATTCGTCGTCAACGGGAGAAGCGGTGGGTAGCACTTTTTACATGTTTGACGGTTCGTGCTATCCACTTGGAAATCGCAGCAGATCTTTCCAGCGCCGCCTGCCTTTTATGCATTCGTAACTTCATTAATAGACGGGGTGTGCCAATCATGATTAGAAGCGACAATGGAACAAATTTTGTCGGCATTGCTAAGGAGCTTCAAGGTGTTCAAAAATTTATCGACCAAGACACCATCAAAGCGTGTTTATCACCTTTGGGAATCGTGTGGAAGTTCAACACACCCTTGAACCCTAGTGAAGGTGGGAGAGACTCGTTCAATCAGTAAAGAAGGCCTTATACACGATGTTGAAGGAACACTCTCCACGCTTGGAAACTCTTCAAAGCTTCCTGATCGAGGCGGAAAATATAGTAAATTTGAGACCTCTAACACACATTCCTGTGACGCCAGAAGAGCCTGAGCCATTAACGCCAAATCACTTCTTGCTTGGCGGCCCTAATTCTATTCAAACGCCAGCCCCGTACGAGCCCCGACTGCTATGCCTGAGAAAACAATGGCGAGTGGTCCAAAATATGAAAAACGGAATGTGGCATCAATGGATAAGGGAATACCTGCCCGAGCTTACGAGACGAACCAAGTAGTGTCAACCTGCCAAACCAATCGAACTGGGTAGTCTCGTACTAATTTGTGATGCTGACATTCCTAGGTCACAATGGACACGCGTCCGAGCACTTAAGTTGCACTTTGGTAAAGATGACATAGCCCGGTCAGCCGTAGTTAGGACTAGCACTGGTGAGTTCAGAAGGCCAGTATCGAAGTTAGCAGTCCTAGACATGAAGATGTCAGAAGATCGTGAGGCTTTCCCCTCTAGGTCAGCTCACGGGGATGGGGATGTCGAGAATTGAACTCAGCCTTTTATTCGTCGACTGGATGCTGCCATCCTAACTAAATTAAATGTTTATCTCTCTTTTATTTAATTGTATATCTGTACTTTTCTGTAATTAACTTTGCGCCCTTTTGGCAAGAAAATTATTTTGATTTTCGACTCATGGTCATTAGCCATTTTAAATTTATAAGGTCCAGCAGCAAGAAAAAAGTAACTTAATTTTGTATTCTATATGTATTTTAATATTATAAAATGTTCAAATATTATAGAGAAAAAACCAATCTCCAACCCAATCTCCAATAAAATTTGTAATCGACAACATCGTCAATAATATATTATCGTCTTTTATTTGGATGATTCAAATAAGTAAGTCAAGTTGGAGGAAGTTTTATTCCGTAGATGTGCCGGAGCCAAAATTGTATGGTTGTTCTTTCAGAAGCAACAACCACAAATTTGTTTTTGTTTACTGTGTACTAAAGGGTCCTACAGACGATCAATGTTTATTGTCAATATTCGCTGAAAATGCCATTTTTCGCTGGGTATTGATCGTTTGTATGCTCTTCAATGTCATTGTCAATGAACATTGACGACATTGATGAGAAACAAAATTGATTTGGTTTTCATCAATGTAAGCGTCAATGTCAGGATGGGTTGTGAGCAGCATCAAGGTATTTATCAATGTTTAAGTTGTGTTTGTGTAGTTGGAGGCAAACAAAAACAAATAAATATGAAATTTGTGATTTTCGACTTAATTCTCGCGAATTTAAAAGACAATTTGTTGAATTGAAAATTGAAAAGTGTGGTTGCAACGTTTCATCAATTATTTTTGACGGAAAATATCTTCAATAATTATTGTCAATAAAAATTGATTGTGTGTAGGACTCTTTACACAAAAGGCAGCCATCTTAAAATTTGGCAAACTGCGCCTGACAATACTACTTCAAATCTTTGAAGTATACTTAAGGTTAGACCGCACTCAACTTCAGCAGAACTACACTTCACGATGCATCAAAACATAGGCCACGTTCGGGTGGTAAGCAGATACGTATCTGAGATACGTTAGAAACTGATATGTTTTCGAGCGACCAGAACCGGATACGTAACCAAACCAAACAAAACCAAGAAAATGAACAGATGAGATGTCAGCTATTAGTATAATCCAAACAAATCCGAAAATTTTTGGTATAGCTTTAGATTTCATTTTGACATTAACTGTTTGGTTCGTCAGCTGGTTTTTCCCTAGGCATTACAACAACACAAAAAAATCCAGATACCTTTGGTTACGTATCCGAACGCGGCTGCAACTGAACTTCATACAATTTCAAGCAGATTTTTTTGCGTGTATATGACATAACATCAATAAATTTACCCGATTTTCTACAACATACAGTTCCATCTAAAACCCCCTTTGTTTGAACAATTGGACATCAAACAGATTTGTCAGACATGATCGAAATTATGTAACCCGCTTTAAAATAACAGCAATTCCATAATTTCCAACATTAAAACAACAACAAAAAAAGATATTAGGTACTTTTTTTGTGCTTAAACATAATGATCCATTGTTCAAAGTTATAATAGTTGTAATTCTGTTATAAAATCTGCACGCATGTTTGTCGTCGCCAACTAAGCAGAATTGTAAACCTCGCAATTTTCCCAATCTAACCAGACCTTCCCACATTCTTTAACATTTAAGGGTCCGATGTAAATGTTAAAGCAAAATCTGAAAATAATTTTGATCACACAAATTTGAAAGTCACGACTAAAATTCAATAGTAATTTCAAACCATTTTCCATACAGTCTTAAAATCATGACTGCACAGGCCATGAACGATGGCCGGACTATGTAACATGTCTAAAAAAAATCCAAAAAAAAAAAAATAAATCGGGTGGCACAACGGCTCATGAAGAACCAGGGCCTAGTGACTAACAACTCGCTACCATTCCTGTGTGCGCCTGTCGACAGGAATGGAAGGGACCTACAATTTTATGCCGAATCCGAATAAAGATGAACATATTCATCTTCATAATAGTAGTTATACCTACTCTTTCGCACATCTGTTTATCTAGCATACAACTTTGCTTCGCATCGCTTTAATTTTCTTCGGCGTTTGAATCGTGCTGGTATCCAACTTTTCTTTTTTTTTGTTTCTTGGTGAACAATAAATTTAAAACAAAATTAATATTAACATCATTATATATATTCGCAAACACAATAATATATTGGATTTTCCATACAAAAAATAATTGATTTACAACGCATAAAAACAATAATATTGTGTTCAGTAAATAAAAATCTTGGTGGTATCGATTATTTGGTAATCGACAACGCCAATCGATGTCTGAGCATTTTCGTTCATTCAATTAAGAAAAAAAATAAACATAATATACAAATAAAAATTCTACTCATACACAATTAAATTTTGTGATTATATGTACCTAATCACAATTTTTTTTAAATCTTTTACTTAAATAGAATAATGCAAGGAAAGCATGAAATGGTCATCATATTGTGGTGAATATGCCCAGTTATGTAAACCACGACACATTAGTACAACTTGGCGCGCCATCTGTGAATGAAATAAATAATTAAATCCATCACGGTTGGTGTCCAGCCTCGTTCGTACTGGAATAATTGACGAAACGTTTTTGGAAAGCACCATCTAGCAGACCCTAGAAAATTCTAGAACCCTTTATTTTCGGATATAAATACAGGGCCACCAGTCCGAAAGCGTCAGTTTGATTTTAAAAGTGAATGAATAAAGGAAATAAGTTTTATTTGCGAACCCTTAGTAAATATAACATTGGTGTCAGAAAAAGTGGAATAAAACTTATTTAATCTGTGAATTCAGATAATTATTGATGGTGAAATATTGATAAAGTGTGTGGATTAGTGAACAAATAAGAAAAGGTGTTTGTGAAAAGTGACACACAAAAATATAAGAACAAAATAGAAAAAAAAAAATGGGTCAAATTGTGAATGCATTGAATTGTGTTGAACTTAAAGCAGAACTAACCAGACGAGTTCTTCCTACTGCTGGAACGAAAAATGACTTCATTATCTGTCTGCAGGAAGATTTAAGGCAACACGATGAAAATCCAGACACGTTCCTTTTTGAGATTGAGATGCAAGAAGAGCAAGTAAGTACAACCTTAGACATGACCAATATGATGGCTCAGCTGCTCGCCCAGTTTGAAGACCAACGAAAGGAGCAAAAGAATCTCCTAGAAGAGCAACGCAGTGAACGAATTGAGCAGAAGAATGAACAAATGAAACGAGTAAGAACCAACTTCGAGGGGTAGAAGCTGGTTTCTGGTATCGATGGCCCTAGAACCACCATACAAGTCTCGCAGACTAAACGGAACAATAAAAGTCTGACAGTGGATGCAACATTAAGGGGCAAGAAACAGTTGGCTACAATTGACACCGGCGCCACAGCCTTCATTGTAAGAAAAGACTTGGTCAAGATAACGTGGCTACATAACACCAATAGCTACCGTCTTAACTCCGACAGATGAGGCAGCAAGGCAACATTAAAATCCGTTTGGGAGAACTAGAGTTTTCGCATCTTTTTTTGGTAGCAGATATATGTGATGAGTGCATAATTGGAATCGACTTTATGAAAGAGCACGGAGTGAATCTGGATATCGGTAAACAAGTGTTGAAGTACCAAAATAAAGAGATTCATATGGTATATGGCAACGAAAACTCATCAACTCTAAGAACTGTCATCAAAGAAGACATATGCTTGCCTGCCTCTTCAGAAGTGTTTGTTTGGACGAATAGAATAGAAGGCGATCTAGGTAGCCATCGATACCTTATGGTGGAACCAGAGTCTGAGCAATCTTCCAAAAACATCATCTTAGGGAAGACTCTTGTGGAACCAAAGAACAACATGGTACCCGTACGGATTCTGAACATCAAACCGTACGAGGTCAAGCTCAAGAAAGGAAAAGTAATTGGAAAATGCGAATCTGTGACACTGACCCGGAAAATTCAGCTCCATGAAAGCCAAAATTCTCAAGCTATCCAATCTAAGTCAAAATCAGCTTAGTGTTGCTGGAAGCCTTCTTCATGAGTACGCTGATATATTTTCTTCACCGAGTGGGCAGTATGGTCGAACACAACTGGTAAAGCATCGAATCGACACAGGTAATGCGAGACCGATTCGACAACCAGCAAGACGTCTCCCATTAGATATGAAATGATATCGACAATGAAGAAAGATGGGCTATTCGAAAATTCCAAAAGCCCTTTGGCGTCACCAGTGGTTCTTGTCAAAAAGAAAGATGGAAGCACACAATGTAACAAAGAAAGACAGCTTCCCTCTGCCCAGAATCAGCGATACATTGGATGCAATGGAAGGAGCTCAATGGTTCTCGACGTTAGACTTGAAGAGTGGCTACTGGCAGGAAGAAATCCATCCAGAAGATCGAGAGAAGATAGCTTTCTCAACTGGAAATGGTCTGTGGCAGTTTAAAGTAATGCCATTTGGACTGTGCAACGCTCGGGCAACATTTGAACGTCTGATGGAGTGTGTTCTTCAAGGCCTTTCTTGGAAATCATGGCTTGTATATTTGGACGATGTCATCGTTTATGGAAAAACTTTTGACGAATATTGTGAAAACATTAAGGCTGTATTTCAGTGGCTTCGAGAAGCACACTCAAAATTAAATCCAGATAAATGTGCGCTTTTCAAGACCGAAGTTAAATACCTGGGACATATCATCTCATCCCAAGGAGTAAAGACTGATCCTGAGAAAGTTGACACTGTGAAGAATTGGCCAACACCACAGGATAAACACCAAATCCGTAGCTTTCTTGGTCTAGCCACATATTATCGGCGCTTTGTAAAAGACTTTGCTGGAATCGCTAAAAGCTTACATCAGCTTACTGAAAAGGGGAAGCCGTTCAAATGGTCAGGTGAGTGCGAGAAAAGTTTTCAAGAACTCAAGCTACGCTTGTGTAATGCTCCTGTACTGACCTATCCGACTCCAGGCAAACCTTTCATCATCGACGCCGATGCCAGTAATGCTGGAATTGGAGCTGTATTGTCGCATTGCGTGACCAGAAGGGAACTTCTAGCATTGATTTTGGCAACTAAGCACTTCCATAAGTACATCTATGGGCAGAAGTTCCTCCTTCGAACAGATCATGGTGCGCTTAATTGGCTTATGAACTTCAAAAATCCAGAGGGTCACGTAGCAAGATGGATCGAGAGACTGCAGACATACGACTACGAAATTCAACATCGAAGATGAAAGCTGCACTCAAGCGCAGATGCATTGTCTCGACAACCGTGTAAACAGGACTGTAAGCATTGCACGCGTCAAGAAGAAAATGAAGCGGTTGCCATCCAACGAATAAGAGCCGATCCCATTTACGGTTGGAGCAATGAAGAACTAAGGGTTGCTTAACAAGAAGACTCGGATATAGAACCCATTCTTGCATGGAAGGAACACGAAGAAAAACCAGAATGGGGTGACATCTGCGATTGAAGTCCAGCTCTCAAAGCATATTGGGCACAGTGGGAATCATTTCATGTGCAAGAAGGAGTACTAAGGCGCAAATGGAAATCTGCAGACGGCAAGTCTTATCTGATGCAGTTGATGGTCCCTAGCTCAAAGGTACATGACGTTCTTCGAGAGATGCATGATGGAGTATCTGGAGGTCATTTGGGAGTCAATAAAACGCTGGAGAAGATACAACAACGGTTCTACTGGCTACATGAAAGAGATGATGTCGAAAAAAGGTGCCGAAAATGTGATACTTGTGCTGCTACCAAGGGACCAGGTAGAAAGCTTCAAAGTGGGCACGCCTTTCGAAAGAATAGCAGTAGATGTCGCAGGTCCGTTTCCAGAGACCAACAGCGGAAACCGATACATCCTTGTAGTCATGGATTACTTCAGCAAGTGGCCTGAGGCATTTGCCATCCTAAATCAAGCAGCTAAAACAGTTGTTGATCAGATTATCTTCAATTGGGTGAGCAGATTCAGCGTACCTTCGGAACTGCATTCTGACCAAGGAAGGAACTTCGAATCTAACATCTTTCAGGAGGTTTGCTCTTTCCTTGGCATCAAGAAGACGAGGACAACACCGCTTCATCCACAATCTGATGGGATGGTAGAACGATTCAACAGGACTCTTAAAGAACATCTGTCCAAGGTTGTAGGTGACTACCAACGAGACTGGGACTGCCATATTTTATTGTTCTTGATGGCCTATCGAAGTGCGGTTCATAGTTCAACAGGACATACACCATCGGAGATCCTGTTTGGCAAAACAATACGGCTGCCCAGTGAAGTTAAATTTGGATGCCATACCATGGAACCGGAAAGGTCAGATGAATATATGCTAGTGATAGGATGAAAAGACGATACGACGCCCGTGCAACAACGATGGGATTCCAAGAAGGAGACCTGGTGTGGTTTAACAATCCTCACCGACAAAAGGGGCTGTCACCAAAACTTGAACAAAACTGGGAAGGCCCATATACCGTTGTGAAGCGAATCAATGATGTGGTTTACCGCATTCAGAGAGGAGTAAGGAGTAAGCTTAAAGTAGTACACTGCGACCGTTTACATCGTTATAACGGTGGGAATAGTGGATTTAATCGGGACGATCAATCCTAATAGGGGGGCAATGTGGTGAATATGCCCAGTTATGTAAACAACGACACATTAGTACAACTTGGCGCGCCATCTATGAATGAAATAAATAATTAAATCCATCACGGTTGGTGTCCAGCCTCGTTCGTACTAGAATAATTGACGAAACCTTTTTGGAAAGCACCATCTAGCAGACCCTAGAAAATTCTAGACCACTTTATTTTCGGATATAAGTACAGGGCCACCAGTCCGAAAGCGGCAGTTTGATTTTGAAAGTGAATGAATAAAGGAAATAAGTTTTATTTGCGAACCCTTAGTAAATTATTAGAATATTTACATTTTTTTAGGAACCCCTTTATATTTGTACTTACCAAAATAAATTTCTTTTGTATGTTTTATATTCGCACTTAGAAGAAATAAATGTTCTGTTTGGCAGCTTACGCTGTTATATTTGTTGGACATGTTTCAGTATTCCATCAGAAATATTTCATATGAAATATAAGAGTAAGAACTTATTCATTTTCAAAATTGGACTTTTCTATTATATCTTTATAAAATAACATAGCACAGATGGTAACGTATTGGACTACCAAACGGAATACCGTGGGTTCAAATCCCAAATGAAATATTTTTTTTTACTTTCAAGTATATTGGGCATATTTCAGTATTATACATTATACAATACTGTCTTATACAATAAGAACAATAAATATGAATTTATTCATTTTCAACATTGCATTTCTTTATTATGAGTTAGCCCAGTAGCTAACGCATTCGACTGGTAAGCGGAATTTCTTGTGTTCGTATACTGAGTAAAATATTTTATTTTTTTTTAATGAGGTTCTAAGACTCTTATACTGTAACCTTGAAACAATCTTTAAAAATTCCTACAAAAAACAATGGCTGACCAATTACTGGAACAAGCTGACCTTTTATCACGAGTCAGTGGACATTCAATTGGTATACTTTTTTTACGAATATCCCATAAATGCTAAAAGTCTTATACGACCTTGAAAAATCTTTCGAAATTAATTTTAAAAACATCTATGGCCGACCAATTACTGAAACTAGTTGACCTTTTATGAGGTCCAGGTAACCTTTCAGATGGTATAAATTTTTTTCGAATATCCCATAAATGAGGTGCCAAAAATAGTTTTGACCTTGAAAATTTTTGAAAAAATTATTAAAAAAAATCTATGGCTGACCAATTACTGAAACTAGCTGACCTTTTTTGACCATTTTCTGATCTTTTAGATGGCATACTTATTTTCTTAAAATTCTATAAATGAGGTGCTTAAAGTCTTATACTGTGACCTTGAACCAAACTTTAAAAATTCATTAAGAAAATCCTATGGCTGACCAATTACTGAAACTAGCTGACCTTTTATCACGAGCCGGTGACCTTTCGAATAGTATACTTTTTTGCGAATATCCCATAAATGAGGTGCCAGAAGTAGTTGGTGACCTTGAAAAAATTTAACCCTTGATTAAAAATTTTCTATGGCTGACCAATTTCTGAAACTAGTTGACCTTTTTTGACCACTTACTGACCTTTTAGATGGCATACTTTTTTGCGAATATCCCATATATGAGGTGCTAAAGGTTACTTACTTACTTACTTAGGTCCTCGGACCTATTACGTCCGTGATGTTTCCCTTACGGGACATAGGGCCTCCACTACACCTACGCGCCATCGTGTACGATTTCTTGAAATATATTTCAGCTCTCTCCAACTTTTCCCCAGTCGTGCCGATTCCTGTTCGACCGTTCTTCGCCATGTACTTCTAGGCCGGCCCACTTGTCTTCCCTCCTGTGTGAGCGGGTTCCACTGCATTGCTTGAGATGCAATGCACCGATCGCCTTTTCGAAGCGTATGGCCAATCCACTACCACTTTCTTCTTCGTGTAATGGAGTCTATGGGCTCCTGACCCGTTCTCGCATGAAGTTCGGCATTGGAGATACGGTTGGGCCAGAAAATCCTCAAGATGTTTCGTAGACATCTATTAACGAAGGTTTGCAGCTTTCTAGTGACAATTTCAGTGACTTTCCAAGTGCTGCAGCCGTAAAGCAGAACGGATTCAACATTGGAGCGGAACAGTCGTAGCTTGGTCTTTAAGCTAAAAGAGTTGTTTCTCCATATTTTGGACAGCATTCCGAACGCAGCCTTTGCTTTTCTGATTCGGCTGTTTACGTCCAGTTCAGTTCCGCCACCCGTAGAGACAATACTCCCAAGATATTGGAAATCCTCTACCATCTCTACCGGTTGTCCAGAAATATTTACTTGGATTGATGAGGAAGTTCCAAGGCTGATCCTTTTAGTTTTTGCCGAGTTGATCTTAAGCCCTACGATTTCTGCTTCTCTCTCCACCCTTGTTGTCATTTGATGGAGATCCATGATCCTATGAGAGAGTAAGCATACGTCGTCCGCGTAGTCCAGATGTTTGAGGTGAGATTGCAGAGTCCACTGAATTCCTCCATTTCCATTTGACAAAGCTGCGTGCAGTACGTCACTTATCACCAACAGGAACAGTATTGGTGACAGTATACAGCCTTGCCTAACTCCACTTTGGATTTCAAACTCCTCTGACAGCCTACCTTTGTGCAAAACGTGACACTTGGATCCATCATATGTAGCCTTGATAATAGCAATCAATTTATCTGGGATGCCCCTCCTGCGCAAAGCAAGCCAAATAAATTCTCTATTGACACTGTCGAACGCCTTTTCAAAATCGATGAACAGCAGGTGAAGTGGTGATCGATATTCAACGCACTGTTCGATGATGATCCGCAAGGTGTTGATGTGATCCACACAGGAAGATCCAGTGCGGAAACCTGCTTGTTCGGCGTCGAGTGTGTCTTCGAGGTGGTCTTTAATTCGGTCCAATATTATCCTTGCTATTATCTTGGCTACTGCAGGCAGAACGCATATTCCTCTCCAGTTTTCGCACTGTGTGAGATCTCCTTTCTTTGGGAGCTTGACAATCATTCCTTTTTTCCACTCTTCAGGAAAGCTCTCTGTTTCCCAAGCTCTCTTAATAAGTGGGTGCAGTAGCTCGCTCGATGTCGTTGGGGCTGCTCCTAAGAGCTCTGCAGGAATACCGTCAAGTCCAACCGCTTTGTTGTTCTTCAGTGCTTTGATGGCGGTGATAATTTCTTCTTTACTGGGGGGTACGGTGCGTATTCGGGAAATTGTTACTTCGGGTAGCTCAGTGGGAATAGGGTTCACTTCACTTGCGAAAACGCGGTTTAAAACCGCAGAAAAGTGTTCCCTCCACCTTATGAGCTGGTCCTCATCCGAATTTAGCAGGGATCCGTTTGTGTCTTTAACCAGGTGTTGTTTAGAGCTCTGGACACCAGTGAGCTCTTTGGTAATTCTGTAGACGGTCCTACTGTCACACCTACTAGCGGCTTCTTCTGCTTCTGTGGCCAGTGCGTTGATGTAGTTACGCTTATCACGTCGCACACTACGGTGAACTTCCCTCATCTTCATGCGGTACGTAGACTCAAGCTCGTTTCTCCCTGCTGCTGGGGTAGCTGCGATGCGAGCTTTAAGGTGTTTCCTTTCTTCGATCCTTGCCCAAGTTTCGTCGGAAAGCCAAGCACTATTTCTTCCTTGCGCCCGGCCGACTATACTTTCAGCACCGGATATGAACACATTTTTCACAGCACACCAATGATTTTCGATGGATGTGGTTTCCGTGCTGCTGATTGCGTTCAATCCTTGTGAAAGGTGGTCCCCTAGTTGTTGGCGCACTGCAGGATCCTTTAGTCTATCTGTATTAAACTTGGGCATTCGAGTGTTTCCTTGGGATCTCCGAACTGCAGCTGTACGCAATCTTACGGTAGCAACCATCAGATGGTGGTCCCGGGCCATTTCCATGTCAGCACCTCTTCTGTTACGGACTTCCTGGAGACTGCTTCTAAAACGCCGGCTGATCGCGAAGTGGTCAATTTGGTTGGAAGTTGCTTGTCTGTCAGTCGACACCCAACTGACTTTGTGGCACGTCTTATGCTCGAACATGGTCCCTCCAATAACAAGGCCGTTGGCGTTGCAGAAATCGACAAATCGTTCGCCATTGTCGTTTCGGTTACCAACACCATGTTTTCCCATGACATGCCTTAGCCCAGTGTTGTCATTGCCAACCTTGGCATTTAAGTCTCCCATCACCATAACTATATCACATCGTGGAACGCTATCATAAGCAGCACTCAGCCGGTTATAAAAGGCCTCCTTCTCCTCGTCAGAAGAGAGCAAAGTTGGGGCGTAACACTGTATGATGGTGACGCGACGTACTCTAGTCCGGAACCTGGCTTTCAGGATCCTGTCACCTAAAGGCTCCCAGGAAATTAGGCTTTTGAGAGCTGTTTTGGAAAGCAGCAATCCAACGCCAGATTCCCGAGCGCTTCCAGGTGTTTTTCCGGAATAGAATAGTACAGTGTTACGGGTTGGTGACTTGAACTTCCCCGAACCCAGCCATCTAACTTCACTTATCCCTAAGATGTCCATCCTATACCGCATGAATTCCTTCTCTAGTTGCAGGAATCTGGCATTCTGAGGACCTTCTTTTCCATTGTCAAGAAGCGTCTTCACATTCCAGAAACCAATCTTTGTCCGGGTACAATAGCCAAAAGTCGTCAACGAGTTATCATTAATTATCCGAGGCGTAGTGTTGGTTTCGGTAGCGGGTTGATTTCAGTTACGGAGAATGCTAACCTCCGTAACCTATCCTAGAAAGCTAGGCCTTTTCGCACTTGTAATTTTGGCCTATTTATGTATATTGGGATACATAAATAGTTGCCCGGGGACCACCACGAGGAGGTAAAACAAGCACTTCATCGTGACTGATTGTTGCGCTACTGGCCCAGACCAAGTTCTGAGCAATCAATAGTTTCCCGATCAGGCACGATGCAGGTCGCTAAAGGTTAGGATCCGATTAATATCAGTTTGTGTAGCACTGTATTTGTTATAAATGCTGAATATAATGAGTGTTGCGTCATCTTCGACTTCTCTGACGACTGCTGTGGCCTCGAATGATCTAAGTCTGGGGATCACAACTTGAGCGGCTTTGATGTTCTTCCTTACGAAGAGTGCAGTGCCTCTCTGCCCTTGGTCCTTTATAATATTTACCAAAATATTAATAAAACAAACTTTTATTACTAAAGATTTATAATGTTAATTCTTTATTTAGATGGATAATTGCGTCTTTACAAATCAAAGAATGATGCACAACTGAACTGACATATGAATCAGTGTTGCCATATTTAACATATAATCAGTGATGCCATGTATAACATTACACGCTTTTTTCTTTTTAATTAAATTTATCTTTAACAATTTTTAAAAACATACTTTTTAAACAACACGACCACTTCGTGTTCTATAATTATCCTGCATAACAGGCTCTGAGTTTATTTCAATATCACTCCCCGAGCTTGCTTCTGAATCATCACTACCAGCAGTTTCGTATTCTGATGAAGAATTTTCCCTTTCATCACTCACTGATAGTTTTGATTCATCTGCAATAACAATTTCCGCAGGAGTTTTTAAATTTCCATTAATCTCTTTGTTCCGCGTAACATTTTCTAAAGTTGGCTTGACAATTTGTATTTCCGGTAAATTATTTAAAAATCCCAACTTAACATTTTCATCATAAATCAACTCACTAGCATCAAAGTCCTCATTTTTAGTTTTTGCAATGAATCTTCGATTAATTCTTTAATAATTATCAAAAGTATCCTCAATATTATAGGAGCGGTCATTAACAATCCCAACTATTTTACCATAGTGCCAACCCTTAGCATATTTTTTAAAAATGACTAAGTTGCCCACTTTTAGTGGTGATAGCAAATTAGCGTTCCGATCATAATAATACTTTTGTTTTTCCTTTTTTTTAATTTTAACTTGAATATCTCTTTCCGATATATTATTTCGAAGAAGTAACTGGTCTGACACAGGTAATTTTGTTTTAATCAACCGGCCAAAAAACAGTTCAGATGGTGTTAACTTCATACTTGCAATTGGTGTTGTATTGTATTCTAGAATTCTATACTGCAACTTATCTACTTCATTTACTTCATAACATCTTTTGAGAATGTTTTTAGCAATAGCTACTCCCTTCTCAGCTTTGTGGGTACCTTGGACTTGAGTATTTGAACAGAATATTAAACTGTTCTGAAAACTCTTTAAACTCTGCTGAGTTAAATGGACTATTATCACATTTTAATACTGTTGGTTATCCAATTTTATTAAATATACTACAAATGACTTCAATGATGTGCTTAGACATTTTATTGTTTAAACTTGCCGCAGTTAAATAATTTAAGTAAGCATCAATGATTGCAATGAAATCACGGCCAGCATACTCAAATATATCCATGGAAAAAAATTGAAATGGATAATTTGGGTTTTGTTCTTGAACCAAAGGTTCTTTTTGATTATTCCGCTTGAATTTCTCACATATATTACATGATGCAACAGTTTATTTTATTTGATTGGTCATACCAGGCCAAAAATATAACATTCTTGCTTTCGAAAGAGTTTTTTTCAATTCCCAGATGTGGTCCATGAAGCCACTTTGCAACTTTCCCTTGTACTTTTGTTGGAATAACCAATTTGTGATTTAAAAATAGCAAGCCATTTTCAAAATGTAATTCCGATTTGAATTTATAAAAGGCTTGAGCAATATCATTTAAATGATGAAAACCAGGCCAGCCATTCCTAACAAAGTTAGAAATACGTTTGTAATTCTCATCTAACTCTAATATTTCTTTGTAATAATTATAATTTTCCTCTGACAGACAAGCAGATTTTATAACTGTGTGAATAACCCCTGATAATCCTTCCAGTTCAGAAATTTCTTTAAATTGTGCCCGTGAAAGCCAGTCGGCAATAAGCATGTTCTTCCCTGGCTTAAAAATTATTTCAATTTTCGGTTATTTCAACAATGTCATAAGCATCCACTTTAATCTTGGAGTCACGTCATTAATATCACGTTTAATCAACGTTTCCAGTGGTTTATGATCACTTTCTACAGTGAATTCACGACCATGTATAAAATAATGAAAACGTTGACATGCAAAAACAATAGCTAATTGTTCTTTTTCAATTTGTGCCCACTTTTGTTCACGTTCAAGCCATTTTCAAAATGTAATTCCGATTTGAATTTATAAAAGGCTTGAGCAATATCATTTAAATGATGAAAACCAGGCCAGCCATTCCTAACAAAGTTAGAAATACGTTTGTAATTCTCATCTAACTCTAATATTTCTTTGTAATAATTATAATTTTCCTCTGACAGACAAGCAGATTTTATAACTGTGTGAATAACCCCTGATAATCCTTCCAGTTCAGAAATTTCTTTAAATTGTGCCCGTGAAAGCCAGTCGGCAATAAGCATGTTCTTCCCTGGCTTAAAAATTATTTCAATTTTCGGTTATTTCAACAATGTCATAAGCATCCACTTTAATCTTGGAGTCACGTCATTAATATCACGTTTAATCAACGTTTCCAGTGGTTTATGATCACTTTCTACAGTGAATTCACGACCATGTATAAAATAATGAAAACGTTGACATGCAAAAACAATAGCTAATTGTTCTTTTTCAATTTGTGCCCACTTTTGTTCACTCTTACTTAAAGTTCGGGACACTTTCACATCTTTCGATGCATCTGTTTGAATAACAACTGGCTTTTAAGGATCATAAGCCCTTTAGTATAGGATCAGAAGTAATTATTTTTAACAAATGTTGCAACTCCTGATCATGTTTTTCATTCCATTCAAATTGTATATCTTTCCCAGTTAATCGGCGTAACTCAGCCGTTTTACTAGACAAATTTGAAATAAACCTAGCCAAATATTTAAATATTCCCAATAATCTCATAACACCCTGCTTATCTGTAGGTCGCCTCATTTCAAGAATTGCAGCCTTGTATTTTTCTGCCGGCTGCCATGTATTTGACTTCTGACCTACGATATTGAATTTTTTCCGAATTAAAATTGACATTATTTAAACGTGCTCGATCAAGAACAATTGAAAATGTTTTATCATGTTCCAGGTCATTTGATGCAGCAATTGCAATATCGTCAAAATACACTAGCACACCCGGTATCTCACCAAATATCTGTACCATTATTTTTTGAAAAATGTCCGGTGCATTATTTAACCCAAATGGAAGTCTATTGAACTTGTATCGACCAAAGGGGGTCATAAACGTCGTAAGTTCGGAGCTTTTTTCATATAATTCCGATTGTCAAAACCCATTTGAACAATCTAAAACCGTAAAAACCCTTTTATTACATAATTCCGTTTCAAAATTGTAAATTGTGGGAATTCAAAAATGTTTCCGTTTAATACAAGCGTTAAGCGGTTTTGGGTATAAGCTGATTCTTAAATCACCATTTGACTTTTCTACAATTTGTAAATTATTTACCCAATCAGTTGGATGAGACACAGGCGAAATTATTCCATCCCGCACCATGTTTTCCAGCTTTGGTTTAAGTTTTTCAATTATGGTAATAGGAAAACGTTTTTTGTAATGAACTACCGGCTTCGCATTCTCCTTCAAATGAATTGTAATTTTTCCTGGAAATTTTCCAAGTCCCTCAAAGATATCAATGTTTTTACTTACAAATTCCTCTTTAAGTTCCGATAACCTAATAGAGTCAACTTCTAAACGTTGAACTAACCCAATCTCAATACAAGATTCTCGTCCAAGTATTGCCTCAAATAAATTATCCACCACCAACAAGTTAGCCAGTCTTTCTATCTTCGATTTAACATCAAAAATGTTTAATTCAACGAAACCAAAGTTTCTAATTTTATTGTTACTATAATCTAATACAGAAAAACTTCTTTTATCATTAATTTTACAGGTTTCAAAATGTTTGATCATATTGATTGGGATACAATTAACATCCGCTCCTCAATTTTGAATTTTACTGTTTGAGTTCCTACTTGGTATGCCTTAGTCAAATGTTCATTTTTGTTTATAATAGAATTTATTCTATAAATACAATCATAATAAGCTTCATATCCTGTCTTATTTTCTTTTTTTAATTTACCTGATGTGTCACCCCAATTAATTTTATCAACCCTCTGTTTTTCCGCTTGTTTTTTGTTCCGATGTACATATTGGCTCCAACCTCTTTGAATTTTTGCGGCACATCCGACGATAATGACCTCTCTTTACGCATTGACAAATATAATCCCTTGCTGGACATTGTTTTTTGTGATCCGGTTTCCAATCACCACCACAATTAAAGCAGAAGCGACGATTGATGACATTAATTGCTTCCGATTGAATATTGTCATGATTTCTATCCGATGGAATAGCTGCTACAGCAGGTTGCTTGGTTCAGTAATATTTTGTTTGCATTTGCTGATTCAAAGGTTTTGCAAATTTCCACAACCCGTTCCAATGTTTCATCCCGTTCATCAAGCAATTTTAATTGAAGTTTTTTATCAAAAACACCAGTGATGATTCTAAAACTTCTTGCGAAGATCTTTGTGGCATTATTTTTTCCACGGTGGTCTCTGCAACATTCGCTGTGATGCAATTCATTTTGTGACCCTTCATTTGGAAACAAGGAGCTGTAAACGTTTGCACCTTTTGTCCCGATTAACCATAAGAAAATTGCGATTTTTGTTGATTCCGCCTCAGTGTTTTTATTATTTGCTATCATGTGGACAACAAAATCACGTTTCCAATTTTTCCAGTCTGATGATAAATTTGAGCAATCCAATTCTCTTAATTGACTGCGCATCTCCGCCATTTTATAGCTTGCCAACAATTCACCAATGTTGCTAGACAAAATTGTTGCGAGATTTGTTTTAGTCTGAGAATTTTTATTACTTTTTAATCTTATTTAAAGTAATGAACTAAATTATTTAATGGTCTTTTTAATTAACCACTTCTGACACCATATAATATTTAGCAAAATATTAATAACACAAACTTGTATTACGAAAGATTAATAATGTTAATTCTTTATTTAGATGGAATCAATTCAATTTTATTAAGTCTTTTCTTGTTCTTTACAATGAATACATTTGTCTTTTTCTTACACTAAGATATATTGAGAACTGTTCAGTATGGCCCTCTTGTTTTAATGACATATGCTTCTATTGCTGATCTATTTACCGTTTAGAGAGCTCTTGCTCATGGAGCTATTTCACAATTATTTTGACGTTTTACTCGTGGAAAACTTAACTTACTTACTTTACTTTTGATGGCGCTCACAGCCCAGGATGGGCTTCGGCCTCAACTAATAAGCCCCTCCAGCCAGCTCTGTCCCTAGCTAGCCGCTTCCAGTTGCGCACACCGAGTGCTTTGATGTCGTCATTCACTTGATTGCGCCACCTGTTACGGGTTCTTCCTCGGCTGCGTACCCCATCGGGGTTGGATTCGAAGACTCGTCGGGCAGGTGCGTTGCTGTCCATACGCTCCACGTGCCCCAGCCATCTCAGCCGCTGTATTTTCAGCTTTTTGACCAGGTCAACGTCGCTGTATAGCCCGTATAGCTCGTCGTTAAATCTTCTCCTCCATACTCCTTCGATACACACCGGACCGAAAATCACACGAAGAATCTTCCACTCAAAGCACCCTAGCAGATTTTTATCCGAATCTTTCAGTGTCCATGCTTCTGACCCATAAAGCAGGACCGGGATGATTAGGGTTTTGTATAAAGTCTCCTTGGTTCTCTGAGAGGGGGCCTTACTACTTAAATGCCTTCTTAGACCGAAGAAACAGCGGTTGGCAAGAGTAATTCTTCGCTTGATCTCTGCACTGTTGTCATTCTGCGATGTAATAGTGGAGCCCAGGTAGACAAAGTCCTTGACAACTTCGAAGTTATATCTGTCCATCGTGATATTTTGCCCCAGTCGACGATGTTGAGATTCCTCTCTCGATGACAGCATATACTTCGTCTTGTCCTCATTAACCGCCAATCCCATTCTAGCCGCCTCCGATTCAATGCTCGCAAATGCCCCTGCCACAGCTCGCTTCGTTCTGCCGACAATGTCTATGTCATCCGCATATGCAAGCAATTGAACGGACTTTTGATAGATTGTACCGCTGGTGTTGACATGTGCGTTGCGTACAATGGCTTCAAGAACGATGTTGAATAGGTTGCATGACAACGCGTCGCCTTGCCTCAATCCTTTCTCAACATCAAAGGAATCGGTGGTGTTCTTACCAATTTTGACGGAGCAGCGAGATTTCTCCATCGTCATCCTGCACAAGCGGACGAGTTTGGCAGGGATGCCGAGACTCGACATGGCTCTGTATAATTCGTCCCTTTTCACGCTATCATACGCGACTTTAAAATCGATAAAAAGGTGGTGTGTATCGATCTGGAATTCCCGGGATTTTTCTAAAATCTGTCGGAGTGTGTACATTTGATCGACGGTTGACTTGCCTGGCCTAAAACCGCACTGATAAGGGCCGATCAGATCGTTGACAAAAGGTTTTAAGCGGTCACACAGGATGGCCGACAAGATTTTATAAGCGACGTTTAGGAGACTAATTCCTCTGTAGTTGGTACATTTCAGAACATCTCCCTTTTTATGGATGGGGCACACTATACCGAGGTTCCATTCATCGGGCATACTTTCCTCCGACCAAATTTTGCAGATGAGCTGGTGTATGCTCCTAGCCAATTCATCTCCCTCTGATTTAAATTGTTCGGCTTGTAAGCCATCCGCACCTGCAGCCTTGTACGACTTAAGTTTGGATATCGCCAGCCGAACTTCGGTTAGGTCGGGTGGACGGAACTCTTGGCCATCATCGTCCAAGTTGAATGGAGCGTTCTGCCTATTAGCGGCATCTTGGCTGTCTTCGCCATTAAGCAGTCTAGAGAAGTGTTCTTTCCAGATCCTTAGCACTGACTGTGTGTCTACTACCATATTCCCACTCTCATCTCGGCAGGCTTCCGTTCTAGCCTTGAATCCTTGGGTGGATCGCTTCACCCTCTGATAAAATTTTCGAACATCTCCCCTACCGCTACTACCCTCAATAGACTCTACCGCCCGCTTCTCGTGCTCTCTCTTTTTCCTCCTGAGAAGTCGGCGTTCCTCTTTTCGTTTCAGCCCGTAGAGCTCCCGGGCCACTCTCTCAGCAGCTCTTGTTCGAGTCTGCAGCATTGCTTGGTAGGCCTCGTCCTTAGCTGCATGCGCTAGCCGGCACTCTTCATCGAACCAGGGGTTTCGTTGTATTCGCCTAGTGAAACCCAGCACATCAGAGGCGGCACTTCTGATGGCTTGTTGACAGTGTTCCCACTGGTCCTCTGCACTTGATGCTGGTGGCGGACCTCCTGAGAGATTAAGAGTTACGTGGTCTGCAAAAGTTCTGGCAGTCTCTTGCGATTTAAGCTTCTCGACATCGAATCTTTTCACAGCATCTGCTCTGCGTTGTCGCGTCATGGATATCCGCATACGTAATCTAGCTACCACCAGGTAGTGATCCGAGTCAATGTTGGCCCCTCGGAACGTTCGGACGTCCAAGATACTGGAAGCATGTCTCGCGTCTATCGAAACGTGGTCGATTTGGTTGACGGTTACTTGATCACGCGACCGCCAAGTCCCCTTGTGTATATTGAGGTGTGGGAAGTAGGTGCTTGAGATGATGACATTTCGCCCCGCCGCAAAGTCTACCAGCCTGCGTCCGTTGCCGGAAGTTTAATCGTGTAGGCTGTGTCCTCCGACTATCGAACCAAAGATGCCCTCCTTTCCGAATCTTGCGTTGAAGTCACCAAGAATGATCTCCACGTCGTACTTCGGGCACATATCATACGTTGTCTCCAAGAGATCGTAGAATGCTTCTTTGGTTGAGTCTTCTCTCCTTTCATGGGGGGCGTGAACACAAATCAGCGAAATGTTCTTAAATTTTCCTTTGATGCGGATTGTGACCAGGCGCTCGCTTACACTTCGGAAGCCCAAGACTTCTTGCCTAAGTCTTCCCCTTATCACAAAACCACAACCAAAGAGCCGCTGACCCTGTTCCTTCAAGCACCCGCCGTAGTAGATGTCACACGTTTTCAGTCTCCGTATGCCCTCTCCATCCCATCGCACTTCCTGGATGGCTGTTACGTCAGCCTTTAGCCTGTCCAGGTTCTCCACTAATTGTTCGGCTGCACGTGTTCTGTATAAGGACAGGACGTTCCACGTGCAGATCCGAAATTCATTGTCCTTGTTTCGTTTGCTGGGGTCGTCAACTTTAAAATCATCCATATCCGAGGCTTGTTGTTGTTTCGGAACAACTTTTTTTTACGTTGTAGGGAAGTTACCCCGACGCACAACCCCCGACCCGGAGGACCAGACCCTTCGTATAACTCCAAGGGTAGGGAGCCGGATAAACCGCTCCTTATAGGCCTGAGCTACAAATATGTCGTAGTAGCCCATATAAGGTGTTCACTAAGTAGTTCAACCTAACTGGAACTGTAGACGCCACCGTTGATTCCATCTAGAGAATTCGTCCGCTGCCGCCTCGATGAAAGGAGAAGTGCCTTAGTGGGAACACTCCTCCCCCCCCCTCTCTCGTTGGCTGTCCCCAACAGCTTTCCACGGGGATTTAAACCCCGTCTCCAGCTGAGGTACTAGACACCCGATGTTCACCACGTGGAGGTGAGAGTAGGAGTTGGTAGACAGAGGTGGGTTTTGAGAAAAACCTGTGGACGCTTGTGTCCTCTTGAATGCACATAACTACCCTTTTGAACATCCTAGGAAAACTTAACCTAACTTAAAACTAACCTATGTAAAGGGAGATACACTATATTCGTGTAACTCTAGGAACTTATAGCTGAAATTCACCACAACGTTTACATGTCAGGTACACAAAGTTTAGTTTTTGTTTAGTTTTCTTTTATTTACAAGTTTAAATTAGTTTGTTTTATTAATTTTCTTTTGTTTCTTTGTCAGCTAATTCAAAGGTTTTGTTTGTTAACAATAATAAAGTATGGTTTTCAATTAAATATACATAACATAAATAGTTCATTTTATCTTACAAATTCTTTATGTATTCATTTTTTTTGTTTGTCTTGATAGGTATTCAGTTCATTGATTTTAATTTTGTTACAATAATGATAGTATTAAGAATAATGTGTAATGATAATAATAAAAATTTTTACATGGAATTTATTTGTACATTTTCAGTTGACTTTAATTTAATTTCTAAATGAGTTGTGTTCAATGCGCGAGGATGTGACCACCACCCGGAGATGTCACCCCCCATGAATTACTTAATAGTGAGCCATGGAAATGAGTTGCCAAGAATCCTGTAGTACGCCAGGATGCAGCGCGATCGAAAAACAATATTTGAACTTTGTTAGCCACAGTTCTGTCCTTGGACAGTTTGTTGGTAGAAGGATGGTAGGGCACACTCCAAATCAAGAGTATTGCTCTCCAACTCAATTCCTATTGGGGAAAGATATAGTGAATTCTCCCAGGAGATACTCTTTTGTTGGTTGTAAATTTCATATAACAGACTGTTTTCCGACCAGCTCATTCTATTGGTAAATTTTTTCATTAAATCAAAAGCGTAAGTCATCAGTGAAATAACTTTAGCCTCATTATAGACATATGTGTTAGAGAATTTTTTAGTTCTTCTCTTGAAATTCTTGTTTATGCAGTGTCTTAAAATTTTTCTTTCCAGAATCTCTAGTTCTTTAGCCACCGTAGGTGAAATCGAGAACCAGCATGGAAAAGCATAAAGCGTAATGGGTCTTATAAGTGTTTTGTAAAATAGAAGTTTGGTGTTTTTTTTAAGCTACGATGTCTTAGGTAAGGTGTTAACATATTTCAGATTTTTAATGCTTTTTCTTTTACTATCCTAGCGTGAGGATTGAATTTGAGTAGATTAGAAAAGTGTACTCCAAGATACTTTATTTTGTTTTTAATAGGAATTTCAACCCCATCAATTTTAAGGGTTAAGTTTCTACTTTCGGCCACTACTCCCAATTTACCTTTACTATAAGAGTTCCTAAAACAGATTGCTTCTGACTTCGCAATATTTAGTTTTATTCCCCATTTCCGGTGATATTTAACTATTTTGTCAATTTGATTTATGAGAAATCTGAGGGCATCATGTGGATATTCGGCATGAGCAAAGACTACCGTGTCGTCCGCATATAAGATACCTTTGGTGTCTGATATACTATTATGTTTTATTATATGGGGAAAGTTATATATGAACAAATTATAGAGCCTTGGGCCCAATACCGATCCTTATGGAACACCCCGATAGGTTTTTATAAGGTGAGATTTTAAAGTCTGGAGCATTATGAAGAAACTTCGGTCAGAGAGAAAACTGAGAAGCATTTTAAAAATTTCCGGAGGAAATCCAATTTCAAGTATCTTAAATAGCAGACCATCTGTCAACACACTATCGAACGCTTTTTCCACGTCCAGACAACACGCTACTGTACATTTCTTTTCTCTTAAATTATTAGTAACATCATTATCGATTTTAACCAAGGCATGGGTGGTGGAGTGTTGTTTTTTTAAAGCCAAATTGGTAGTCAGATATGAATTCAAAAGAATTGTCTATGTGACTGTCCATTTTGTTACTAATAAGTTTTTCAAGTATGAAATTTGATACGTTATCTGGACCTGTCGATTTCTTGCTATTCAGACTCCTGATTATGGACGTTACTTCGACTATGGAGCTAAACATTTGTGGCGCTATTGGGGATAGAGCTGAGTTTTTATTGTCAAATACAAAAATTCTATCCGGTAATGTCAGCTTTGCATGTTCGATTTTCTCCCTGACTTGTTCCGCGAGCTCGATATCCCCATTTACTGGATGAATGCTATAAATTTCTTCATAGTAATCACCAAAAGCTTTGACTTTATCTTCTTCTTCAGTAATAGAAATGTGATTTATTGTTAGTTTTTGACAGCTGAATTTGTTTGTTTTACCTACAAGTCTGTTTATGCTTTTGTATGCTTGTGGTCCTGGTTTAATGTTAGAGTCTTTTTTTCAGCTGGTCATTAATCCAGTTAGCTACTTTTTCCTTGATAATTTGTCTGAGTGGGGAAATTCTACCAGATAATTCTTTATTTATATTATTCGATGTTCTATTGTAGTTATTATGGTATATTTTTTTAAGTCGCTTTTGCCATTTGTTTTTATGTTTGGCAGAAGTGCATATTTTTTAATCGTTGGTGATATTGTTTTTGAGTTTGATTCAATAGCCGAGAATAAAGCGGTGTTAAAGTTCTTAATTGTTTGGTCTATTTCTAAGTTTGATAAATTTGAAACTGGGCAGGGTTTAACATTTTTCAATTTTTCGTCTAGCACAATTCTGAACCTGTTCCAATCTGTTTGTTTGAAGGATCTGATAACGGGAGGTTGACTCAACGGAATTTCAGCCAACTTAATATTAAGAAGAATGGGCAGATGGTCTGAAAAGTATGGTAAGGCACGGATGCTACAATTTGTGTTAATTGTATTAATAATGTTGTAGGAAATTAAAAATTGATCAAGATAAGATGAAGTTCTTGGGTAAGTTGGACAATCCGTTGTTAGGTTCGTAAAATTGCAATCAGTGTCTCCGAGCCATTTTTCCAGACCATTGCCATTGGTGTTGGTGACACTATCTCCCCACAAGGGGTTCCTTCCGTTGAAGTCCCCTCCCAAAATACAGCCATCGAAGGACTCAGCGAGGTGATTTAATTTGTTTAGCTCTTCCATTAAAAAGGCACCAGACATACCTGATGGTATGTATATGGAACCCAACAAAATACATTTTTTAAAGCCATTGCACCGATATTCAACTGAGATCAGGTTACAGAGTTATTTGGGTGTATTGTTTTGAATGGGATTTTTGTCATTTCTAATAACAACATATGAATCAAAAAAGATTTTATGTCTATCATTTAGATGGGTTTCTTGTAAAAATGCCACAGTTATATTATTATTCAGTAGAATTGAAAGGGATTCAATTCTTCTCGAGTGTTCAATTAGGGACCCAACGTTATGGCTAAGTATTTTTAATGCCATTACTTCGAGTTTGAAATGAGGACTTCGTTAAGAAGTCCTAAATAAGCCAATCTTTTCTCTTCAATTGAGCCCGCTCTGTTTATGTTCTGTAGAAAGTTTCTGATCTTCGAAATAAAATCAGAAACACTCGTTCCGAACAACTCCTTAGAAAGTTCAAAAAATTCGTTAATAACGTTTTTTCCACCTGTATTCGAGGTGGTTCTTATTTGGGATTGAACAACCGGAGAGTCCGTTTTAAAATGATCGGCAAAAGAAGTATTTGTTGTGACAAAGCTTGCGTTTTTAACAGCTTTTTGTTTAACAGCTTGTTGAACAAAAGAGTTTTGTTTTTCGTTTTTTTTCAATTTCGTTTCTTATTCACGCTTTCCTGTTGTTCATATATACTTCGTTCATATATACTCGTTTCAACTCCTTAGGAGTAAATGAGTGAGCCTCAACATCTTTATTTTCTAAGGAGATCTAAAAGTTTGGAGTGTGCCCCAGCATCGCTAACGAATAATTTGCTCTTAGAGCGGTTTACATCAATTACTTTAACCTGAAGTTCTGGTACTGATGATTTAAGATCATCAACCATTTTTTTAATATTAGCCCTATACAAAATAATTTTGACTTAATTTTCAGAACTTTTATTTTTATTAGATTGAGATAAATCATAATTTGTCTTACCGCTATTTAAAATAACCATATTATCAAGGATTTCAAACCAGTTACTGCTCCTTCGCTGAACTGGTGAATCTCTGCTAGCAGGTGATGAGTTACTGGAGTTGGTTCTTCGTTTTGTCTTCCAGCCTTCCTTCATGGATTCATCTTGTTTTAAGTTATTGTTCGGAGTTCCAAGCTCCATTAAATTTTGTGCTACTTCCATCCTTCTCTGAGTAGTTTGTTGTTCATTTGCACTAGTGCTTGGGGTTGTCTGGGTTGAGGTTTGATTTTCATCTATTTTGTCAGCTTCCCTTCCACTTGGAAGAGCAGGAAAGTTTTTGTCGAATTTCAGATTAGAAAAGTCTGGAGTTTGAGGCGCTAACGGCATTGCAGGCCATTTATCTAACGGCATCTGCTGTTGAAATTGCGGGATATTTGTGTCCCTTGTTTTCACCGTTAACATTTGGCTTGATAACGGCTTATACATTTCTTGGTGTTCATTCCCCTCCATGGGGGAAAAAGGACTTGCTAATTTCTTTTTAAACTTTTCTTTGGAGCGGTTTATAGAAAAAAATTCTTTTCTTATTTCAATGGTTTTGGGTCTTTTGACCTTATTGATAGAGTTTATCACTTTGAATTTTTGTTTTTTTTTTAAATTTACTTTTGAAGAGCAAAATCGAGCACGTCTGTCTCTGGTGGATGCCAGCCTTTTTTTTCCAAATCAAAGAATGATGCACAACTGAACTGACATATGATTCAGTGTTGCCATATTTAACATATAATCAGTGATGCCATGTATAACATTACATCCTTGTCTGTGCGGGAGGTGTTGTATCCTTTGAAGTCTATGTTGTTCCGCCTAGTGACGTTGGTTTCACTGATGAGTGCTATGTCCGGTGAGTGCTTCTTTAGAAAGAGTTCAAATGATGTCCTCTTCAAAACGCTGTACAATAAGTTAACATTGTACGCGATTATCTTAAGCCAGTTTATGCGCATTATGCGCGCATTGATCGAAGATAAATGTGGCTAAGGACACGGACTTCTTCTCCTTACTCAGCGAAGCGTAATTGTTGGGCACTGCGGAGCGAGCTATCTTCATTGCTGATGCTAGATCCGTCCCGAAGTGTACCTTCATTTCCTTGTCTATATTTAGTTTGCTCGCTGTTGCTGGTCCGGCTGTCCTTGGTTTCTCTGGTGGAATCGCTGCTGATGTCTCTTGTGGTTTTTGAGCTGGCTTCTGATGTTGTTGAGGCTGGGGCTTGCCCGTGCGTCCCAATCTAGCTATATCTGCGAAGCTTACAGAGGGTTGAGTCAGGGTACAGACTGATTTGACCTTAAAAGCTTGCTTTTCTTTCTTCTGGAACTCGGCCTTTTTATTTTCTTCCTTCTTTGCATCCAAGGTAGTTTGCCAGGTGTCCGAACTCTTTGCAGTTGGCACAGAAAACTTTATCATCCTTATCCTTCCGCATGCATGCACCTGGCTTGTGGTCTTCATTGCACTTCACACACACGTGCTTCCTTCCGCAGTTGATCGCCACATAACCAAAACTTTGACAGTTCTTGCATTGAACTAAATCGGTGTTTTGAAGGCGTTCTCAGTGGACCTTCTGGTTGAGGATAAAAGTTTTGGTGTAGATGTCGGCAACTTCACAGGCTTTGCTTACTTCAACCACAAAGGAGTTGTAGGCTTTGTTCTTGGCTTTCCTCGATCTGAAGAGTGTCACGTTGATAGCAGGTACTCCTTCACCGAGAAGGTATGGTGAACTCCTTTGAGAAGAAGAAGAATCTTCCTGTCTTCGCGAATAGTGAATGTATGGTTCTCAATTTCATTTGTTTTAAGGTACTTCTTCATTGTATTGAATCCATCCTTGGATGCCGTGTTGATTATAGTTTTGGTTTTGTTGAGAATCTTCAAAGTAATTTGAATATTCATTTCCTTGGCGTGTTTGGTTATTTCCTTGACGTTCCCAGAGCAGACTATAATAAATTGGAGGTAAGCCTGGCTTGTTCGTTTTTGATGTTGTGGTTCCTGCTGTTTTCACTATTGTTACTGTTGTCATTGTTGTTGTTGTTGGTTGCTGGTTGTTGATTGAAAGTGGCTTTTCAATTGCGGCTGTGAGTGAAGTTGGGTGTTGGCTGCGTGAAGGTAAGCTGTTTCATATTCTCCTTAAGCTTTTTGTTTGATTTCTTTGAAGTTTTCTTTTGTTGCTTGTCTTTGGTTGTCGCTTCTTCCTCTGCACTTGTATCACTTTCAGTTGTTGAAATAGCTTCGTCTTCGGTGAGAGTTACCATCTCTTCATCCATGATTGGGTTTTCGGTTATTGAAATGGCTTTGTGTCCGACGCGATCTACCACTTCGTCCATGATTGTGTGTTCTCCTTCTTTTGATTTATTAACAATTCTTGTTGTGGCCTGGATTAACCTGTTGATTTTATCCATATACTCAGGACCCAAATCCTTTTTCATCCGGTTTAGCAAAGCCTCGATTGCAGCGCAGGCAGTTTCAAATGTGAACGGTTCACTCATTTTTAAGCCTCAAGGCTGTTCTCGGTATTCACTTTATTACACTAATTCTCGGATTAACGCGCACAACACTTATTTAAAAAAACCTTTGTTTTACAAATTAACCAGATTAGTTCTTGGATTATCCGTTTTTAATTGTCTTTGGGAAACCCAGGTAGCCCGCTGGAATACCTTTGTTTGATCCTTTTTTAATAAGGGGTAGGTTATTTATTTAAAGTAAATTCTTCCGCTATATGTTGTTCACTGCACAATGCGAACTGAAATCCTAAACATTCCTAAATTGACCAGCGATTAGGCTTTGACTACATAGGCCTACTTTTGTACAAAAGTACAAAAGTGAAAATAAATATCTATTCTGAAGACTCCTGCTTGCAAGAAAACACAGGAAAATTGTGCATGGTGGTTCAATTTATGTGTCAGAACAATCTTCGTTTAGTTTTTTGCAAGCATGTTTCTTTAGTGAGCATTTTAATTTCTCACTTTTGTACTTTTGTACAAAAGTAGGTCTGTGTAGTTAAGGCTTAAACTACATAGGCCTACTTTTGTACAAAAGTACAAAAGTGAGAAATAAATATCTTTTCTGAAGACATCTGCTTGCAAAAAAAAACAATGGAAAATTGTGCATGGTGGTTTAATTTATGTGTCAGAACAATTTTCGTATGGTTTTTTGCTAGCATGTGTCTTTAGTGAGCATTTTAATTTCTCACTTTTATACTTTTGTACAAAAGTAGGTCTATGTAGAACTCTTGTTATGCCACCTCGCGGTCATCACAATATCTACTGAAGAAATGAACCAGCACTTATTTCAAGAGGTATGTATGTATATAAACAAATAAATAATTTTACTTGCACATGTGTAAAAACACTGTCGTCAACATATCCTTTAGACCAACCTTTCGACCCAGGTTTTTATCAACAATTTCGACTCCAATCCACTCCTGAAGTGGAATCGAGTTGGTTGAAGCACATTTCAACTCAACGCAGGTATACAAAGGTGCCAAACGCGCTTGAAGCTCGCTCTAATACCTCATGTAAGACTGCTTTCACACAAGGAAACTGATTTGCCAGAAACTGGCTAGTTTGTGACGAGAAGAGTGTGAGGGGAAATTATGTATCTTCCTTTTACGCCCTTCTCGCCTAGAAACTAAAAATCGCCGGCAACTCAGTTTCCTTGTGTGAAAGGGGTCTAAACGGGGTATTTGTTACAAGCAGTATCGAGAGCTCCAGTTGGATTAGGGTTAGAAATGACTTCAATTTATTAACTTCACACAAAAACATTTAAAAATTTAATGAATTTTAGTACAATCTTCACATAGCTATCAAAACAAATATATAATTAACTCGCACATATGCAAAAACACTGTCGTCAACACATCCATCAGACCGACCGGGTTTTTTATAAACAATTTTTACTCGACTCCGCTCCTGTTGAGGAATCGAGTCGGTTGAAGCTTATTTCAACTAAATTCAGGTATACAAAGTGTTGTGTTCACAACCCTGTATTCGTACCTAAACGTAGTGTTGTGTTCACAATGTTCACAACCCTGTATTCGTACCTAAACGTACACTACCTTGCACAACTAATAAAGATATGGCTCTGCACAATCTCGTGACGTCATAGACGCACAACCTAGTCATTTTTGTGTGCAATTTCATTTCCTTTAACTTTGTTTCCTGTTCTCTGCTATAAAGGAAGTAAGGTTTGGTTGGTTTAAATAAGATAATTTTGAAAAGAATATGGCTGGCTATATTTGCCATCGTTTAAATGCCACTATTACAAACTTGGAAGACGGTAATCAGGTAATACAAACCAAGACTCCTGGGTTCACCACCTGGATGAAGGTGGACTTTCTAAGAAAACAAAAATTCCAAGAAAAGAAAATATAAAAAAACAATTAATTAACATTTTGTTCAATTTAAATCAATTTTTTATTAATTTTAAGACTTTTCCGGTTTCAAACTTCACATCTAGCGCGGTACTTTAGTATATACAGAAATATTCTTTGATTCGCGGATCTCAAGCATCGATTCGCAAAGCTTTGACAACTTTAAACTTTTACAAGACAAGAAGAGGAAAAGTTAAAAAAAGTCTCTCAACCAACATTACATGGCGATCCTGCCAGTTCAGTTAGATTACTGAATCGGAACGAACAACTATAAATGTCAACCGAGCAGCTGGCGTTGGCAGCCGCTTACATTAAAAAAGCGGACGAGAGCCTGCGACAAACATCTGTGGTGGTGGAGGATAAAAACGTTGATCCTAAACCACTCACCATAGAGGAGTACAATCGTCGGACAACAAGAAGAATAGAAACTTCGCCAGGCCAACAGGAAGTAAGAAAGACGAAAACTAGAGGGGGACTCCAAGTCAAACAAAGAAGAGAAATATTGGAGCTGAATAGATTGGCCAACATACCAGGTCAGTCGACGGAAGTAAGAAGTAGGTTCTTACTTCAACTCCGTTTGAAGAAGAAATAACAAAGAAAGATCGAACAAGATAAAAAGAAAAAAAAAAAAGTTTGACAAATTGTTCGAGGAAACATTACAAACAGCTAAAGAAGTGCTGAAAGGTTTAAAATAATGGGTAAGACCCAATCAAAGCAAGAAGAGGTCATCATTAACAACAAAGGCCAGCAGAGCAACAATACAGGGGCGAATTACACTATGACATCGATTTCACTATGGTAGTGATTATTATATCAATTTTAATTATAGGGAATTATTTTATAAAAATTTTAAAGAAGAAATTTGAAAAAAAACGTACAAAAACAAATAATTAAGAATAATGTGAGAAGTAGAATTTCGATTTAATAAATAAGTATATAAAAATTATATAAAGTCAGTAAGTTACATTCTAACATTTTTGTTAATTTCGGGTTACTATGAATATTGGGTTTTCTTTTTCTTTGCTGTTAGATAAATGGATTTCAAACCATTATTAGAAGAATCCTTAGAAGGACTAAAAAGTTGTTACAAAAGTTTAAAAAAATCTCACAACCGTAAACGAAAAACAAAGGGAGCAAATTTAAAGTTAAAAGAAATATTAGGACTTTGGAGTACTTTTATTGCAAAATTTGCAATTATAAATCAGAAAGACTTAAGTAAAGAAGATCATAAATATTTAGTTGATCTAACATCCCAGGCAAAAGAATATAAACAATTGTCAGAAGAAAAAGTTAATAATAATATACAAGAAATTGATGTAGGAGGATCAGAGTCAGAAGAGGAGAAAGAGGAACAGGGAAATAAGAGAAATATATTAAAGAAACATATAGAAGAAATATTTAAAGAGAGTAAAATAAAAGTGCACATTATAAATGAAACAATTAGAATAACAGACCCTTGCAAAATAAGATTAATACTAAATGATTATCATATGTTACCAACGAGTGGACATGCTGGTATAAATCGCATGTTACGCAACATTCGAAAAAAATATTTTTGGACAGGCATGCAAAACGATGTGACGACATACGTTAAGCACTGCCCACGTAAGCACAACGTAACAAACATATCAAACCCAAAAAAAAACCAATGACCATAACATCAACAGCCGAATCAGGTTTCGATAAAATATTCTTAGATTTAGTAGGGCCCTTAGACGAATCAGAAAATGGGTCAAAATATATTCTTACTCTTCAAGATGAACTAACAAAGTTCATAGAAACGATACCAATACCAAACAAGGAAGCTAATACTGTAGCTAAAGGACTCGTAGAAAATTTCATTCTAAGATATGGAGTCCCTGGAACTATAACATCTGATCAGGGTACAGAATTTATAAACAAGGTTTTTAAAGAAATGTGTAGTTTATTAAAAATAGAGCAACTACAGTCTGCCGCTTACCATCATGAAAGTATTGGAGCACTAGAGAATTCCCATAAAGTTTTAGGAGCTTATCTTCGGAGTTATGTATCAGAAAAACATACAGATTGGAGCAGCTGGTTGTCCTATTATGTTTTCTGCTACAACACTACAGTACATTCAGAAACAGCGTACACACCTTTCGAATTAGTATTTAGAAAGCAATGTAATCTACCTTCCAACATAACCAATAAAGTGGATCCAGTGTACAACTATGAAGATTACGTGATAGATTTAAAACACAAACTACAAATTGCTCATAAGGACGCTAGGGATACTCTAATAGACAAGAAAATTATAAGAAAAACAAGGTACGATACAGATGTAAAGGCAAAAGTTTCGGATTTTAATGTAGGAAGTCTAGTTTTGCTTAGGAATGAAAGTAGGAAGAAGTTAGACCCAATATACATAGGACCATATGAAGTATTATCACAAAAAGGTGTAAATTGTGAAATTAAGTATGGTGATAAAAAAATGAATGTACATAAAAATAGGTTAAAACCATTTTATATATATATTGTAAGATTGTTTAAATATATTATATCAATGCATAAATGAATAAAAGAAATCTCTTTAAAAAAAAGGGGGGAGAGTGCCTCCGAAACATGTAAATAAATATATAGGTACTAAATTACTATTTCATTTTCATAATTTTAATAAAGCGCGCATAGAAACTAAGTTTATTTTTAATCAAATATTGAATATAGAATACATTAAAAATAATTAGAATAAAACAGAGGAAGTTAAATGTATTAAATAAGTAACTTAAAATTAACTATACGAATGAATAAAAAAAAAAAAAAAAAAGTATACGTACATAGATAATTCCTGTACTAGATATCAAAAAAAAAATATAATAATTATAATATATTTACATATGCATTGAAATTTAATAATAATAAAAAAAAAGAAAAGAATGTAAATAAAACAAAAACACAAAAAAGAATGAAAAAAAAATCCTAATTGTACAAGTGGCACGTAAAAGAAGAAATCAAGACTTGTCATGATTTCTCCTTTTCCCCAGGAAGGGTGGTGTGAAGGGAGCACATTAGTGACCACTTAATTAATTGTTTCATACCAAACCATACTTCGATACTTGACACTTACTTTCCAGAAAATGCATTGCCTTAAGCACTATAGATTCATTACAATCAAAGCATTGTTTTGCCTTCGACTTCAGGGTAATAAAAAGATACACATATATCCGACTCGTAGTCATGAACAACAAAAAAAACCATAAGTATCATATTGCTCTGATGGCACGAACGGCCGACCGGCGTATAAGTAAACAAAGTGCATTTAATGTTATTGGGTTGATCAGCGGTCATCTACTTAGGCCACCAAAATATGTCAACTCAGCACTATGCCGAACGAGCTATGCCACTTAGGATAGCTGGTCGTTCGCCCCTAGCCCGCGTTATTAGAATTATGCTGACTTGTGGTTATCGACTGCAAGTGAGGCCAAGAATCGAAGTATGGACTTAATTTCGATAACATATAATTTCTGTATATATAGCAACAGATTTTGAAAATAAAAGTCTCTTCCTCACTGAACTTCAACCAGTAAAGGTCTTTTTTTTCTTTATTTATACTTTTGTGAAGCTTGCGAGCTAAAAAGAATATTTAAAATAATTATACCTACTTGGTTAAAGTCTTAGAGCAGAACCTCAAGTGCATTAGCCAGAGGTTCGAGCTGGGGCATTCATTGAATGCCAAGCGATTTGTCTCGAAGACCTTTCTCAAGACAAGAAGAGGAAAAGTTAAAAAAAGTCTCCCAACCAACATTACATTGATAACCGTTCCGGAGTATTTTGCTGAAACAATTTCACCTACTATAACGAAATATCCTTTTTTAGGTTATAAAAACTTACTGCAACAACAACAACAAGAATTCCAGTCACCTCACCTATTTTCGAGACGTGTACAAAGTTTTCCTTTCGTTTTATCTCGTATGACCGAAATGGAAAACCAAAGGTTATCTTTGGGAGAATCCATCTACAATACTTGTGGGTCTCTATCAAAATCGTAGCAGTTGTCCCGTGTAGTGACATAGATCCCTGACCGACATCGAATCTGCAAAAAGTGTCCGTCTTCCCAGACGAACAGCGTAGTTAAGCAGTATACGACAAAGCGTACTCTTGCCAACGTCATTTGGTCCAACTACCATGGCAAAAGAACCTCGCCATGTCGTTTTCCTCGAGTTCATTTTCCTCTGCTTGCTACTCATTTGTTCCATAGCTCCATTCCAATTGAGATTCTGTACCATTGGTGTCTCCTTAGAAGTGTATCGAACCTCTGTTTTGCCACGAACTCCAATCGAACAACCTATTTATGTAAGTAAATATAGCGATTTTTGATCATGAAGGTAATGAATTTATACTATTTTTTCTTCACAAATTCTGCAAACCATTTCGTCACATTACTGTAAATATGAAAAAGATTTTAAACGATTTCAAACAAGATGCACATTTATAAGATTTTAAAGTATTACCTGCACGTAGACCTGCATCCTTTTCCTCAATTTCAAAACGTGGTTCTGGTTCTCAGTCTGATTCAAGAGCGAAGTTTACTTCTTCCATCATTGTGATTTTTTTTTGTTTAAATACAAAAATAGCTTCAATATAAGGAACTAAATAAACAAATAAAATAAATATAATTTAATTAATAAAATTGTTAACAAAATCTGAAACAATGTTTGATATGTTTATCTTTTGCTGTGAATTCCATACTGAATGCAAAACGTCAAACACAGTGTGCGTCGATGACGTAGATGCGCAAAACGAGAGAAATTAAAAACTCGGAAAGCCATATCTTGTTTTGTTGTATCATGACTACCTTGTGACCACCACCATTATACGTATTCGTCTTGATGCTATCCGGCCGACCGCAGAGTTGCCAAAAGCTATGCCACAACAAGGTGTTCTAAGAAGCCTAAAGGTAGGCGCACATGTGACCGCTCGAATATACCGAAACAATAAACCATCATGGGAATTCGGCTCAATTATTTAAAAACTGGGTTCAATGCATTACACTGTCAAATAAGATAGCGGACATGTATTCAAACGACACATTCATCAACTCAGATGTGTCACTGTTTCAGCACCTGAGCCCAAAGTTTACACATCTCCAGCACCAAATCCACCTGTTCACAAACCCCAGAAAGTTACATTCGCTGACTACGATGTAATTTTTAGTCGACCTGCTGGTTATCAACCCATCATTCAAGTACCAGCACCACCTGAACCTGCACCTCTAGCCGCAGCTGTAGCTGCAACTTCGCAACACAGGATTCAAATCCCACGACGAACGGGAAGACAAATCAGAAAACCTGTTAGATTTAGAGATTACCATCTTGATGACATTGACTGACGTGGATGGAAGCGAATTTTGTTCCGGCTTGGCGGAGAGTGTTGTGTTCACAACCCTGTATTCGTACCTAAACGTACACTACCTTGTGACCACCACCTTGTGATCACTACCTAGGGTACTTCCTTTTGTAATTGACACATTTTCTATCTTCTATCTTATTATAATTAATAACTTAAATAATAAATTTGTTTCCTTTCAAAAACATAGCACAAAGGGTCTGTATCAAACCGCGAGAGTCTGGCAACTCTGCAGTCGATGTGTTGAGCTTGAAAATTCATCATAATGCGTTTTTCTTTTTTAGTTCAGAGCAGAGCCTGAACTGTCAAACAAAAAATTGTGTTTCTTTTTTACCTCTGAACGTTTAGAGCTTCAAATTTGTGTTTCTTTTTTAGTTCTGCTCAGAATAAAATAACTGAGCAGACCGAGTTGAATGCTGAACACAAGCATTTGATAGGTGATACTACGTTTCCACCAGACACTAAACCGAGATTTAGCAAGATTATCACAAATCTCCTTGAAATCTACAAGATTTACCATACAAATTTTAATCTCCTCAAATGAAGATTTCAAATAAAACTCATTCAAATCTACTTGGAAACATTAGTTTGTCAAATCAAACAAACTTTTTTTTCGAAGAATAATTGTGGAACCGACCTATTTTCGTTTATTGACAGATGGAAATGTAAACAAAAACTATCTATCTCACTTCCACTTCATATCAAAAAAATGAAACACCATTTGAATGTTTTGCCATAATCCTCTTTTTGTGCAGTGGAAACACCAAACAAATCTCATTACCTAAATCTCGGTTTAGTGGTTGGTGGAAACGTAGTATGAAATTGAAAAAAAAGTGACAGTTTAGTGTTCAGGTGTGTTTCAAAAATAATTCTGAACGCTCAGAACCAGAACACGCTTTGTTCACAGGATGTTCAGAGCATGCTCGATATGCTCGGACGCTGTTCAGCACTCTTTTCTGAGCTAAAAAAGAAAAACGCCTATAAATTTATGTAAAAACTTAACGAAAGAAAGAGCTTGTAAGTCCCGGTCTATATTGAACGATTTTTCCAGTGCCGATCTTTTATTCGTAGGTGAAAGGAGTGAAAAGTGAGGGGTAGGGATCAAATCGTTTGTACCACAAAACTCGAACGATTTTTCCAGTCTCTTTATGTTCTCTTTCGCCCTCTTTCCAGTTTTTTGTGTGTGTTCGGTGTCAGTGTGCCGTTGGGTTGATGGTGTGAGTGAACATCAATGCAAAATGAAGAGCACAGAAATAAAAAAATGAAGAAGACAAAGAAAAAATCTCATGGAAAAAATCGTTCTGTGTACATTTCACACGATTTCTGGAAAAATCTTCGTGGAAATATCGGGCAATGTAGATCGGGACTAACCTTGTAAAAAGAAACATGTATGACGAAAGTCAGTGATTTAGCAGGGTTTGAATTTGAAAGCAGCAGGATGTGCTGGAAATAAAGTGGATAAAGCTTTTCTACTTAAATTGTCATTTTCTTTTATTTATTTGGTGACGGATTTGATTTTTACATTTAAAAGCGTGGTGGTTTCCATTTTGTTCCTATTAAATATCGCTGAGCTACGATACAGGGCGTACAGCTCTAGAGGGGCCAAACGAGCTTGAACCTTGCTTGGATACATCATGTAAACGCGGTATTTGTGAGTGAAAATAAAAATGCCCGATGTTAGACCGCTTTCACACAAGGAAACTGAGTTGCCAGAAACTAGCTAGTTTGTTGGCAAGAGGGGAAATGTTTTTCATTCCCCGCCCTTCTAGACGACGAACTAAACATTGCTGGGAACTCAGTTGTCTTGTGTGAAAGCGGTCCAACTAAACCCTTTTAATTTTGTTTTCTGTTAAACACCGCTGTACAAAAAAAAAGTGTCATGTCAAGACTGCCACAACAAAAAACGGACGGTTGAGAAAAAAATTTCAACACTACTTTAATTTCTTTCATTATCAATAAAAATCATTTGAGATTTATTTATTTTATATTAATCAAATGTCTGTTAACATAACTGTGAATGGAAAATATATAAAGAATTGTCAAAGACATGATTTGCTCATTGATGCTGAGCAAGCTAAAAAAGAAATAGAAAATGAACGCAGGAAAATGCGTATACAGCAGGTACAATTATTATTTAAAATATTGAACTTATAGTAATAACTTCTACATTATATACACATTTTATAAGGTTCGTGATATGTCCAAAAGCATTGCCAAAAAGGTGAGAACAAATGTAGAACTAGAAAAAAAAAACAACTTAAGAAAATCGAAGAGATCAAAGCCCAAGAAATGGAAATGTGGCGTCAGAATGTCCTTTCTCGAAAAGAAAACAACTTTCGATCTTCAATCCGTCCCGAAGTGTTCCTTCATTTCCTTGTCTAGATTTAGTTTGCTCGCTGTTGCTGGTCCGGCTGTCCTTGGTTTCTCTGGTGGAATCGCTGCTGATGTCTCTTGTGGTTTTTGAGCTGGCTTCTGATGTTGTTGAGGCTGGAGCTTGCCCGTACGTCCCAATCTAGCTATATCTGCGAAGCTTACCGAGGGTTGAGTCAGGGTACAGACTGATTTGACATTAAAAGCTTGCTTTTCTTTCTTCTGGAACTCGGCCTTTTTATTTTCTTCCTTCTTTGCATCCAAGGTAGTTTGCCAGGTGTCCGAACTCTTTGCAGTTGGCACAGAAAACTTTATCATCCTTATCCTTCCGCATGCATGCACCTGGCTTGTGGTCTTCATTGCACTTTACACACACGTGCTTCCTTCCGCAGTTGATCGCCACATAACCAAAACTTTGACAGTTCTTGCATTGAACTAAATCGGTGTTTTGAAGGAGTTCCCAGTGGACCTTCTGGTTGAGGATAAAAGTTTTGGTGTAGATGTCGGCAACTTCGCAGGCTTTGCTTACTTCAACCACAAAAGAGTTGTAGGTTTTGTTCTTGGCTTTCCTCGATCTGAAGCGTGTCACGTTGACAGCAGGTACTCCTTCACCGAGAAGGTATGGTGAACTCCTTTGAGAAGAAGAAGAATCTTCCTGTCTTCGCGAATAGTGAATGTATGGTTCTCAATTTCATTTGTCTTAAGGTACTTCTTCATTGTATTGAATCCATCCTTGGATGCCGTGTTGATTATAGTTTTGGTTTTGTTGAGAATCTTCAAAGTAATTTGAATATTCATTTCCTTGGCGTGTTTGGTTATTTCCTTGACGTTCCCAGAGCAGACTATAATAAATTGGAGGTAAGCCTGGCTTGTTCGTTTTTGATGTTGTGGTTCCTGCTGTTTTCACTATTGTTACTGTTGTCATTGTTGTTGTTGTTGGTTGCTGGTTGTTGATTGAAAGTGGCTTTTCAATTGCGGCTGTGAGTGAAGTTGGGTGTTGGCTGGGTGAAGGTAAGCTGTTGCTATTCTCCTTAAGCTTTTTGTTTGATTTCTTTGAAGTTTTCTTTTGTTGCTTGCCTTTGGTTGTCGCTTCTTCCTCTGCACTTGTATCACTTTCAGTTGTTGAAATAGCTTCGTCTTCGGTGAGAGTTACCATCTCTTCATCCATGATTGGGTTTTCGGTTATTGAAATGGTTTTGTGTATGACGCGATCTACCACTTCGTCCATGATTGTGTGTTCTCCTTCTTTTGATTTGTTAACAATCCTTGTTGTGGCCTGGATTAACCTGTTGATTTTATCCATATACTCAGGACCCAAATCCTTTTTCATCCGGTTTAGCAAAGCCTCGATTGCAGCGCAGGCAGTTTCAAATGTGAACGGTTCACTCATTGTTAAGCCTCAAGGCTGTTCTCGGTATTCACTTTATTACACTAATTCACGGATTAACGCGCACAACACTTAAAAAAAAAAACCTTTGTTTTACAAATTAACCAGATTAGTTCTTGGATTATCCGTTTTTAATTGTCTTTGGAAACCCAGGTAGCCCGCTGGAATACCTTTGTTTGATCCTTTTTTAATAAGGGGTAGGTTATTTATTTAAAGTAAATTCTTCCGCTATATGTTGTTCACTGCACAATGCGAACTGAAATCCTAAACATTCCTAAATTGACCAGCGATTAGGCTTTGACTACATAGGCCTACTTTTGTACAAAAGTACAAAAGTGAAAATAAATATCTATTCTGAAGACTCCTGCTTGCAAAAAAACACAGGAAAATTGTGCATGGTGGTTCAATTTATGTGTCAGAACAATCTTCGTTTAGTTTTTTGCAAGCATGTTTCTTTAGTGAGCATTTTAATTTCTCACTTTTGTACTTTTGTACAAAAGTAGGTCTGTGTAGTTAAGGCTTAAACTACATAGGCCTACTTTTGTACAAAAGTGAGAAATAAATATCTTTTCTGAAGACATCTGCTTGCAAAAAAAAACAATGGAAAATTGTGCATGGTGGTTTAATTTATGTGTCAGAACAATTTTCGTATGGTTTTTTGCTAGCATGTTGGTTTAGTGAGCATTTTAATTTCTCACTTTTATACTTTTGTACAAAAGTAGGTCTATGTAGAACTCTTGTTATGCCACCTCGCGGTCATCACAATATCTACTGAAGAAATGAACCAGCACTAACTTCAAGCGAAGGGATTTTGAAATAGAGAGAAAAACGAAATAAGAGGTATCTCTAATTCAACCGCCGCTGTGAAAAGACGCCTCGTGAATTATAAGAAATAAAATTGTTTAATCTTCTAAATTTTAAAGTCTGGTTTTAATTAAAATTCTTCTGTTTCAATTTTAGTACAAACTTGGCATATCAATCTAAACAAATAAATAATTTTACTCGCACATGTGTAAAAACACTGTCGTCAACATATCCTTTAGACCAACCTTTCGACCCAGGTTTTTATCAACAATTTCGACTCCAATCCACTCCTGAAGTGGAATCGAGTTGGTTGAAGCACATTTCAACTCAACGCAGGTATACAAAGGTGCCAAACGCGCTTGAAGCTCGCTCTAATACCTCATGTAAGACTGCTTTCACACAAGGAAACTGATTTGCCAGAAACTGGCTAGTTTGTGACGAGAAGAGTGTGAGGGGTAATTATGTATCTTCCTTTTACGCCCTTCTCGCCTAGAAACTAAAAATCGCCGGCAACTCAGTTTCCTTGTGTGAAAGGGGTCTAAACGGGGTATTTGTCACCGGAAAGCACAAAAATCTGTTGTTTTTACCCCGTTACAAGCAGTATCGAGAGCTCCAGTTGGATTAGGGTTAGAAATGGCTTCAATTTATTAACTTCACACAAAAACATTTAAAAATTTAATGAATTTTAGTACAATCTTCACATAGCTATCAAAACAAATAAATAATTAACTCGCACATATGCAAAAACACTGTCGTCAACACATCCATCAGACCGACCGGATTTTTTATAAACAATTTTTACTCGACTCCGCTCCTGTTGAGGAATCGAGTCGGTTGAAACTTATTTCAACTAAATTCAAGTTTACAAAGTGTTGTGTTCACAACCCTGTATTCGTACCTAAACGTAGTGTTGTGTTCACAATGTTCACAACCCTGTATTCGTACCTAAACGTACACTACCTTGCACAACTAATAAAGATATGGCTCTGCACAATCTCGTGACGTCATAGACGCACAACCTAGTAATTTTTGTGTGCTATTTCATTTCCTTTAACTTTGTTTCCTGTTCTCTGCTATAAAGGAAGTAAGGTTTGGTTGGTTTAAATAAGATAATTTTGAAAAGAATATGGCTGGCTATATTTGCCATCGTTTAAATGCCACTATTACAAACTTGGAAGACGGTAATCAGGTAATAACGGGTGATTTTTTAGCTGGTTTGTTTTGGCAACACTGGTTTTGACAGCTGACGTGTGTTTAGTACCTTGTGTCACTGTCAAACAGCTTCAGTTTGGTTTGCAATTTAACCATGGATCGTCTTACAAATGAACAACGCTTGCAAATTATTGAATTTTACTATCAAAATTCGTGCTCGGTTCGAAATGTTCATCGCGCGCTGCTTCCATTTTATGGTCGGCATTCTCGACCTTTTGAGCAGTCTATTCGGAAGATTGTGACCAAATTTCGCACCAAATTTACTTTGTTGGACATTAAACCACCAACACGTTTACGTACTGTGCGTAGTGAAGAAAATATTGCGGCCGTATCAGCTAGTGTGACAGAAGACCGCGAAATGTCGATTCGGCGCCGTTCCCAGCAGTTAGGCCTTTGTTACAGCACTACGTGGAAAATTTTGCGGAAGGATTTGGGCGTAAAGCCTTTTAAGATACAGCTGGTGCAAGAACTAAAGCCAGCCGACCTACCACAACGCCGAATTTTTGGTGAATGGGCTCTTGGAAAGCTGGCCGAGGATCCGCTTTTTTATCGAAAAAATTGTGTTCAGCGATGAGGCTCATTTTTGGTTGAATGGGTACGTAAATAAGCAAAATTGCCGCATTTGGAGTGAAGATCAGCCAGAAGCATTGCAACAGCTACCAATGCATCCCGAAAAAGCCACTGTTTGGTGCGGTTTATGGGCCGGCGGCATTATTGGGCCATATTTCTTCAAAGATGATGCGAATCGCAGCGTTACTGTCAATGGTGAACGCTACCGAGCGATGATAACAAACTTTTTTTGCCCGAAATGGAAGTTCTTGACTTGCATGATATGTGGTTTCAACAAGACGGTGCCACACAGCACGAGAAACAATGGCGCAATTGCGAGGCGAGTTTGGTGAACAGTTAATTTCACGTTTCGGGCCGGTCAATTGGCCGCTTAGATCGTGCGATTTGACACCATTAGACTATTTTTTGTGGGGGTATATCAAGGCTAATGTCTATAGGGACAAGCCCGCTTCGATTGACGCACTGGAAGCCAACATCCATGCATTCATTCGTGAGATACCGGCCGATATGTGTGAAAGAGTATGCCAAAATTGGACTCAGCGGATGGGCTACCTGAGACGCAGCCGCGGTCAACATTTGCATGAAATTATCTTTAAACATTAAAATGCAAGGAATCGAGTCGGTTGAAACTTATTTCAACTAAATTCAAGTTTACAAAGTGTTGTGTTCACAACCCTGTATTCGTACCTAAACGTAGTGTTGTGTTCACAATGTTCACAACCCTGTATTCGTACCTAAACGTACACTACCTTGCACAACTAATAAAGATATGGCTCTGCACAATCTCGTGACGTCATAGACGCACAACCTAGTAATTTTTGTGTGCTATTTCATTTCCTTTAACTTTGTTTCCTGTTCTCTGCTATAAAGGAAGTAAGGTTTGGTTGGTTTAAATAAGATAATTTTGAAAAGAATATGGCTGGCTATATTTGCCATCGTTTAAATGCCACTATTACAAACTTGGAAGACGGTAATCAGGTAATAACGGGTGATTTTTTAGCTGGTTTGTTTTGGCAACACTGGTTTTGACAGCTGACGTGTGTTTAGTACCTTGTGTCACTGTCAAACAGCTTCAGTTTGGTTTGCAATTTAACCATGGATCGTCTTACAAATGAACAACGCTTGCAAATTATTGAATTTTACTATCAAAATTCGTGCTCGGTTCGAAATGTTCATCGCGCGCTGCTTCCATTTTATGGTCGGCATTCTCGACCTTTTGAGCAGTCTATTCGGAAGATTGTGACCAAATTTCGCACCAAATTTACTTTGTTGGACATTAAACCACCAACACGTTTACGTACTGTGCGTAGTGAAGAAAATATTGCGGCCGTATCAGCTAGTGTGACAGAAGACCGCGAAATGTCGATTCGGCGCCGTTCCCAGCAGTTAGGCCTTTGTTACAGCACTACGTGGAAAATTTTGCGGAAGGATTTGGGCGTAAAGCCTTTTAAGATACAGCTGGTGCAAGAACTAAAGCCAGCCGACCTACCACAACGCCGAATTTTTGGTGAATGGGCTCTTGGAAAGCTGGCCGAGGATCCGCTTTTTTATCGAAAAAATTGTGTTCAGCGATGAGGCTCATTTTTGGTTGAATGGGTACGTAAATAAGCAAAATTGCCGCATTTGGAGTGAAGATCAGCCAGAAGCATTGCAACAGCTACCAATGCATCCCGAAAAAGCCACTGTTTGGTGCGGTTTATGGGCCGGCGGCATTATTGGGCCATATTTCTTCAAAGATGATGCGAATCGCAGCGTTACTGTCAATGGTGAACGCTACCGAGCGATGATAACAAACTTTTTTTGCCCGAAATGGAAGTTCTTGACTTGCATGATATGTGGTTTCAACAAGACGGTGCCACACAGCACGAGAAACAATGGCGCAATTGCGAGGCGAGTTTGGTGAACAGTTAATTTCACGTTTCGGGCCGGTCAATTGGCCGCTTAGATCGTGCGATTTGACACCATTAGACTATTTTTTGTGGGGGTATATCAAGGCTAATGTCTATAGGGACAAGCCCGCTTCGATTGACGCACTGGAAGCCAACATCCATGCATTCATTCGTGAGATACCGGCCGATATGTGTGAAAGAGTATGCCAAAATTGGACTCAGCGGATGGGCTACCTGAGACGCAGCCGCGGTCAACATTTGCATGAAATTATCTTTAAACATTAAATTGCAAGGTTCAAACTATCGATTCAAATAAATATTTCATTCATTTTTTCGAATTTTTTGTGTTTTTTTTTTTTAAAAAGTTCTAAACCTCTTAAAAAATCACCCATTACAAACCAAGACTCCTGGGTTCACCACCTGGATGAAGGTGGACTTTCTAAGAAAACAAAAATTCCAAGAAAAGAAAATATAAAAAAACAATTAATTAACATTTTGTTCAATTTAAATCAATTTTTTATTAATTTTAAGACTTTTCCGGTTTCAAACTTCACATCTAGCGCGGTACTTTAGTATATACAGAAATATTCTTTGATTCGCGGATCTCAAGCATCGATTTGCAAAGCTTTGACAACTTTAAACTTTTACAAGACAAGAAGAGGAAAAGTTAAAAAAAAGTCTCCCAACCAACATTACATGGCGATCCTGCCAGTTCAGTTAGATTACTGAATCGGAACGAACAACTATAAATGTCAACCGAGCAGCTGGCGTTGGCAGCCGCTTACATTAAAAAAGCGGACGAGATCCTACGACAAACATCTGTGGTGGTGGAGGATAAAAACGTTGATCCTAAACCACTCACCATAGAGGAGTACAAACGTCGGACAACAAGAAGAATAGAAACTTCGCCAGGCCAACAGGAAGTAAGAAAGACGAAAACTAGAGGGGGACTCCAAGTCAAACAAAGAAGAGAAATATTGGAGCTGAATAGATTGGCCAACATACCAGGTCAGTCGACGGAAGTAAGAAGTAGGTTCTTACTTCAACTCCGTTTGAAGAAGAAAGAACAAAGAAAGATCGAACAAGATAAAAAGAAAAAAAAAAAGTTTGACAAATTGTTCGAGGAAACATTACAAACAGCTAAAGAAGTGCTGAAAGGTTTAAAATAATGGGTAAGACCCAATCAAAGCAAGAAGAGGTCATCATTAACAACAAAGGCCAGCAGAGCAACAATACAGGGGCGAATTACACTATGGCATCGATTTCACTATGGTAGTGATTATTATATCAATTTTAATTATAGGGAATTATTTTATAAAAATTTTAAAGAAGAAATTTGAAAAAAACGTACAAAAACAAATAATTAAGAATAATTTGAGAAGAAGAATTTCGATTTAATAAATAAGTATATAAAAATTATATAAAGTCAGTAAGTTACATTCTATAATTTTTGTTAATTTCGGGTTACTATGAATATTGGGTTTTCTTTTTCTTTGCTGTTAGATAAATGGATTTCAAACCATTATTAGAAGAATCCTTAGAAGGACTAAAAAGTTGTTACAAAAGTTTAAAAAAATCTCACAACCGTAAACGAAAAACAAAGGGAGCAAATTTAAAGTTAAAAGAAATATTAGGACTTTGGAGTACTTTTATTGCAAAATTTGCAATTATAAATCAGAAAGACTTAAGTAAAGAAGATCATAAATACTTAGTTGATCTAACATCCCAGGCAAAAGAATATAAACAATTGTCAGAAGAAAAAGTTAATAATAATATACAAGAAATTGATGTAGGAGGATCAGAGTCAGAAGAGGAGAAAGAGGAACAGGGAAATAAGAGAAATATATTAAAGAAACATATAGAAGAAATATTTAAAGAGAGTAAAATAAAAGTGCACATTATAAATGAAACAATTAGAATAACAGACCCTGCAAAATAAGATTAATACTAAATGATTATCATATGTTACCAACGAGTGGACATGCTGGTATAAATCGCGTGTTACGCAACATTCGAAAAAAATATTTTTGGACAGGCATGCACAACGATGTGACGACATACGTTAAGCACTGCCCATTATGTCAACGTAACAAACATATCAAACCCAAAAAACAACCAATGACCATAACATCAACAGCCGAATCAGGTTTCGATAAAATATTCTTAGATTTAGTAGGGCCCTTAGACGAATCAGAAAATGGGTCAAAATATATTCTTACTCTTCAAGATGAACTAACAAAGTTCATAGAAACGATACCAATACCAAACAAGGAAGCTAATTCTAAGATATGGAGTCCCTGGAACTATAACATCTGATCAGGGTACAGAATTTATAAACAAGGTTTTTAAAGAAATGTGTAGTTTATTAAAAATAGAGCAACTACAGTCTACCGCTTACCATCATGAAAGTATTGGAGCACTAGAGAATTCCCATAAAGTTTTAGGAGCTTATCTTCGGAGTTATGTATCAGAAAAACATACAGATTGGAGCAGCTGGTTGCCCTATTATGTTTTCTGCTACAACACTACAGTACATTCAGAAACAGCGTACACACCTTTCGAATTAGTATTTAGAAAGCAATGTAATCTACCTTCCAACATAACCAATAAAGTGGATCCAGTGTACAACTATGAAGATTACGTGATAGATTTAAAACACAAACTACAAATTGCTCATAAGGACGCTAGGGATACTCTAATAGACAAGAAAATTATAAGAAAAACAAGGTACGATACAGATGTAAAGGCAAAAGTTTCGGATTTTAATGTAGGTAGTCTAGTTTTGCTTAGGAATGAAAGTAGGAAGAAGTTAGACCCAATATACATAGGACCATATGAAGTATTATCACAAAAAGGTGTAAATTGTGAAATTAAGTATGGTGATAAAAAAATGAATGTACATAAAAATAGGTTAAAACCATTTTATATATATATTGTAAGATTGTTTAAATATATTATATCAATGCATAAATGAATAAAAGAAATCTTAAAAAAAAGGGGGGAGAGTGCCTCCGAAACATGTAAATAAATATATAGGTACTAAATTACTATTTCATTTTCATAATTTTAATAAAGCGCGCATAGAAACTAAGTTTATTTTTAATCAAATATTGAATATAGAATACATTAAAAATAATTAGAATAAAACAGAGGAAGTAAAATGTATTAAATAAGTAACTTAAAATTAACTATACGAATGAATGAAAAAAAAAAAAAAGTATACGTACATAGATAATTCCTGTACTAGATATCAAAAAAAAAAATATAATAATTATAATATATTTACATATGCATTGAAATTTAATAATAATAAAAAAAAAGGAAAGAATGTAAATACAACAAAAACACAAAAAAGAATGAAAAAAAAATCCTAATTGTACAAGTGGCACGTAAAAGAAGAAATCAAGACTTGTCATGATTTCTCCTTTTCCCCAGGAAGGGTGGTGTGAAGGGAGCACATTAGTGACCACTTAATTAATTGTTTCATACCAAACCATACTTCGATACTTGACACTTACTTTCCAGAAAATGCATTGCCTTAAGCACTATAGATTCATTACAATCAAAGCATTGTTTTGCCTTCGACTTCAGGGTAATAAAAAGATACACATATATCCGACTCGTAGTCATGAACAACAAAAAAAACCATAAGTATCATATTGCTCTGATGGCACGAACGGCCGGCCGGCGTATAAGTAAACAAAGTGCATTTAATGTTATTGGGTTGATCAGCGGTCATCTACTTAGGCCACCAAAATATGTCAACTCAGCACTATGCCGAACGAGCTATGCCACTTAGGATAGCTGGTCGTTCGCCCCTAGCCCGCGTTATTAGAATTATGCTGACTTGTGGTTATCGACTGCAAGTGAGGCCAAGAATCGAAGTATGGACTTAATTTCGATAACATATAATTTCTGTATATATAGCAACAGATTTTGAAAATAAAAGTCTCTTCCTCACTGAACTTCAACCAGTAAAGGTCTTTTTTTTTCTTTATTTATACTTTTGTGAAGCTTGCGAGTTAAAAAGAATATTTAAAATAATTATACCTACTTGGTTAAAGTCTTTGAGCAGAACCTCAAGTGCATTAGCCAGAGGTTCGAGCTGAGGCATTCATTGAATGCCAAGCGACTTGTCTCGAAGACCTTTCTCAAGACAAGAAGAGGAAAAGTTAAAAAAAGTCTCCCAACCAACATTACATTGATAACCGTTCCGGAGTATTTTGCTGAAACAATTTCACCTACTATAACGAAATATCCTTTTTTAGGTTATAAAAACTTACTGCAACAACAACAACAAGAATTCCAGTCACCTCACCTATTTTCGAGACGTGTACAAAGTTTTCCTTTCGTTTTATCTCGTATGACCGAAATGGAAAACCAAAGGTTATCTTTGGGAGAATCCATCTACAATACTTGTGGGTCTCTCTATCAAAATCGTAGCAGCTGTCCCGTGTAGTGACATAGATCCCTGACCGACATCGAATCTGCAAAAAGTGTCCGTCTTCCCAGACGAACAGCGTAGTTAAGCAGTATACGACAAAGCGTACTCTTGCCAACGTCATTTGGTCCAACTACCATGGCAAAAGAACCTCGCCATGTCGTTTTCCTCGAGTTCATTTTCCTCTGCTTGCTACTCATTTGTTCCATAGCTCCATTCCAATTGAGATTCTGTACCATTGGTGTCTCCTTAGAAGTGTATCGAACCTCTGTTTTGACACGAACTCCAATCGAACAACCTATTTATGTAAGTAAATATAGCGATTTTTGATCATGAAGGTAATGAATTTATACTATTTTTTCTTCACAAATTCTGGAAACCATTTCGTCACATTACTGTAAATATGAAAAAGATTTTAAACGATTTCAAACAAGATGCACATTTATAAGATTTTAAAGTATTACCTGCACGTAGACCTGCATCCTTTTCCTCAATTTCAAAACGTGGTTCTGGTCCTCAGTCTGATTCAAGAGCGAAGTTTACTTCTTCCATCATTGTGATTTTTTTTTGTTTAAATACAAAAATAGCTTCAATATAAGGAAATAAATAAACAAATAAAATAAACATAATTTAATTAATAAAATTGTTAACAAAATCTGAAACAATGTTTGATTTGTTTACCTTTTGCTGTGAATTCCATACTGAATGCAAAACGTCAAACACAGTGTGCGTCGATGACGTAGATGCGCAAAACGAGAGAAATTAAAAACTCGGAAAGCCATATCTTGTTTTGTTGTATCATGACTACCTTGTGACCACCACCATTATACGTATTCGTCTTGATGCTATCCGGCCGACCGCAGAGTAGCCAAAAGCTATGCCACAAGAAGGTGTTCTAAGAAGCCTAAAGGTAGGCGCACGTGTGACCGCTCGAATATACCGAAACAATAAACCATCATGGGAATTCGGCTCAATTATTGAAAAACTGGGTTCAATGCATTACACTGTCAAATAAGATAGCGGACATGTATTCAAACGACACATTCATCAACTCAGATGTGTCACTGTTTCAGCACCTGAGCCCGAAGTTTACACATCTCTAGCACCAAATCCACCTGTTCACAAACCCCAGAAAGTTACATTCGCTGACTACGATGTAATTTTTAGTCGACCTGCTGGTTATCAACCCATCATTCAAGTACCAGCACCACCTGAACCTGCACCTCTAGCCGCAGCTGTAGCTGCAACTTCGCAACACAGGATTCAAATCCCACGACGAACGGGAAGACAAATCAGAAAACCTGTTAGATTTAGAGATTACCATCTTGATGACATTGACTGACGTGGATGGAAGCGAATTTTGTTCCGGCTTGGCGGAGAGTGTTGTGTTCACAACCCTGTATTCGTACCTAAACGTACACTACCTTGTGACCACCACCTTGTGATCACTACCTAGGGTACTTCCTTTTGTAATTGACACATTTTCTATCTTCTATCTTATTATAATTAATAACTTAAATAATAAATTTGTTTCCTTTCAAAAACATAGCACAAAGGGTCTGTATCAAACCGCGAGAGTCTGGCAACTCTGCAGTCGATGTGTTGAGCTTGAAAATTCATCATAATGCATTTTTCTTTTTTAGTTCAGAGCAGAGCCTGAACTGTCAAACAAAAAATTGTGTTTCTTTTTTACCTCTGAACGTTCAGAGCTTCAAATTTGTGTTTCTTTTTTAGTTCTGAACGTGTTCTGAGCTTGTTCAGAGCGCGCTCTATGAGCTCAGAATAAAATAACTGAGCAGACCGAGTTGAATGCTGAACACAAGCATTTGATAGGTGAAATTGAAAAAAAAGTGACAGTTTAGTGTTCAGGTGTGTTTCAAAAATAATTCTGAACGCTCAGAACCAGAACACGCTTTGTTCAGAGGATGTTCAGAGCATGCTCGATATGCTCGGACGCTGTTCAGCACTCTTTTCTGAGCTAAAAAAGAAAAACGCCTATAAATTTATGTAAAAACTTAACGAAAGAAAGAGCTTGTAACCTTGTAAAAAGAAACATGTATGACGAAAGTCAGTGATTTAGCAGGGTTTGAAAGCAGCAGGATGTGCTGGAAATAAAGTGGATAAAGCTTTTCTACTTAAATTGTCATTTTCTTTTATTTATTTGGTGACGGATTTGATTTTTACATTTAAAAGCGTGGTGGTTTCCATTTTGTTCCTATTAAATATCGCTGAGCTACGATACAGGGCGTACAGCTCTAGAGGGGCCAAACGAGCTTGAACCTTGCTTGGATACATCATGTAAACGCGGTATTTGTGAGTGAAAATAAAAATGCCCGATGTTAGACCGCTTTCACACAAGGAAACTGAGTTGCCAGAAACTAGCTAGTTTGTTGGCAAGAGGGGAAATGTTTTTCATTCCCCGCCCTTCTAGACGACGAACTAAACATTGCTGGGAACTCAGTTGTCTTGTGTGAAAGCGGTCCAACTAAACCCTTTTAATTTTGTTTTCTGTTAAACACCGCTGTACAAAAAAAAAAGTGTCATGTCAAGACTGCCACAACAAAAAACGGACGGTTGAGAAAAAAATTTCAACACTACTTTAATTTCTTTCATTATCAATAAAAATCATTTGAGATTTATTTATTTTATATTAATCAAATGTCTGTTAACATAACTGTGAATGGAAAATATATAAAGAATTGTCAAAGACATGATTTGCTCATTGATGCTGAGCAAGCTAAAAAAGAAATAGAAAATGAACGCAGGAAAATGCGTATACAGCAGGTACAATTATTATTTAAAATATTGAACTTATAGTAATAACTTCTACATTATATACACATTTTATAAGGTTCGTGATATGTCCAAAAGCATTGCCAAAAAGGTGAGAACAAATGTAGAACAAGAAAAAAAAAAACAACTTAAGAAAATCGAAGAGATCAAAGCCCAAGAAATGGAAATGTGGCGTCAGAATGTCCTTTCTCAAAAAGAAAACAACTTTCGATCTTCAATTTTTCATGTTGGTATGGCACACCGTGCTGCCAGATTAGAAAATAGTAATCAAGCCGGCAAAAAAGAACCGTGTTCAAAGGGTAAAAAGCGTTTTCAATCACCAAAGAAAATAGCGCCAAGGACTAATGTTGTGGATAAAGAAAATTTTCAAAAAAATGTCAATGTCCAAACACATATAACTGGTAAATGCTACCCAAAACCAAATGGAACTTATAAAAGTAAAAATAGAAACAGTTTCGGAAATAATCTTATATCTAATTCCATTGAAATAACTTCAGAGTGGGAAGAGAATTCCCCAGATTCATCTTATTCTTCACAGAACAGTTCGTTATCAGTATCATATTCTGAAAACACTTCAAAAAATGAAGAACCTAATCAAATAAAATCAACAACTACTAGCCAAGTTAACAGACTAGATCCAGCTTTGTTGCAAGAGGAACCAAAGGAGAGTTGTACTTCTTTAATAGATAATTCTAAAACAGAACATCATTCCAATGAACCGAATATACACTCCAGTAGAGCTCTATCAAAAAAGACTCTAAAACCCTTGAAATCTAACGCGATAAATAGAAAAAAAAATGATCTTAAATCAAGCACGGAAGAAGTCTTAACAGGGCCTTCGACTTCAATCGTGACAAAACAACGCTTTACCCAAATAAGTGATATCGTTCGTCAACAATCGCTTTCTGATGAGACAGATAAGTCATCGGTTCCCATATGGGAACACGAAGCAAGATTGAAACCACAAAAATGTTCACCTAAATCAAAGTTTTCTTCGTCGCGTCGTTTGCAAACATCTATCAATGAACCCATAATTAAATCCCCCAGTAATTCTCGGCCAGTTAGTACACAAACAGCGTCTAAGACGTGTTCAAGTCGAAGTTCCAACACCCGAGTACAGTTTTATGATTACAACAATAAATTCCATAAGCAATACAATCAGCCAACTTCTGCAGTTGAAGCACACGAACCAAATAGCAGATCGGAAACTGAAATTAATGCTATGGAACTAGCCGCATTAGAAGCTAAGTCGCGAGAATCTAGAGAAGTTGACATGAACAAACTAAGGTAAGACAGCAAACAAAAAAAAAAAAAAATTGAGCGTATGCAATGTTTCCACCGAAACTTATTCTATGTCTATTTGAATTTAACAAATCCTGTGTAGAATTTCCCATCGCACAAACAAATTAATGAAGGTTTACTTTAATAGCACCTTTCAAAATACAACATTTTTCTTGCCATATAAAGGTTCTATATGGAAAATTATGGATTCGTAAAAAAAAAAAAAAATAAACTCGAGATATTCAGCCCTATCACAAATTCCATCGTAATCGGTAACATTTAACGAAACCCAAAAAAACTATCACCAAATCCGTTCACTACGATGGTTTCTGTGATCCGTTTTTTAGGGATTCGTAAGAACTTTTCGATTACGATGGAATTCGTGTTAGGTGCCAGTTATAGCTATCATTGAAAACCATCATTGAAAAAGTTAACTGTTGATTTTGAGACCTTTCGAAAGTTTAATCATTGAATATTTTAATGCAGAAATATAGCTTACGACTTCAAAATTATTTCTCCTTCAAAAAAAATTCATTTTGACCCATATCTTCCCCATAACGTAACTTTTAATTTTTCAATGATGAACTTCCTTACCAATGATCATTGAAAAAATTAAAAGTTACGTTATGGGGAAGATATGGGTCAAAATGAATTTTTTTTGGAGGAGAAATAATTTTGAAGTCGTAAGCTATATTTCTGCATTCAAATATTCAATGATTAAACTTTCGAAAGGTCTCAAAATCAACAGACAACTTTTTCAATGATGGTTTTCAATGATAGCTATAACTGGCCCTTAGGGCTGATTAATTTTACCTAACAACACCGCGATACAAATGGGTCTCGCAATTCTGTATGTCTGTCCTCGCACCTTCAGCCTAACCCGTGGTTTAGACAAGCGAGTAGAACTAGTAGCATTTGTATCATAGTGTTAGTTTTATGGATGTATGTGTAACTAGTAGCTCAATGCTTGTTTTGTCAACTTGTATGATTTTTTAAAAATATTTCATACAGAAAAATATACAAATTATGGAAACTATGGAAACAAAACAAATAAACGAAAACAATACACTAAACTAGTAGGATAACTGGCAGGCTACTCGCAGGCAAAAATATTATACTATTTGCCCTGCTAGTCGACTCCCTCGTGTTCAGATACACTAACACACATATACGCTACTAGTTCTACTCGCTTGTCTAAACCCCGGGTAAGCGACTGAACGGATTTTCCTTTTTTTTTAAAGCCGAGTACGCTGCTGATGCGAAACGAAATTTTCCTTTGGTCTCCAAAAAGTCAACGAAATGCTTACGAAAACACAGCGGAAAAATATTCTTTCACAAATTGCAAATAAATAAAACAAAATTTAACGAAAATATCAAACAACAGCCATGCTGTAACCCGGGGTTTAGACAAGCGAGTAGAACTAGTAGCATTTGTATCATAGTGTTAGTTTTATGGATGTATGTGTGACTAGTAGCTCTCTGCGGGTTTTGTCAACTAGTATGATTTTTTTTAAATATTTCATACAGAAAAATATAAAAATTATGGAAACTATGGAAACAAAACAAATAAATGAAAACAATACACTACACTAGCAGGATAACTGGCAGGCTACTCGCAGGCAAAAATATTATACTATTTGCCCTGCTAATCGACTCTCTCGTGTTCAGATACACTAACACACATATACGCTACTAGTTCTACTCGCTTGTCTAAACCCCGGGTAATGAACAAATCCGAATGTCATTTTTCTGCACACAATTAACTGTCCGTCAATTAATTCTGTGCGAAAACAGAGTGGAGACTTGTCGAAAGGATCTGTTACAATCATTAACTTCGTCGGTCGAACAGCGTACCACAGAACGAAAAGCAGAACGAAATTTTTCGTTTATGGTTTCGTTATGTCATTTTTGTATGGGATTTTTCGTTTCACATCAGCAGCGTACTAGGCTAAAGGAGGAAAAAAATGGTGGTATGCTTTCTTTACTAAAATTATTCTTTTCTGGGATTATTTTTTTTGTTTTTTTGACAGCTATGTATAACTGGCCCTTATACGAAATATGCAATAGTTATTGAAACGATTCAAATATTGAAATTGATTTTGAAGTACTAGATAATACCTCGGTACTCGGTATTAATTTCTCAGGACTAGGGCTTAGTACTTCTGTGAAGCAATCACTTGATACCGATTTGAGTACTAACAACTGGTATAACAACCAGGTACTAGGTGATTTTTAAGAGCAAGCTAGTACCGAGTCCTAACTAATACTCGGAATCAAATTGACAGGACTAGGGCTTAGTACTTGTGTGAAGAAATGAGTTGATACCGATTTGAGTACTAACTTAAGGTGTTTACCACTTTTCATCCTATAAATAGTTACAATGAAAATATATACATATAGCTAAAGTGATCTTCAAAGTTAATCCACTAAATATTACGATTAAAATAGATAAATGAACCATTTCACTACTTCAACAATTGCCATTCAAAAACATGAACATTTCAAATCTGCTGTTTTAATTTTTTTTTTGTATCCCATTTCGCAATATAAATAACTAAGTTTTCAAAAATTCAGCTCTAAAGCCATCCTTTAATAGTCGGGGAGCTAGCCATTGATCATAAGGTCAATTTTTGCGTATATTCAATTATCTGATTGAGCTTCTGTGGTAAGCCATAATGATATAAAAAAAAATGACATACGTGTTGTGCTTTTTATGTTTTTCGATTCGAGAAGCACGATTCTCGAAAGGTGTCTTACCTTTTACCGGTGTTATGTTTTTGATGTGCTTTTGTCTTTCAAAAAAAAAAAAACAATGTTTATTTAACTTAATTTATTTTAACTTTTTTTATTACTTAACTATAGATTTACATCGAGTTATTTTGTTATTGCTTTTAATACGTTAAATAAGAAATCTAGTAAAAACAAGAATCAGTGAAGAGAAAAAAGAGATCTTTTAGCGACAACCGTCCGAAACAGAGTGTTACATCGATGGCTCGTCACCCGACACGACGAAACAGAAAATATGCAACATGAGCACAAGTGTGCTTGTTTGTAGTTGGTATAGGGTTCAATGCACGTTTAATGGGTTTGAAAAGGGAGTGCATTGATTGTTGAATATAGGAAAATGGAAAATGATGAACTGGGAATTTTGGGTTTGGTTTCAGTGTAGCAGGCAAAGAAATTGGAGAAGTTTAATGGATTGGGAAAGTGAATGGGTTTGGTTTAAGTGGAGCGATCGTTGATCGCGTGGTTGACAACATTGAAGTTGAATGGAATTTTTGTAGGTAATTAAAAGGAAATGATGAATATGGGAATTATAAGTGGGTCGGATATTGGTCAATCAAATCAAAAGGAAATGATGACTGTGGGAATTTGAAGTGGATTGAATTAGAATGGAATAAGGGAAGATTCTAAGGGAATGTTGTGAAGTACGCACTTTACAACATCTCCTCCATTAAGAACGAAACTTGTACCTTGGAGTGGTGCGAGTTTCGGCTTTGTTGTGAGAAGATGGAATTGGGAGTGAACGAGATAGATTTGATGGGGCTAGGCGAGGTTTTAGTATTGGTTCAGTTTTTAATGATGTTACTGAGGTTGGATCAACTTTTATTTCTGGCAGTGGTAATGATTCCGTTTCTTTTTTATTATGTATAGAGTTCTTTCTCATATTCCGCATTAGCAATATTATTATAACTATGAATACGGCGAAAATCATTAAAAGGAATAACACGATTGAAGTGTTTTTATTTTCAGTATCGGTGTTCGAATATACAAACTGAGAATTTTGTAGGTTGTCTATATTCTTACTGATAGAATTAAGGTCTTCAATCTGATTATGTATATTAAAAGACTTTGTAGCATAACTGGGAATTTTCTCAAATTGAGGTGGTGTTATATTGAATGAAAGGTAAGGATTTGATGAAATAAAGTTAAGATTAGTTTTTGTTTCGAAATTTGTTTTGGAGCTTAAGGATTGATATCTTGTATTTGCAATACAGTTTGGTTGGATTTTAAGAATACCAGTTGCATTTATGTTTATTTGAGAGTTAAGATTTTGGCATTTAATCATAAGATTTTCTGGATTTGGGGAAACGAAAATCCAAGAATTGGAGTCTGCTAGCTGTAGGAAAATGGGGTGATATATTTGCATTAACTGAATATTACAATTACTGATTTCACTTGGAAGAATGGAAAGTAAATTCAGTTCGCAGGCACTGCTTGAAGATGTGAAAAGGATAGGTGCGTTTCTTTCGCAAAGATAATTATTTTTTGTAGTTGTTTGACATTTGTCTAAGTCATGTTTATCATAGAGAAAGAACGATTGTTTTTCTGAGTCAACGATAAGAAAAGGTTTTTCAGGGATTATAATTGCATAGGTTTTGTTTTCGATGAGATTTGGTATACTAGTCATTTTATAAATGTTATAGTTTTTGGGAGAAGTAAGAGGAATTTTTAATACAAAATTAATTTGGGTGTCAATGAAGTAAACATGTGTTTCTAAGAGATTAAAAAGTGTGTCTATATATTGCTCTTGTAGAGGAAGTGGTAAGCGATTTTCTTCTGGAAGGAGCAATTGTATCTTTTTAATTTCTTCGGTGAGCTTGGAAGGATCAATTAGTTATGGATGAAGTTTTCCATGGGCTGCGGAGTAAATAGCGTCAAGGAGGTGATCTTTGGTTGAATAGTAATATTCTGATAAGGAGTTGAACATCGTAAAAAGTTCGTTTAGTTGACGAAAGGATTTATTTATTATGTTGTTACTATTTGAGTTTTTGCTTATTTGATTAATGATTTTATTGGTTTCTTCAATCTTTTCTTCTATTTTAATAATTTGGTCGTTTGTAAGGTTTAATTGATGGATGATATTTTTTGATATTGAAATTTGTTTTTCGTTTAATTGGGATTCATAATGTTGTTGTTGGTTAAGTTTATTTATATGACGAGAAAAAATTTTTGCATCCTCGTCGTCGAGGGTGCCAAATAGTTGTTTGGATATAGAAACAATAGCATTTATTAATCCTCTCTTTTGTATTCGAGATTTTATGGTGGTTCCTAAGTATTTGTTAATAATTTGATCCTGTGATTTAATTCGATCAAGGACCAACGTAGAAAGGGTAGGAAGGGATTCGCATTGGGATAAGTTTTCGTGTGAAGAAAGAAGTTGTTTACAAGAAGAAAGAATTGTTTCATAGGTCAGTAAGATTGAGTTATATTGGAAGTTGAGTTCGGTAAGGTTAGTATATATGAGTAAGTTCCAATGGTTAGGTAATATATTCCTGTCTTGTTTTTCAAATCGATGGTTTCATACAGTTGCTCGTTGTTGATCATCATTTGGTAACTCAAGATTATTTTAAAGATGAAAATCACGATTATAGGTTTCTCCATTTCTGGAAAGAATATTGAGATTGAAGTTTTTAATTAACTTGAAAAAATTTTGAGTCTATTGTTGTGGACTTTAACTATTTTATTTTTAATTTTAATGTCGGAGTTTACTCCTGACTTAGATAAGGTTATAAGACAAGAAGCTTTTTATTTTTATTTTTAGGATTACTTTCATTTTTGAGTAGAACAAGTGTTCCTATTTGAAAGTCTCCAGGATTTTGTTTTTTATCGTACTGTAGTTTTGAAGATTCCTTACTCTTCAGAAGTTTATCTCTAGCGATTTGATGACAATGTTGAAGCCTTGATTTAAGTTCGTTGGCATACAAATCGTAATTGTAACAGATTTCTGGGTTTTTTGTTACCCTAGAAGGAAGTTCAATTTGTCTACCGTACATAAGTTCAAATGGAGTGTACGAAGTAGAAGTGTTAGGAGTCGTGTTATGGACGAAAACGGCATATTTAATCCAGTTGTCCCAATCGTCTTGAGATTTATTGATAAAACAACGGAGATATTCCACGAAGTTTCTGTGACTTCTTTCGCAAGAGCCATTTGATTGAGGTCGGTATGCAGTAGTTTGGAGTTTATTAATTTTAAGAAGTTTGCATACATTTTTGAATATGTCGCTTAGGAAATTTTGGCCTTGGTCTGACAACACGTGTTTGGGTGTGCCATATCGTAATATTATTTCTTTGACGAATGCTTCGGCGATTGTATTTGCCTCTTGATTTGGTAAAGGAATTGCATCAGTGTATTTTGTAAGGTCATCGATGAATGTTAAAAGATATTTATTATTATTATTAGTTATAGGGTAGGGACCAACGATATCGATAGAAATTTTTTCGAAGGGGTTTGTGGAAGTTGAAGTTATAACCATAGGTTCCATGGTATATTTTGTAACTTTTTTTTTCTGACAGAGTTCGCAATTTTTAATATAGGTTTTTATATCTTGAAACATATTTTTCCAACTATGATATAATTTTATACGTTTAAAGGTTCTGTTAACACCACTCCTCCAATGGGATTTAAATGAAATTCCTTAAGAATAGTTTTGATTTCATTTTCTGTCAGATCTGGTTTTGATGAAGGAATATTCGAAGAATTAGTAGTTATGACTAAAGGCGTTGTACAAGAATTAGAATCCGTATTTTTATTTGAAGAATTTGAACAAGAATTAGGAATTGATTTTGAACAAGAATTAGAATTTGTATTTTTATTTGAAGACTTTGAACAAGAATTAGGAATTGAAGATGTTGAAGACGAACTTGAATTTATGGATGGGGGACAAGAATTAGTAATTGACATTGAAGAAGACGAATTTGTATTTGCTGGTGAAGAACAAGATTTAGGATTTGACGATGTAGAAAAGGAGTTAGTATTTTCGGACGATGTAGGAGACGATATAGTAAATGGGATAGGAGACGAATTAGAAGATGTTGCAAAAGACGAATCTTGAGAAGAATTAGACGGTGTTGTATCTGAACGAAGAGTCATTTTTGCAATTCTGCTTAGGCAATCTGCATTTGTATTTTGTTCACCTTTTTTGTGAATGATTTCATATTCAAACTCCTCGAGCTGTAGGCAATATCTCATCATTCTAGAATTTATGTCTTTACAATTGTGTATATAAACTAGCGGTTTATGATCAGTGTAAAGTTGAAATTTTCTTCCATACAGATATGGTCGGAAATGTTTGACTGACCAAACGATAGCCAAAAGTTCCTTATCTGTAATAATTTTTTTCATTTTTATTAAGAGTTCGTGATGCATAAGAGATAGGAAGGTCATTACCAACTTCACCTTGTGAAAGGACACTACCAATAGCAAAGTCACTAGCATCCGTTGTAAGAATGAAGTTTTTAGTAAAATCGGAATATTGGAGGAGTGGTGGATTAATAAGTTTTTCTTTTAATCCATGAAAAGAATTTGAACAAAGAGGAGTCCAGTCGAAGCGAACATCCTTTCGTAAAAGATTAGTAAGAGGTTTAGAAATGTTTGCAAAATCTTTTATGAAGCGCTGACAATAACCTGCAAGACCCAGGAAGCTTTTTATTTCTTTTGCGTTCTTGGGTTGTGCGAAATTTTTCACACATTCGATTTTTTGTGGATCAGGTTTAATACCGGATTCGTTTATGACATGTCCTAAATATGTGAGCTCAGTTCGCAAAAATAGACATTTATCAGGTTGCAATTTTGAGTTATGCATTTTAAGACGTTCGAAGATTTCTCTTAATAGACCACAATGTCATCCATATAAACGAAAGTTTTTATACCTTGAAGTCCAGTCAAAACATTATTCATTAACCTTTGGAAGGTGGCTGGAGCACCTTTTAATCCATAAGGCATTCTAATGAATTCGTAATGACCAAAAGGAGAAGAGAAAGCGGTCTTTTCTCTATCTTCCGGGCGAACTTCGATTTGATGGAAGCCACTGGCTAGATCTAAAGTTGAGAAGAACTTTGAACTCCCTAACTGATCCAGAATATCAGTAATGTTAGGTAACGGGTATGCGTCACCGACGGTTTTGTCGTTGAGTTTGCGAAAATCGACGACGATTCTCCATTTCTTGTTACCATTTTTATCAGGTTTTTTCGGAACGACAATAAGTGGGAAATAATATTATCGTCCATCATCTCATGTATTTGTTTATCCACTTCTTGTCGTTGTGCTTCCGGCAACCTGTAGGGTTTTATATATGTAGGTGTAGCATCTTGTGTTATGATAGGATGTTGTACAGAGGAGGTATGGGTTAATTTATCTCCTTTTAGAAAAAATAAGTCACTGTACAAGCAGCATAATTCTAAAATAGAGTCCTTTTCGATTTTGGTCATGTGGTCAGTCACGACTAGGTCTTGTATAGTTTTAATTCTTTCATAAGAAGCAGGATATTGTTGAATTTGCAAAATATTGTAATTAGAGACTTCGTCAAATACTATATCATCAGTATTAAACTCAATGGGGGATTCAGAGGAGTTAACGACGGATATGTAAGAGATAGAACTATTGGCAGGAGTAATGCTATTGCCAATATATAATCCATTGGGGAATTGCTGGGAGAGGCATATACTATCCACATTAATTTCCTTGAGGATTGGAACAATGATTTCGGATCTAGGAGGAATATTAACTAGATTAGAAGGAATAAGATCATAGTCGATTAGGTAGTTTTCCCATGAGAAGGTAAGTATTTTGGTGCCATAATTTATTTGAGCTTTATGGTCATCCAAGAAATTGTTACCTATTATTCCATCGGTACTGATGGGAAAGTTTTTATCTACTACATGGAAAGGGTAAGATTAATAAGAAGTTGCATAACTCCTTTGGTACGGATAACAGAATCAGTTGTACCAGATAGGGAATGAATTATATTAGAGTCGATGGGTAGTTCTGGTTTTATTTTATCTATTTTAATCAGACAAATTTAACTACCGCCATCGATTAGAAATTTAGAAGGTTTAGGATTTAGCAAGGTTTCAGAAGAAAGTTTAATTGAATCTACTCTACTTATATTATTTTTTAAATTTATGTGTAGGATGTGGCGAGAGGAGATTAAGTTTGGGTCCGAAGCCTGCCACTGGTTTCGGCCTCTGAACGGTTTTCCGAATGTTTGTTTACAGTTGAGGAGGAATTAGAATTAGAATTAGTATTATTATTATTTCTTTTATTATTATTATATTCCCTTTTTCGACATTCGTTTATATGATGCCCGAGATTCTTACAGTAACTACAAGTAATAGTTACTTTCTTTACCTCACTTTTGGATGAAGGAAGCTGTTCCTTATTTTTTTTTAGATAGCACTGTTCGATGCTATGGCCAGTTTTCTTACAAGAATTACAAGAGATGGGATTTTTAGGTTTTGATTGAAACGAGTTATATGAAGTAGTTTGGTTATTATATGAAAAGGCACTTTTTTCTTCTAGTACGGCAGCTTCTATGGCTTCGTTGAGGCTTATTTTAGGATTAAGACCTCTCTCAAAAGCTTTTAGAGCCGTTTTACTGTTGAGATTGATAATAACGCTTGAACTTTCGGCGCCTTCACTAGCTATACAAGCATCATTCAAATTAGCTAAAGTCTGTTCCAATCTATTGGAATAAGAACGCACTGTCTCGTTTGTTCTTTGCTTTATGTGTATCAGTTCCAATTGGAGTTGGGACAGAGATTTAGTTTCTAGGAATTGTTGGACTAGTTTTTCCTTGAGGGATTCCCAGGTGGTGAATTCCGTATATTTTACTATATTGTAAGCTGGGCCAGTAAGTTTAGTTTTAATAATTAGGAGAAGGATAGGAATTTCGGCAGTGGTGATATCTTCGGATATCAAATCGCACGCATTTAGGAATTTGTGTAAATTTGCTCTGTTCCCATCAAATTCGGGGATTAATTTTAGAGCGAAAGATCGGTCGAGTTTTGGAGCCATTTCTGTTTCGGTTTCAGGAAAGAAATTAGTGGTTTCAGAGGAAGAGGAATCTTTAATGGTACTGGAATCTGAATCTTCGGATTCGTGTATTTCGATTATGTTTAGACATAAACTGCTAATTATTATAATATTATAATGAACAAAATTTAAATGAATTATAAAAAAAAATTAATGCAATTGCAAAACAAAAATTAGGTAAAAAAGGTAATGATAATGAGTAATATTAAGTAAGTAAAAGTAAGTAGTAAATAATATATAATTTTTTTTTTCTTGCCTCTTATTTAATTAATATCTTATAGTGTCGATGATGGTTGGCTAAAGATGAATGCTGATGCTGCTGAAGATCTAGTAGGTTAAAGATGAATTGTCTTTTGCTTTCACATTTATGAATATCAGTTTTTTTTTTTATTTATTATGTTCTTTAAAAAGGAAGGTTTCACTTGTTATATTTATTTGTATAGATTTTGAAGATAATCAGAGATTTAAGATAAGATTTCTGGTAGGTTTGTTTGTTTTTTTTTTTTGTTAATGTTCACTACAAACAAATATTCTTAAACACCTTTGTTTCCGGTTTTCACGTGTTCGGTTAAATATAGTAATTAATGGTCACTGTTTGAATTGTATTTTTTTTTTTCACGTAGCACTTTAACACTTTTCAGGCAAACCCCACATCTGACACCAATTTTTTTTTTGTGCTTTCTATGTTTTTCGATTCGAGAAGCACGATTCTCGAAAGGGGTCTTACCTTTTACCGGTGTTATGTTTTTGATGTGCTTTTGTCTTTCAAAAAAAAACAATGTTTATTTAACTTAATTTATTTTAACTATTTTTTTTATTACTTAACTATAGATTTACATCGAGTTATTTTGTTATTGCTTTTAATTTAGTTTAAATAAGAAATCTAGTAAAAACAAGAATCAGTGAAGAGAAAAAAGAGATCTTTTAGCGACAACCGTCCGAAACAGAGTGTCACATCGATGGCTCGTCACCCGACACGACGAAACAGAAAATATGCAACATGAGCACAAGTGTGCTTGTTTGTAGTTGGTATAGGGTTCAATGCACGTTTAATGGGTTTGAAAAGGGAGTGCATTGATTGTTGAATATAGGAAAATGGAAAATGATGAACTGGGAATTTTGGGTTTGGTTTCAGTGTAGCAGGCAAAGAAATTGGAGAAGTTTAATGGATTGGGAAAGTGAATGGGTTTGGTTTAAGTGGAGCGATCGTTGATCGCGTGGTTGACAACATTGGAGTTGAATGGAATTTTTGTAGGTAATTAAAAGGAAATGATGAATATGGGAATTATAAGTGGGTCGGATATTGGTCAATCAAATCAAAAGGAAATGATGACTGTGGGAATTTGAAGTGGATTGAATTAAAATGAAATAAGGGAAGATGATAAGGGAATGTTGTGAAGTACGCACTTTACAACATACGAAAGGAACTTTTAAGGGTAGGTTTCCTTCAGAAGCAAACTCAAAACTCATGTAAATGCATTTCAGTGGATTAGTGAAAGGACGTTACTCTCTTCATTATCAAAGTCAAAATTTCGAATTTCCAATTCCAATAATTACTCTAACTTGCCTCTTGATCTTTTTTCGCTCAGAGCGAGGGATAGATTTATGGTGTTTTGGATTGGTAAATTTAGATTTCAATTTAAAAATTGATTTATTTCGAAGTGAATCGGACGCCAATTCAAATTGATTTATTTTTGTCATTGTATTCGTGTAATTTTATGTATGTTTCATAACATCACAAAACTCGTCATCACTTGATGCACTTTCAGAAGAAAACAATGAGCTTCATGAATTTACCAATTAATTTTTAACAGCTTCCATTTTATATCAGAAACGCTTCCCTTTTTATTTAGAACACAATTTTCATCAACCGAAATAAATTCAAACAATACAAACAATTTTGTAAAGTGACAACATAAAATTGTATTGGTATTAGTTTAGGAGGGGTAAATCTGCCGAAAAATCTAGATCTGCAAATTTGATTTTAAATCAAAAAATAAATCAATTTATTTGCCAATTGGAATGTAAAATCTGAGTTTTGACAGATTTAAATCAAAAATAAATTGATTTATTTTACCAATCGAAAACACGCACAAGCAGCCAAGCAAAGAAATTCATACAGCAAGATATGAATGAACAACGTTGCATGGTAAACAGGTTTTTTTTATGTCCAGTTAGGTAGATTTGTTGTTGTCTTTTGCATATGATTCGAAATTTATAAAGCAAGTGAGTATTTCTGCTCTCGATGGAGATGTTTTTTCTTGATTTTGTTTGTAAACAGGTTCTTGTTTTTTTTTTTCTGGCTAGGTAGGTAGGTACCTACCTAGATATTTTGTCGTTGTGTTTTGCATATGGTTCGAATCTTATAAAGCAAGTGGGTGTATTTGTTAGTCGACATTTTCTAACAATTGAGAAGATTTTGTTTTCTTTTTTAATTTTTTTTTTGAGAATTCTTTTCGTGGAACTGGTAAAAACAAAAGAATCGGAGTAGTCTCACTAGTATTTTATTTCGGAACGGAACTAGATTTTTTTTTTTGAAATGTGGGAAATTAGATCTAGAAAAAAGTTTGCGGGGAGAGTACGATAACCCTTGCCCCAAAAATTGATACCGGTTTTTTCTAGAGGGGTCAAAACAAAGCAATTTTTTAATCTGGGGTCTATCTCGGAGGTACTACTCGTATGTCCGTTATTTCCCAAACTCTTTTTTTTTTGATAGCACACCCCGTCAATCGAAAGTTTACGCCGAAAGAAAAAATTATTGACCAAAAAAATTTTTTCCGATGTCATTAACCCGTGCCATACTTCTCCCATACAAATTTGTATGGGAACTTTATAATTTTCATATTTTATTTTTTTTCTCTGGAACTATAAGAGTTACTCTAAACTTTTTTGAGAATTCTGATTGATTTATCGGTCCTTTAAAAACTGCATTTAAAAATGTATTTAAAAAAAATTAAATTATAATTTATTTCAATTTTTTAAGTTAAAAAATACTTTAATATTATATATTTTTCTCTCTCGATCCTGAGCAGTTTTTGTTGTTTTTTTTTATTGATTATCATAAAGTAATAAGTAATAAATGAAAACAAATTAGAAATAATTTATTTCGATTTTTCAAAATATTAAATATTTTTATTTTTTTATGTATTTATTTTTTTATTTTCTTATCAACAAAAGTTTTTTTAAATTATTTTTTTTAACCAATATCTTATTTCAGAACCACATTCAAAAATTATTAAAAAAAAACTTTATTTGATAAGAAAAAAAAATTAATATATACAAAATTAAAAAATATTTAATATTTTGAAAAATCGAAATAAATTATTTCTAATTTGTTTTCATTATTTTTTTAATGCAATTTTTTAAAAAACTTATTACTTTATGATAATCAATAAAAAAAAACAACAAAAACTGCTGAGGATCGAAAGAGAAAAATATATAATATTAAGTATTTTTTAACTTAAAACATCGAAATAAATTATAATTTAAATTTGTAATACATTTTTAAATGCAGTTTTTTAAAGAACCAATAAATCAATCAGAATTCCCAAACAAATTTAGAATAACTGTTATAGTTCCCGAGAAAAATAATAAAATGTGAAAAGTGTAAAGTACCCACACAAATTTGTATGGGAAAAGTATGACCTTAGTGGCACGGGTTAATGACCTCGGAAAAAAATTTGTTTGGTCAATAATTTTTTCTTTTGGCATAACCTTTCGATTGAAGGGGTGTGCTATCCAAAAAAATGAGTTTGGGAAATAACGGACATCCTAATATACAGGTACATTTTGCCAACAAAAAAAAAACCAAAACAAATACAAATTCTATATACGAGTACCTACTTAGTACTTACATAGAAACAAAATGCTTATAAGAAACAACTTTATAAAAAAAAAAACGTTAAAAGAAACAAAAACACCGTGTCCTTTTTCATAAACATCATTCGTAAACAGTTGAATATCAAAATAACACCTCTTATTGGAAAACCCTATATATAGGTAAATAACCTTCTTTCATAAATATACCTGTAGGTAGATACGAGTACCCACAGGTTTTTATACTAAACTAGACGCCCGTGCTCGCGTTGCTTCGTTTGCCTCAAGCGGAATAGGTCTCAAGAACAGACCACACAACCGCAGAAGAAGAGTAGGCTAGACAACCCTAGTAGGAGTGAACAAATGCCACCTCTCAGAGCAGCGCAACCGCATGCTCCGGAAGTTGTCAGAGACGATCTCCAGGTATCGGTTGTGGATGAGCTCTCCACAAACAACAACATTTCCTTAGTAAAAGCGTTGCTAAGATCAGCAATGACTGGGAGGGCTTTAACCTCAAGCTTATCCCAGCTAATGATATCCCTAGACAACTAATGGCCCGCATTTGGTTGACCTTCATGGGCATCAAGCCGAGCGGACAAGAGCTGATCCGCGGACTTCAGAGGCTAAATCCGCTGGTTCCTATGCATGACTGGGCTGTCATTAAGGCAGAGGAACCGCCGAAGAACAACGGATCTTATCTTCTGAGGATCAGCGAAGAAAGCCGGGAAGCTCTCGAGAAGGCCGATTTCAAGCTGAAGTTTGGCATACGTATGATCCGCATTAAAATCTTGCATAGTCAGGGAGAAGACCCCGCTGATGACAAAGTCGAGATCGACGAAGTTGTTGGTGATGCCGTTGTCCCTAGCGAGCCGCCGGGCCCTGACTGTGCAGGCTGCTCACAAAATTAAAAACGCGCTACGAGTCGTACAGATTAATCTGAAGCACTCTAAATGTGCCTCGGATAATCTGCGGGTTTTCCTGAGGGAGGAAAAAGTCGACGTAGCGGTCATTCAAGAACCATGGGTGAATGGACTCAGAGTAAGAGGCCTCCAAGATCACCAATACGACCTGTTTTATAAAATCGCAAGCCCAGACCAAGGTAAGCCTAGAACTTGTATTTTAGCTAAAAAACACGTAAAAGCTTTTTTGTGTCCAAATCTTAGCACTCCTGATCTAACAGTTGTAAGGTTGGAGGATAAAAATGCAGACGGCTTATTGTTGGCCTCGGCGTACTCGGCCCATGACAGGCAGTCACCGCCAGAAGAGTTGCGAAGCCTTACAAATGAAGCTAAAGCCAAAGGGACTAACCTTGTGATTGGTAATGATGCTAATGCACGACATACCCTATGGGGTATTTCAGAGATCAATGAACGAGGTGAGTCTCTTTTTGATTTTATTATTGAAAATAACCTGACGGTCTGCAACAGAGGTAGCACTCCCACCTTTGTATTTCCGAGCTCGGATAATCATGAAGGCTGGGAGGATGTACTGGATGTTGCGATCGTAAATAAAAAAATTAATCTAATAGTAGAAAACTGGATGGTATCCCTTCTGAAATATTTTTTGGACCATAGATGGATACTCTTCAGCATTAATTTCAAAACCAAAAATAAATTCTCTTATAGAAATCCCAAAAGAATAGACTGGAAGAAATTCAGTCAAGTTGTAAAATCTAAACTGGGCAATATACCGAACCTAAGTCCAGACTCGGTGATAGATCTTGAGTCAAAGGTGAAATCCTTTGAGGCATCAATGAGCACTGCTTTTAAGGTCTCCTGTCCAATAAAATATAGCCGTAAAACACTTCCCACTTGGTGGAATGAAGACCCATCTAATCTAAGGAAATGACTAGAACAATCTTTAATATCTGCCACAAACATAAGTTTTATCAACCCTATAAAGACTGTCTCAAGGTTTACAAGCGAGCTCTCGCATCAGCCAAGCAACAAAGCTGGAGAGAATTCTGTCAGTCAATTGAAAATATAAAAGATTCCACAAGGCTCGGTAAAATTCTTTCTAAGGAACATTGTAATCCATCATTCTTGAAAAAGCCTGATGGTTCCTGGACAGTCTCTCCAGCTGAGTCTTTGGAGCTATTAATGACGACGCACTTCCCGGGCTGCGAGAACAGTAGGTTAGCGACGCTGGAACCTTGGGACATGTCTTCAGCTCGAGTAGAGCATATCTATACCGTTATAACAAAAGAAAAAATTGCCTGGGCAAATAATACATTCTCACCGTATAAGTCTCCAGGCCTGTACGGCATACTGCCAATTATGCTCCAGAAACTGCAAGAGATAGCAGTTCCCTGGCTGGAAACAATTTTTAAAGGATGTTTATCTCTTAACTATGTTCCCGAGTCCTGGAGACATGTAAGAGTGGTTTTTATCCCGAAAGTCGGTAGGCGGGGGCATGAATCTGCGAAGGATTTCCGTCCAATTAGTCTAACCTCTTTTGTGCTTAAAACCTTAGAGCGCATCCTCGACATCCATATTAGAGACATCCTGGATAGATTTCCACTTGAAAACTCTCAACACGCATACCTTAAAAGCAAATCCACTGAAACAGCCCTGCATGAGGTAGTGCGCACTATTGAGAAAACTATAAACTATAAAACATATAGTCTTGCCACTTTCTTAGATGTTGAAGGGGCTTTCAACAACGTGCTTACTGAATCCATTCTAGAGTCTTTAGTTGATTTTGGTGTAGAAGACTACATAAGGGAATGGATAATATCCATGCTCAGAGACAGACGGATTCAAGCTACGTTAGGTAATACAAACTCGACCAAACATGTAAGTAGAGGTACACCCCAGGGTGGGGTGCTGTCCCCTCTTCTATGGCTTTTAGTCATGAATAAAATTCTTGTTAAGTTGGAAAGATGTGGAGTAAAGGCGGTGGCATATGCTGATGATTTGGTGATATTAGTGTCAGGGAAGTTTACTCCTGTGTTTAGTGAGATCACGGAAATGGCTTTAAGGAAGGTCAGCAACTGGGCCACGAGCTGTGGACTAGGAGTTAACCAAAGAAAACTGAACTGATGCTATTTACTACCAAGACTAAGATACACCACTTCACTCTACCCCGACCGGGCTTCAGTCGAAGATGATCCTGTGGACGTACACAGCCGTGGTACGACCGATCCTCACATACGGTTCGATTGTATGGTGGCCTGCACTTAACAAAAAATATAACATCGATAGACTTAGGAAGGTTCAAAGAACTTCTAGCATTGGCACGACAGGGGCTATAAGATCCTGCCCGACTGATGCCTTAAGTGTTTTTCTGCACCTTCTACCACTTGATTTACATATTAAATATCTAGTATCTTGCAGCGCTTTAAGACTTAAAGAATCAAACTCTTGGTTTGCCAAGCCCTATGGTCACAGCAATATCACAGACTTGATTCCAATGGAAATGTTTTCGACTCCCACTGACTACTGCACCCCTACAATGAGTATCAGTAAGGATTTCAAAGTTTAATTTCCATCCAGGAAGGATTGGAATGATAACGTCGTGACGAAAGATTTCGACACAACTATCTTTACTGATGGCTCAAAGATGGAGTGTGGCGTTGGTGCAGGAATCTTCTCTGAGTCTCTAAATGTATCTAGGTCCTTTCGGCTACTTGACCTTGCTAGCGTCTTTCAAGCTGATTTGCTGGCAATCAGGGAAGCTTGCAAGTTACTAAAAGCAGATCCAAACCAAAACCGTGATGCAGCTTTTATTACAGTCAAGCGGCTGTTAAAGCCATTAATTCAGCTACAGCATCCTCCGTAGGTGGAGCAGTTTACCAAACTGTTTTATATCTAGGAAGATTTCGCCCACCTATGACAAGAACCGAACAATTGATCTAATACGCAGACCCAGGCAAGACATAGCCAGGGTAGTTGCAACCTGTAGCGGGCTAATAGGAGAGCATGCAGCGAAGCTGGGCATACCTCACAATACTCACTTTCGAGGCTGTGAGGACCAGCAGGAAAAGAAAAAAGTAGTTCATTTCCTCTGCAAATGCCCTGCTCTAGCCAAAGCTAGAAAACAGTCACTCGGAAATGCATTCTTTGACGACATTAACGAACTTTCTGAAATGAAGATCAAAGACTTGATTTCTTTTCTCAACTGCAACGAAATGGCTCTAGGACAAATTTCGGCTACTTCTGCATTAAACCTTCCGTCGATTCCCTATGATCACAAGATAGTGGACTAGGGTTCTGGTGGGGGTTTGTGGTGCACAGCGGCCGGATGATCATCCAATCCGATCAGTGGACGCTCCAGTGCCAGCCAACGAACTGCTTAGTGGGCTAACTGTGGATGGTGCGGGTGCTGATCTGGTTGAGTGAGTGATCCACTTTCTGATGATTGTGCTAAAAGCTACAACAAAATCGTATTCTAAACTAAATAAAAAGGGCCGATATCCTGAGGATATGCCCATATTTTCTCTCTTTAATTCCATCCACAGGTTCAAACGAGTTATGATATCAAAACGGTGCACTTCAGCGCTAATTGGGCTATGGGCTAGACTGCCCGTGGCCGCCATTTCTACCTACCTACCAACCTTGCTATAAATACTCAATATTAAAGGAGTTTGTTTATATTTGCATACCTTCCTACCTACATATGTATTTTTTCTAAGCTTCCGGATACACATTTTTTTGCAGAGTAACCAGTTTGTAAATATATGAAGCTTTTTTTAAGACTGAATTCATTTGAATTTATTCCTAACATTTTCCCTTTTAAAATATTCGCCAAACACCTTTCAATTGCTTTAATATTAATTGTACCTCTTTCTTTTAATACACACGACTCTAAACAGTTTTTCCCGTCATTTTAAGATCTCAGTCTTGAAGATCTGACCATTAGATGTCAAGTTATACGCTTTTTACTCGAACCAAATAATTTTTTTTTCCACCCGGAAACCTTCTTTTTTATATAAAAGCGATACATGACGATAACCGTTGATAAGAGATACACAATACACAAATAATTTGATCACCTATTGTGACTCTTTTCTTCCTACATAACATACCTACCTAATTCACACACACACAGACTTTTTTGCTACAATGGTAGCTATACATTGTGGCGCTACATATACTATTTTTGTACCTTTCTACAACTACACCATTGTGCACAGCCAAGAGGCATGAATTCAGTTTGCGGAAGAGAAGAAGAAAACAAAAATAACAAAAAAACAAAGCAGCTACCCGCTGATTGCTCTTGAATAGCATTTCTGGACAGAAATAATTTAAAAAAAATTGATAACTTTCAAAAGTTTATATATTTATTGCTCAGCTTGTATGTATAATTAAGAAAAGATATAGGTCTTAAAATTTTTGTAAGAATGTTGAGTTTATCAAAAAATTCTTATTATTTTAAAATATAAAACCGTTTTGAGTGTATGAGTGAATATTTGGGACAAACTCTTAGAAAAAGGTGACAAAAAATTAAAAACCAATAATATTATAAAAATTTAAACAAATTAAGAAATAAAAAATATCCTAAAACCGTCTCATGGACATACAAAATATTATAAAATTTGTTTCACGTAAATCAGTTAATTATTTTATGAGTTATGCCCGAAGGAACAAAATAATTCTTTCGCCTTTATATAATAGTTAAGATTTGATTAAAATAACACTAATTTTAATATTGAATTTATTGAGACACCAAATATTTTGTATTTGTACCCCACCTACTGTCTACCTGCTCATGATTCAAAATAACAAAATAATGCATAATAATAATAACCTTCCACGATTCTTTTTTCTTAATGATATTTCATTTTTTTAATCCGAATATTTTGGATTATCTTTTATTGTTTGGCATTTTGTAGCCTTGAACAAAACAAATCGAATGAAAATTGTCCGTGTCACAAATTGTTTTGGTTTGAATTGCTTATGTTTCAATCAGCTGATTATAATTAAAATTACCACAAATCTATTGTTTGTTTTTTTTTCAAATGCAAAAAACTTTGTCACAACACTTTTGTAATTGTTTTTTTTTTTTTGTCGTACGTATTTTTAAATTCACTGCAAATATCAAATTTTAAAAATCACCATCTACAAATCAAAAAGTATTCAATTCATTAAAAAAGAAAATCATACTGAATAAATATTTGTATAGTGCACGAAGTATTTTTTGCAAAGTAAAGTTGAGAAAATAATCCAGAAAAAGACAATGCATTACCCCTTTCACTGCTTTCCTTTTACCACCCTCCCCACGCAATATTCCAGTGAAATCATCGAACTAATCCAAAATACTTAGGTACATAAGTGCTACGACACATTCAAATCATTCACGCTATGTTAGCCACCACAAGCTGAAAAAAAAACAAGAACAAAATATATGAGTGGACATGTGCTATAATATACCTCTACTTCTTTATCCACGGTGACTCCTGCCACGATATGAAACATTCATAGTATCATGGCCTAACGCAAATTGCATAAAAAACAATCGTGATTCTTGACTGAACTAAAATATATCTACCTACCTACATACATATTATATATACTGCATCAAAAAAAAAATCAGTGCACATCCATGAACAGTTTTTTTTTCTGATTGAAGGATTTGAATGAACAACAACCACTCGTGTTGGCTACCACCGAGTATTAAATTTGGCTGGAATTATTGCAATTTCATGGCTGCCACACCAATCATCAGATTCCTTTTTTAGTGGTGCTTAGTCTATAGTTCCAATTTTAATTTATAAATTGTTTTGCCGTCAACTGGATTCGAACCTAGACCAAGCAACCTCAGAGGCCGTTGCTCTTTCTGCCTGTGAGGAGATGAGAGATCGAAAAAGAAGAAAAAAATGTCTGCAAGCGGATTTCTTTTGCAAAGAGCAAAAGAGATTGTTAGCGCTCATATTGCAGTGGAGTTCTTATGAACTATAAACTTCTTTGTGTGCGTGTACTGAGCAAATTTTTGTTAAAAAACGCGAAACCGGTTACTTTTCCAAAATTTAAATTAAAAACACATAATTATAATTACTTTTATGTTAATTAATTCATGTTCAAAAAATAAAGAAAAAAAAAAATAAAAAGGGTTAAGTCTCTGCCTTCATTACAACAAGGTTAAAAATATCGACTTAGTAAATTGCAATTTTAGGTGTCAAAATATTTTTTTTAAATTTTCTGAAAACTATAGCTCCATTAACATAAACTTGTCATGAGAACAAAATTTATATGTTTTAGAAATACACAGAGCTTTTTATTTTAAAATAATTTAAAAAACAAGGTATTTAGGAGATTTTTGAATTTATCACCTGTGAAAATTTTTAATTTTTTTTTAATGATGTCAACACATGCACATTCAGTTTATTGTTTTGTTTTTTTATTTTATTACAAATAAAATAAAAATGTATAAACTAGAGTTGCAAACGTAAGTTAAAAGATATGTATTTACAAGAATTTGAAAATATATTTTTAGATAGACAAGGTAAATTTCCTCCAAATATGCATCTATTATTGCCTTAAAACAAAGAAGACAAAATATAAAGTTGAAAACAACGCCATCCAAACGCAAAATAAAAATTGTCTCTAAATTTGACTAAAACTCATCGCTTTATTTTCCCAGAAAAGTTGTAGTATATTTTCTTATATAATTTTAATAATGAGCATACGAGTATGTTTATTATCTATACAGAAATGTATATTTTATTGAATTATCTTTTAAAATGTAAACGTTATGTAACAATTAGTTAACGAACTACTGCCAAAATGCTAGGGAAACCTACCATTAATTAAAAATTTACAATTACTGTTTTTTTTTATCTTTTTTAATTTCAGTAGGGTAAATTAGCGTGAACGTATTAAAAGGTTGATTTTCTAAACAGTAAGTGATAGATAAATGATTTTGTTTGTAATCGATAGATTTTCTTAAATAAATGAAAGTTACTCATATCAAAAAAAAAAAGTTAAAAATCGAGATATGAACGTTTTAAAGTCAAAAATGGCGAAATAGATGTTTGAGAAAATTCTTACTATAAATCATTGTGACGTTTTATTGAAAAACATTATATGTTGTTATCAAGCTGATAAATACAAAATGTACAGGTACAGTAAAGATAGACTTTTTTGATATATTTTTGGAGATGATGCGATGCCGCAGTCCAAAGTTATAGTCCTAGAAAGTCGGACAGGTATTTGAAAATTTCCCAATAAATGTTTCGGAATTGTAATAATAATAATCAATGAATGAATTATTGAAGATCAATAAGACTTTCCTTAAAAATTAAACGTATTATACGCCAACCTAAATACTAAAAAAGTAGTAGCCCGTAGCGTAATGGTTAGTGCGTTCGACTGTCACGCTGGAGGTCTGGGATCGCTTCCCAGCCTCGTCCACCTAAAAACTAAAAAAAAAAGTTTTTTTTCAGGGCTACTGCCTCTTGCGATGAATTGACAAATCCTCCAAGAGTATCACTTGTCACGAATAAGTGCTTCTCGTCTAGCCGTTCGGATTCGGCATAAAATTGTAGGTCCCTTCCATTCCTGTCGAAAGGCGCACACAGGAATGGTTGCGAGTTGTTAGTCACTAGGCCCTGGTTCTTCATGAGCCGTTGTGCCACCCGATGTATGTATGTATGTATGTAAATACTAAACAAGCAAACGATAAACGAGACATACATGCGTACATACTACCTTATTCGTTCCACAAAAAAAAATTTTTACATTGTATGTCTTATTATTTTATTTTTCGTAGGATAAACAGTTTCCGCGTACGAGCATTGCAAAACCTACAGAAACATTTGCTATAAAAAAAAACTCATTTCCACACCAACATGAGGTAGAGAAAGTGGCGTGCATTTTTGTTGTGGTATCCCTAGTAGGCCTAGTCCACATGTGTATTGCACTGATTAGTCTGTTTAATTTTATATCGATTTGCTACTCTTCATAGACATAGACCAGGTTCTACGAATTAAACGTCTTCAGACCCGAGCAAAAGCTCACCGACAGATCCTTGACAGAGTTACCTTCTTCTTCGATTTCTGGAAAATTTTCGTTGAGAACAGTTTCCGTGACTTATTCCTCAAAATTCCAATGGGGCGTTTCTTGTTGGCATCGTTGCTCAAAAACTTGTCTTGCGACACTGTTGGAACCATTGTCTTGTCAAAAAGTATGCTTACTGAAGCATATTTCCGTGATCGTCGGGATCTCTCCGCAAGCTTTGTACTACGATCTGCTACATCTTCCGCACATCCGTCGAATAAATGATGGCATTAAAAGCATAGTTTGATCGAACAGGAGGAATGTAATTATTGCAAATGGATGAAAACGTTTCACGGCGATTCCAAACAACACGGTGCAACAAGTTTCCTCCGTCGATAACGTACATAGATAGCTTATCCAACATTAATGTCTCCCGAAAATTACTTAAAAGTTTTATAAAGGGAAGATTTAACGCACTTTCTCATGCCTACATCATTGAATAGGGATTAAGGATACGGAGCAAGTTCGTACGTAAGGAACTTTTCAAGTTCCTTATCCGATTTGTTTGCAGTACACATTTGTCATCCCTGCATTTTTCCTAACTTTCATCCCTTTCATACAAATATTAAAAAGAAATATTCTGTCTTGAAATTAATTAATTATTTTATTTGTGAATTCGGCTAGTTTCTTGACAAATATCAGAAGTGGGATGAACAAAATAAAGATAAACAATCAGATACATTTTTGAAGAAGTAATAAATCGGTAAGATGACGAGGTAACAGATCGTGAGGATGAGGTAGGTAAATTAAGGGACGACGTAGCAACGCTCCATCGGTCATTGGAATTGCTAACCCAACAATTTACTACAGTCATCAATCTGACGTCCCAAAATCATGATGAGAACATTCGGCTGACGTAGGAAATTCAAGCTATTACATCTTCACAGAACAGTTCCAGTTCAGACGGTATACGTGCCAATCCTTCGAGAAATAATTAAACGGATTTCGGTAATAACATGTCTACACAAGCACAATCCGTCGATATGCTGACGACACAAATACAAACACATTCGGCTTCGCTTAGTAACACTAATACATTTACAACCAACGTTCTGTCTAACGAAACTATATCTGTCTCTCTCTCGACAAGTGGGGTGTACAGACGTGAGAATGATTTGATCGTATTCGAAAGAGAAAACAATAACCAAAATCGAACTGATAATAAATCGATCGGAGTTGACAGTAGTGCAATACAATAATATTCGCGAACTGTTAAAAGTCATACCAGATTTTGATCCGTGCAATGGAAATCTGTCATCGGTACAATTTATCGAACGGGTTGAACAATTAAAAAACGCATATCAATGGTCAGAAATTTCGGTTTTATTTGCAGTGCAAACCAAGATGAAAGGTGCCGCAAAAATGTGGATTGATTCCCAAAACGTTTTCCGTAGTTGGTCAGATTTTGTTATTGCATTTCTCTCAGACTTTCCATGTGTTTTAAATACAGCCAATATTCATAGGCAAATGATGCAGATGCGGACAATGAGAAGTGAAACATTAATCGAATTTTATTATAGAGTACTATCTATCGGTCGGCGCGGGTGTCTTGAAGATAATGCAATTATAAGTTATGTAGTAAATGGAATTCAAGATCATGGATTGCATAGAATGCTTTCGGCTTATTCGTTCCCAAATTGTTCCGATTTGTTAAAAACATTCAACTGGGTAAGCGCGAGTGAAGGCCCTCATGTTAATGCACCTAATTATGCTCCAGTTTTTCAATCGCAAGTAGTAGGACAACCGCGAAAAAATGTAGGTCCTGTGTGCTACAACTGTCGCGAAAGCGGTCATGTGTCTAGAAACTGCCCACAAGCGCAAAGGAAGCCTCGTTGCGAAAAGTGTTCGACAACAAATCATGCAACGCGAAACTGTCCCTTACTTAATAGAGCGACAAGAAACATTGAAAGAAATCTACATCAAAGATATGAAATGCCTAGCCTTAATCGATTGTGGCAGTAGTTTTTCGCTTATACCTAGAAAATTTGCTCTTAATTTTGAAAACTTTATGATTCCTTGCAATGAAAAACTATTCGGGTTTGCAGGAGGAGAATTTCATTGTCGCGAGATGTTAAAAATTCCAATTACTATTGACGGTTGTGATTTTAAAGGCGAACTTATGGTCATCAACGATGAAATAATGAATTACGATGTCATTATCGGAACAGATATTTTGTGTTAAGGTCGTGTCGTGATCGAAAACGGACAATGTGAGGTGGTTGCGTTGGATAGTAATAAAGTCGATATTGGTGATCATCTCTCGGCTGATGAAAACCATAAATTGATCGTTCTTTTAAATTCGTTTGCTGGTTGTTTTGGTGAAAACCTCAATGAACTTGGAAAGTGTGCGTCGGTTAAAATGAATATAGATAAACCAATAGAAAAGAAACCGTACTCTACCCCGTTCCCAAAGCAACAAATAGTGAATCGCATAACTCAAGAACTGCTCTCGTTAAATATCATTCGCCCGGCATCTTTTTCTTACGCGCCCCCATAGTGCTCGTCCGAAAATCAAACGGTGAAGAACGATTGTGCGTAGACTATCGCGAATTAAACGCGATAACGGAAAAACGTCCATGGTCAATGCCCACCGTTGAAGAGGTCATAGTATCTATGGCAGGTAAGAAATTTTTTAATACTTTAGACATGATGTCCGGTTATTACCAGATTGAAATCGAAGAATGTTAACAGTACACTGGATTAGTTACCAGAGAGGGACATTTTGATTTCAACAGAATGCCGTTTGGGCTCAAAAATGCTCCCTCGACATTTCAAGAAATGATGCAGAGAATTAAAGAACAATTAAAAAGCAAAGTTTCCATTTATGTTGATAAGATCGGTTCTGCATCCTATACGTTTGAAGAGGGTCTCGAAAACCTTGCAAATTGTTCAATGTGATCCGAAAGGATGGTCGGTCTAACGTTGCGATTATCAAAATGCTCCTTCATGAAGACAAACATTAAATTCCTTGGACATGAACTTGATGCGAATGGTGTGAAACCAGGGCAGAACAAAACGAATGCTATTCGAGAATACCCTGTCCCAACGAATGCGACTGACATACGAAGATTTCTGGGTCTCACTGCGTTTTTCCGTAAATTTGTAGCTAATTACGCTCACATTGCTGTGCCTTTGACACGTCTGACGAGAAAAGAAGCCGAGTTCAAGTGGTCAGCCGATTGTGACGGTGCGTTTCGACAGCTAGTAAAGATACTTATTGAGGACCAGTTTTTGTACGCAAAGAACATCAAATTCTTCTGCAGAAAGGCGGACGTGAAGAGTTAGAAGCTATAGCATATTTTTGTCGAGCATGTAGTGAATCCGAAAGTCAGTTTCATAGTTATGAGCTGGAAGTTATGGCCGTCGTCGAAGCTTGTGAACGATTTCGTATATATGTGCTTGGGAAGCACTTCACAATAGTCACTGACTGTTCCGCTTCAACATTAAAGTCGACCAAGCCCCTTATTCAAGCAATTCAAGCCTCCCCAGATGATTGGTTATGGACGATGCAGAAACAAGACACGAAGTTACTGCAAATAATGGAAATAATGAAAGGAAATATAGTTTGGAGTCAAAGAGCTAAATACCTTTCCGAATATGAAATGAAATTAAATCGACTTTTTAAGAAGAATGACGAAAACAAACTTTTGCTGGTGATTCCTCTTGGTGTGAGATGGCGAGTCGGTGGTGAGGGAAGAAAAAAGAATGTCAATTGTATGGGATGATTCCGAGAACGCCCTTTGAAATATTACATCTATCTCTACATCTAATATTGTTGTAGTGGATGCGTTAACAAGATACTCTATTGTTGCAGTGAAGTCAACCAAGAGCAAACCCGTGATTGAAGCTATGAACCAACTGACGTTGAACTTTGGTGAACCAAAAACTATAGTCACCAACCGAGGAACGGCCTCATCCATGTTCGAAGAATTTTGTGACGAGAATGTTATTAAACACATTAAAGTAGCCGTGAGAACTCCAAGAGCAAATGGGCTTGCCGAACGAGTAAACCAGAGAATTTTAGCGTACCTCAGAACATCATCGAGTGATGCGAAGAATTGGGACTCCGAGCTGCGTGAACTCCAATGGACTATTAATACTAGAATCAACACGACGACAAAATATTCGGCCCTTGAACTTGTTTATGATTTTGCCTTGCGGGATATTGGTAGTAATAAGTTATAAGCAGCACCACACGATGACGACATTAACTTCGACAAACCTCCCATCGCTGTTAAACGAGAAAAAGCTATCGACAATATAAAGAAAGCACGAGAGAAATGGAAGCTTCGTTTTAATGCGAAATATAAGAAGCCGCATGCATATAAAGAGGGAGAAAAAAGTGTGATTCCGAGCACAGGCGAATCACGAAAACTCGAAAATAAGTACAAAGGGCCGCCAAAGTCTTTAGATTCGACCGCTATGTTGTTGAAATTATCGACGGTAAGAGATTGAATCGGTGAAGATTTAGTACGATAGCAAGCACTGATAAATTAAAGCCATGGTGTGTATGTGTATGAATCTGATGAAGAAGATGACGTCAATAGCCCAGAGGAACTCGGGACGAGTTAAGTCAGGAAGGGCCAAGCTGTCATCCCTGCATTTTTCCCAACTTTCATCCCTTTCATACAAATATTCTGTTGTCTCTCTTCAAGAGACGAATAGAAATGTAGTCAATCAGTCATGAACAATTGATCTAACAATAAAGTATTAAAAAGAAATATTCTGTCTTGAAATTAATTAATTATTTTATTTGTGAATTCGGCTAGTTTCTTGACACGTTTTTTTAAAAATTAATAGTGAATTAATCGGGATAATATCGTCTTCTACACGGATACAAATATGTTCACCGATGATTTTTGAATGATTTGAGACATGTGACAGTTGATCTTCTCATCTCCGATAATTCCAGTGCTTACTGACATTAGTTCTCTTCCTTCTGGAAAAGGAGAATGTTGGCACATTCATGTTTTACATCTTCATTGTCACGATCAACCCGTGAGGTTACTTACTTACTTACTTACTTTTGATGGCGCTCACAGCCCAGGATGGGCTTCGGCCTCAACTAACAAGCCCCTCCGCTTCCAGTTGCGCACACCGAGTGCTTTGATGTCGTCATTCACATGATTGCGCCACCTGTTACGGGTTCTTCCTCTGCTGCGTACCCCATCGGGGTTGGATTCGAAGACTCGTTGGGCAGGTGCGTTGCTGTCCATACGCTCCACGTGCCCCAGCCATCTCAGCCGCTGTATTTTCAGCTTTTTGACCAGGTCAACGTCGCTGTATAGCCCGTATAGCTCGTCGTTGAATCTTCTCCTCCATACTCCTTCGATACACACCGGACCGAAAATCACACGAAGAATCTTCCTCTCAAAGCACCCTAGCAGATTTGTATCCGAATCTTTCAGTGTCCATGCTTCTGACCCATAAAGCAGGACCGGGATGATTAGGGTTTTGTATAAAGTCTCCTTGGTTCCCTGAGAGAGGGCCTTACTACTTAAATGCCTTCTAAGACCGAGGAAACAGCGGTTGGCAAGAGTAATTCTTCGCTTGATCTCTGCACTGATGTCATTCTGCGATGTAATAGTGGAGCCCAGGTAGACAAAGTCCTTGACAACTTCGAAGTTATATCTGTCCATCGTGATATTTTGCCCGAGTCGACGATGTTGAGATTCCTCTCTCGATGACAGCATATACTTCATCTTGTCCTCATTAACCGCCAATCCCATTCTAGCCGCCTCCGATTCAATGCTCGCAAATGCCCCTGCCACAGCTCGCTTCGTTCTGCCGACAATGTCTATGTCATCCGCATATGCAAGCAATTGAACGGACTTTTGATAGATTGTACCGCTGGTGTTGACATGTGCGTTGCGTACAATGGCTTCAAGAACGATGTTGAATAGGTTGCATGACAACGCGTCGCCTTGCCTCAATCCTTTCTCAACATCAAAGGAATCGGTGGTGTTCTTACCAATTTTGACGGAGCAGCGAGATTTCTCCATCGTCATCCTGCACAAGCGGACGAGTTTGGCAGGGATGCCGAGACTCGACATGGCTCTGTATAATTCGTCCCTTTTCACGCTATCATACGCGACTTTAAAATCGATAAAAAGGTGGTGTGTATCGATCTGGAATTCCCGGGATTTTTCTAAAATCTGTCGGAGTGTGTACATTTGATCGACGGTTGACTTGCCTGGCCTAAAACCGCACTGATAAGGGCCGATCAGATCGTTGACAAAAGGTTTTAAGCGGTCACACAGGATGGCCGACAAGATTTTATAAGCGACGTTTAGGAGACTAATTCCTCTGTAGTTGGTACATTTCAGAACATCTCCCTTTTTATGGATGGGGCACACTATACCGAGGTTCCATTCATCGGGCATACTTTCCTCCGACCAAATTTTGCAGATGAGCTCGTGTATGCTCCTAGCCAATTCATCTCCCGCTGATTTAAATAGTTCGGCTTGTAAGCCATCCGCACCAGCAGCCTTGTACGACTTAAGTTTGGATATCGCCAGCCGCACTTCGGTTAGGTCGGGTGGACGGAACTCTTGGCCATCATCGTCCAAGTTGAATGGAGCGTTCTGCCTATTAGCGGCATCTTGGCTGTCTTCGACATTAAGCAGTCTAGAGAAGTGTTCTTTCCAGATCCTCAGCACTGACTGTGTGTCTACTACCATATTCCCACTCTCATCTCGGCAGGCTTCCGTTCTAGCCTTGAATCCTTGGGTGGATCGCTTCACCCTCTGATAAAATTTTCGAACATCTCCTCTACCGCTACTACCCTCAATAGACTCTACCGCCCGCTTCTCGTGCTCTCTCTTTTTCCTCCTGAGAAGTCGGCGTTCCTCTTTTCGTTTCAGCCCGTAGAGCTCCCGGGCCACTCTCTCAGCAGCTGTTGTTCGAGTCTGCAGCATTGCCTGGTAGGCCTCGTCCTTAGCTGCATGCGCTAGCCGGCACTCTTCATCGAACCAGGGGTTTCGTTGTATTCGCCTAGTGAAACCCAGCACATCAGAGGCGTTCTGATGGCTTGTTGACAGTGTTCCCACTGGTCCTCTGCACTTGATGCTGGTGGCGGACCTCCTGAGAGATTAAGAGTTACGTGGTCTGCAAAAGTTCTGGCAGTCTCTTGCGATTTAAGCTTCTCGACATCGAATCTTTTCACAGCATCTGCTCTGCGTTGTCGCGTCATGGATATCCGCATACGTAGTCTAGCTACCACCAGGTAGTGATCCGAGTCAATGTTGGCCCCTCGGAACGTTCGTACGTCCAAGATACTGGAAGCATGTCTCGCGTCTATCGCAACGTGGTCGATTTGGTTGACGGTTACTTGATCACGCGACCGCCAAGTCCCCTTGTGTATATTGAGGTGTGGGAAGTAGGTGCTTGAGATGATGACATTTCGCCCCGCTGCAAAGTCTGCCAGCCTGTGTCCGTTGCCGGAAGTTTCGTCGTGTAGGCTGTGTCCTCCGACTATCGAACCAAAGATGGTCTCCTTTCCGAATCTTGCGTTGAAGTCGCCAAGAATGATCTTCACGTCGTACTTCGGGCACATATCATACGTTGTCTCCAGGAGATCGTAGAATGCTTCTTTGGTTGAGTCCTCTCTCCCTTCATGGGGGGCATGAACACAGATCAGCGAAATGTTCTTAAATTTGCCCTTGATGCGGATTGTGACCAAACGCTCGCTTACACTTCGGAAGCCCAAGACTTCTTGCCTAAGTCTTCCCCTTATCACAAAACCACAACCAAAGAGCCGCTGACCCTGTTCCTTCAAGCACCCGCCGTAGTAGATGTCACACGTTTTCAGTCTCCGTATGCCCTCTCCATCCCATCGCACTTCCTGGATGGCTGTTACGTCAGCCTTTAGCCTGTCCAGGTTCTCCACTAATTGTTCGGCTGCACGTGTTCTGTATAAGGACAGGACGTTCCACGTGCAGATCCGAAATTCCTTGTCCTTGTTTCGTTTGCTGGGGTCGTCAACTTTAAAATCATCCATATCCGAGGCTTGTTGTTGTTTCGGAACAACTTTTTTTTACGTGGTAGGGAAGTTACCCCGACGCACAACCCCCGACCCGGAGGACCAGACCCTTCGTATAACTCCAAGGGTAGGGAGCCGGTTAAACCGCTCCTTATAGGCCTGAGTTACAAATATGTCGTAGTAGCCCATATAAGGTGTTCACTAAGTAGTTCGACCTAACTGGAACTGTAGACGCCACCGTTGATTCCATCTAGAGAATTCGTCCGCTGCCGCCTCGATGAAAGGAGAAGTGCCTTAGTGGGAACACTTCATCCCCCCCCCTCTCTCGTTGGCTGTCCCCAACAGCTTTCCACGGGGATTTAAACCCCGTCTCCAGCTGAGGTACTAGACACCCGATGTTCACCACTAGGAGGTGAGAGTAGGAGTTGGTAGACAGAGGTGGGTTTTGAGAAAAAGCTGTGGACGCTTGTGTCCTCTTGAATGCACATAACTACCCTTTTGAACCTATGAGGTTCTCATTTCTATATGCTGCTCCGAACTGGTGAAAGCTACGTTGTAAAGCTTTTCAACTTCGATACTAAAATTGTACAGGAACACCATTCCAATTCCACTTTGAAATTACACTGTCCTTAACACCTCTTTCTTGCGAAAGGCCGCCAGAGCTTTTTCATTGTCCTCATCAAAGATTGCTAAATCGTTAAACCTCACCACGTACCGCATTTATAGCATTCTTTATGGCTTACCTCAATTTACAATCAAATGAATCTCTCAGTTTTAATTTTCTGTAACTCCTTCCATCACCAAAAATGTGTTTTCGGATTATTGCCAAATTCTTGTCAGTAAAAAATACCAAACAAAACTAAAATAAAGCAAACAACAATAATGTGGTCAAATTAAACTGGTCAATCAGTGCGATGCACATGTTTCAGTAGGATTTATGGTGCTCGTACGCGGAAACTATTCGTCCTAAGAAAAAATTAAGAATACATAAAATGTAGAAAATTGTCTCAGCTTTAATTTATCTGAGGACTGTTTTATCGTAAGCCTTAGTCGGAAAGGATATATTGGTGAAAACTGTTTTTGGGAGCCATTTTTTTTTAAATGGTGGCGTTAGCGGCAAAGATACGAGGTGGCAAAGTGAAAATTCGGAAAAACCTTTTTTGCTTAACATTTGAATTTGATTTGGAATTGTCAATGTTTGGAAAATTAATTTTGAAAAAAAAAATAATAAAGTAAACGAAATTGGTTAAGGTAGACCAAAAAAAAATTATTTTAAATGGAAGGTAAAAACGTACATTAAAAAAAACTTTTTATACAAACAAGGATCTCTTTATTTTATTTTCTACTTATTCAAAAGACAAAAATCCACTGAACGATGCAAGAAAGCTATAGAAAAAGAACAAGTTCGTCGTGCTTACGAAGAATTGACTGCTAAGTTAGATGCTATTACCAAACAACGTCAAGTTCTCCCATCCGATGTAAGTACACAGTTGCATATTTCAAAATCATTCTGAACAAAAGCTTATTTTGTATTGATTTTTATAGAATCGCCAGGTTGCATCCCATCGACTTCAACAAGTCTCTAAGGAAAAAGAAACCACTGTTAATAATGCTCTTGAAGATATTCTTAAAAGGCCAGCCATTATAACCTGTCCCGTTATTGAACGCCCGAAATCCGAAACCATTAATGCATCAGATCGTCAACCAAAACATCAAATAAATGGTTTGAACGTAGAATCAGCTTTTAAACAAAGTCAGAATAGCTCTTTAAATTCGTCTGATAGTTGTTGCTCCATACTACTGGGCTATGTTGACGATCAAAGTAAACAAATAGCCCATGATATTAAAAAATTTAAAAAGGAAAATGGAGTAACAAATAATGCGAAAGCAGTACAGTTACAAAGTCTTCTTAACCGAATAAACAAGGTTCGAGAAAATCTTATGAAAGAGCTTGAACAATGTTCAGTTGCTGAAGCTTCAGACAAAAATCGTGTCCAAATTATGATGGATTCAATTACAGATTTAAAAAAAGAACATGCTAATATTTTAATCGATGATGGCGCAAAAGATTCGATAGAAATGCGCGAAAATAAACTGAAAAAGAAGGAAGCTGTTTTAGAAAAGAAACTAAGAGAATTTTATGAAATACACAAAGCTGCAAAGAAAATGAAACACTTAGAAACAACTGGTGAAATTCCAAATAAATCACAGGAATCAAACGAACAAAATGAATCTGAAAAACCGATTAAATCAAACAAATCGTCGAAGAAATCAATGGAACAGAACATGCAAAATGATCAACCTAGCAGAAAAAGTATCCGACCAGAACAAATACAATCTAAAGAAAGCATGGAGTTCCAACAAAGTAATAAGATCGTAGTTAATGAACAAGAAGAATATTCAAGCTCAGAAGAAGAATTTGAAGATGAATTTGTAGATCGACGGAAACTTATAGAAGGACAAAAACCAGTCAAAATTGTTATTAAATTTAAGGGTGATACAAAAGTAAAAAAAAATAATAAAATACCTTCTAAAAGTCCAAGGAAGCTATCGACGTTAATTCAGAGTCCAGGGCCAAAAAAACATCGCCGAAAATTTACAACAGTTCGTTCGATCGATTCAAATTCAACTTCCTATCGAAGTCTTCCTAGTAAAATTCAAAACAATGTTGATCAAATTTTGAAAAGTGTTCCCAACACTTCGAAGGGGCAAGTTTCCTTACAAACTCAGTCAGAAACACCTAGCGAGGAAGAAATTGAACAATTCAAAAAAAAAAGTTCTAATCTTAATCCACTTATGGCGCACTATATACAACGATTGCTCGGAATGTCAAGACCATCCATCAATGCGCTTGGAGTTACCAGCTCTGATATCGAAACCCCGTCAAATTCTATTATAAATACAACAGCAAATCTATCGGCTGCAGACACAGAGAAATTAGCATCGAGTCGGTTGGAAAATGTACAAAAATTTATTGAAGATAACTACAGTTTTATTGGAGAACTAGAAGAATCTCTTCGTCAGTCCAATTCGACTGATTCAAGCCTGAAAACTGTCGAAGTTGCTTGGAAAAAAGCTTTGAAAGTAGATCAATTTAAAAATAAAAACAATGAAGTGACAACACTTCTCAAACCAACTCTTAAGAAATCCTCTAAAACTCAAAAAACTCAATTAAGAGAATATAAACAGCCCATTTCGCTTGTTGATAAAGCAACTCAAATGACAGACAACTGCACTCAAAGAATTGCCGAGCTTACAGAGATGATCAACAAAGTTCGGAAAGAAAAACAGAAAATCCTGGAGACAACACTTTCTAACAGTGAGAATGGCCGAAATTCTACGGAGTATTTGGATTTACCTGAACGTCGAAATAATGGCGATGAATCCACTACAAAAATTCTAGATTCACAATTGGTGAAATCTTTAGATAATTTGCCAACAAAATCGCCTGACATAGCTTTACGCCTTGAGAAAGATAAACTAACAGGAATGAGTCAAGACAGTGGGATTTCTCTATCTAGACCCAGAACTGTTCAAGAGTCGCGAGAAAGTCCTATTGATGATATGCGTCAAGTCCAATCATCTTCAGAATCCCTCTCGGGGCAATTTAAGAAGCCTCCTATTTCTATAACTCGCTATAGTCCGCAACTTCCCGAAGACATACCTCACGAACTTTCGACTATTTTTGAAGTAGAAACGCCAGCAACATCCAGACTTAACACATCAATTCATGCTCCTAATGTTCAAGACTGCGCTATTCAAGTAAATGACCATCAAACTGATGAAATCACGTACAGAAAATTTCCCTCATTTGAAAAATATGCACGAATTAATAATTTGGATATGACGCAATTCGATCCAGAGTTCAGTGTGCAATTCGAAAAAGAGTTCAATGAATTTATTAATCTTGCAAAAGAGAGCAAGGGGACTGATTATGAGGAATTTACTTCATTTAGCAAATACCTCGCAAAATCTTCATCTGTCGAAAATAAGGAAGTGGCGGAGGAACTTCTGGCGTCACTAAAGTTAGCAAATCTTTCCTTTAAGAAATTTCCAACTAGGCAGGAATATCTAGACAAAATTGGTGTATCAAATTCAGATTTACTAGACTCTCAAAGTTTGGATAACGCAGAGAAAAGTAAACATTTAAATTCAAACAGTTCTTCATCTTCATCATTGATAAATATTGAAAACGAACTAAAACTGCGGGATATATTAATAAAACCGTTTCAACCGCTCCCCATACAAAATGAGGACAGAGCATCAAGTTCAATCGAAAGTTCTTCAATAAATTTGCATAGCAAACAACAAGCTGAAATTTCAGGCATAAGACAATTTACTTCAGGCGCAATATCCACGGTAGACCAATCAAATAACCTGGAAGAAGATTTAAAAAGGATCGGCATTAAGTGGCCGAGTATGATGAAAAAGAAGACAATGGAAACCCAAGCCTTAAGCAGCAGTACTTCTTCGAATGTGGAACAATCTATGCCAAACAGAAAAAAACATAACAATGCTGGCCATGTACCAGAAAACAGTTTCCATAAGGTAATTTCCTGATTTTGTACTTTGAGTGAAATATAAAAAATTACTGTATACTTTGTTCCAGCAAGCACAAGCGTTTCATGAAACAACAACACAAACGGAAGATGGTGGGCAGCAACTTAATTTGCGGGAATTTCTTAAAAAAGAACTCCTTAAGCGAACTGCTACCTCGTCGTCCTTTTCTTTTAGTGACGATTCAGTGGCAAGTTCTATTTTGCGGTCTATTCTCGGTTCAATTACCCCATCTGGTCGACAGCAGCAGCCAAATGAAGTAGGAGTTCTTACCCTAGATCGACATAAAACATCCACACCAATGGCTTCCCAATCAATTTCATCTACCAAAGGTGGTAAGTCACAGGGAGGTACTTCATCGATACAATTGTTTTCAGGAGAGAGCCGGCTTTCATCGGTACATTTTGTTAATAGTCCCACCGATGTTAATAATACTTTGGTCAAAAATGGTTAAATGTGCTAGCAAAATTATATAGTATGAATTATTTAGTTTTTGTTTTTATTTCACCTTTTTGTAGATGAAATGCGTATAAATATTATGTATTTTCTGTGTTAGCTCAACATTTTTAATGAATTTTTTTTAAACTATTTTTGATAAAAGAATTTACATTCATGTTTTTTATATTAGTATTAATAATCATAAATATAGTTTTCTATGATATTAAATTTGTTTGTATTGCTTAAAAAAGACAAAAAACATTGGCAGGTGATGAAGGTTTCTGTGAAAAAGTGAAATATTTTTCACATTCGCTGTCACGTATTGCTTCAATTCTTTCGATTAACTCGCAAAAAAAAAAAACTATAAAAGTTGTCATTCGCGCCGTATACTGATGTACATAAATATTAATTAATACGTAAAGGTGATTTCTACCCGCACCTTTTTGAATGTCTTAATGGCAACCTATTTTTTTTTTTTTTTTGCTTTTTTTCAAAGATATGGGCAGTCACTCTACGGCAAACTTATTATTTTGTTTATATTTTGCCGTTAAGGCAGTTAAATTATTGTTTATATAGTTTTTCGCTTCTACACCCCCTGACCGCGCTTGCAAACTCACCCCGCCACCATCGCTTTTCGTTTGTGCAGCGAATTCAATATTCCAACTTTCCAATAGACGTCAGTGCAAGCACAAAGAAAAACCGAAAACAAACAACAACGACGGGATTTTTAGCTCACACCAGAGAAGAAACGATTATTATTAATGATCAGTATCAGGGCTGTCGTTTCACTTTTGGATCTTGCAGTACTTTCAAAAAAATGTTGCAGTACGGGGCAGTACAGCAAATAAAACAGGAAATTTGTTAATGTTTTTTGTATTAAACAATAACAGTCATATTAATAAAACAGCACTTAACTCATCTGTAACTTTCGATATCTCGTGTCGTGTAGGCATGGATTAAGATTAAGAGATAGATAACTCGTGAATTAAAACGTATATTTACTTTTTTTTTTAGTTAACCCTTCGCTAAATCACCATCCTTGTTAGTTTAGCTATCTCGTGAGTGGCAGAAATCTAACTCCTTATCTACGCTTATCAATATGGGAGTAAAAGATTAAAACTACCAAGAATATAGTTTTTTGATTCAATGAGTTCATTTGAGTACATAAATATGTATGGATGTTTCAATTTTAAAACTGTTAATGAAAAAAGCTTAGAATTTAAAATTAAATAAAAGGAACTATGTTTTGAAAAGGCTTTTTAAATGCTTTACATTTTTTTAAGTTTAGCCCGCAAAATTTTCCACTTTGCAGAAAAATATAACTTTCCGCAAGATGTTTATATGAACACCCCTTTAAAAAACACTTGCGTATACATGGGAAATAATCAAATTAAACGTCAAAAATTACTTATCCCAGTGTATCAGGTTCTTTTCTACGCTTTAAAATTATCTGTTTTTCAGACTAATGTTCCTGTATACAAATTTTGACCGTTAATTTTTACCGAGATCATTGTATATGAAAACTATAGTATTCTCATGGAGTCGTTTTTATTTTCGCTGGATTTGTACGGCTGGTGGCGCATGTGTTTGCAACATGTTCTATGATTTTGACAGCGTAGACATTAATTTTTAGAAAGAGTAAGTCTTGTTATATTGTAAGGTAAGAGAGTTAGATCTCGACTTTCAAATTTGTTTCCTCAACAAAAATTGTTTCGAGAAGTTGGTGGATTTCGACACTACGTGACTCAGTAGTCGGCGCTCCTGATGATATTACTATAGTTTTCATATACAATGCCGAGATAAAATTATATGTACAACCAGGTTTATCGGGTTTACGCCGTTGCATGAATATCCCTATTATATTTCATTACTTTATTAAGTTTTTGAATATTTTTTTTATTAAACTTGATGAAGGTTGCCATCGATGAGAGCTATAAGCCGTGTTTTTTTGCAGGTTCAGATAGAATTCGACGAAAAAAACAACATCTGAAACAACATTCGTGACTGGAAATTTGCATCTGCACGCCTAGCCTAAAAGTTGCATGTGGGCGCTAAGCCTTACGCCCTTCTCGCCTACAAACAAACAATTGCTGGCACCTCAGTTTCCTTGTATGAAAGGGGACTTACAAAATATTTGCAGAAAGAATTTTATATACGGTGGAAACATTGAGGCATCTACAATGGTCTTGAAATTGAAAAATGGAGTTTATTTTTTTTAAGTTTACCGAGAGAAAACGGAATGACGATAGCTGAAAGAGTCATAGGTATTAATATTAATCGGACTTCTCTTTTTTTACTTAAAACCAAAGATTTTGTTGACAGAACAAAAATATTGGGAATTTAAGATAGATGCGTTCAGCAATCAAATCAATTTATTGAATTAAAAAAAAGCAGTACTTTTGACATGTGAGCAGTACGGCAGTACGCAGAAACAAATTGCAGTACAAATACTGCTATTGCAGTACTTCGACAGCCCTGATCAGTATGCTTTGGGCATGCAATAGGCGTTTTTCTTTTTTTGTTCAGAGCAGAGCCTGAACTGTCAAACAAAAAATTGTGTTTCTTTTTTACCTCTGAACGTTCAGAGCTTCAAATTTGTGTTTCTTTTTTAGTTCTGAACGTGTTCTGAGCTTGTTCAGAGCGCACTCTATGAGCTCAGAATAAAATAACTGAGCAGACCGAGTTGAATGCTGAACACAAGCATTTGATAGGTGAAATTGCAAAAAAAAGTGACAGTTTAGTGTTCAGGTGTGTTTCAAAAATAATTCTGAGCGCTCAGAACCAGAACATGATTTGTTCAGAGGATGTTCAGAGCATGCTCGATATGCTCGGACTCTGTTCAGAACTCTTTTCTGAGCTAAAAAAGAAAAACGCCTAATGAGGACGGTCATGGTGGAGTGTACGCTATTTTGCAGGGCATTACAACAACATTTCATGTACGTTGTTCAGTGGGTTAGAACCAGTGTTGCCGAAAGTACTCCCATAGAAGTATTGTACTACTTTCAACACCTTTGTACTCCCGTACTCCTCCTTTCACATTCGTACTCCTATTTTTTAAAGATCTAAAATATCTTACACTTGCAGCAAAGTGTAATGCCAACCTCAATAAATTTAATTCACTTAAAATTTAATGTAAATTTGACAGCTTCAAAACTATTTTGTTTTTCGTTGTCTTCATGCAATTTTTATCTGCCAGTATTTCGTTATTTATTTTATTGGTACTTGAGATTGTAGTGAATTTGTATGTGTAGTTCAATAAAATGAAAAGGTTTGCTGAATTAATGCTTGAAATATTGTTATTCTTTGTAAGAATAATTCAAAATAATACTAGGTGTCTACTAAAGATAATCCGGATTAAAAAGAGTAGATTAAAAATTAATCTTGAAGTGTTTTCACCAGAGAAAAAAAGAATAGTTTGACGTTTTAACTCTGCATTGCCATTCAAAAGTCGATAAGACAGGAGTTAAGCAAAATAATTGCAAACAAGGATTTTTCTCCGGCAACACTGGTAAGAATCTTTTTTATTAAAGTATATAGAGAATCGTCACCAGTGTTGTCGGGGAAAAATATTAGAAAGTAGTACTGCAGCCAAAAAAGGGGAGTATTTTGAATCAGACATTTTTTTGTCTTCAAAAATAAGTGTGTGGACAGTTTTTTTCTTAAACTTTATTTAGAAAAAAATCATCAAATATAAATTCAGTTAAAAAAAAAAAATACATAAATAAATAAATTATTAGTTCTGCTAACAAAAGTAAGAAAATATCTCGTTAATTATAAAATCTGTCTTATGGCAGATACCTTTAGTCATAGTAATATTAGTTTTAGAATAAAAATAAGGATTTTAATAGTAATCTGCAAGTGTAAGATATTTTAGGTCTTTAAAAAAATAGCAGTACGAATGTGAAAGGTGTAGTACGGGCGTACCATGGTGTTGAAAGTAGTACAATACTTCTATGGGAGTGCTTTCGGCAACACTGATGGTCACCATCACTTTCCGTTTGTGCAGCGAATTCAATATTCCAACCCTTCAAGCAAGCGAGTCCGTTTTGGATCCGAAACCAGTTCATAAACGGACCCAAAACCGGATCCAAAACGATTCCAAATCGGATCAAATTAGTGTGGAAATTAGAATCACCACGGAGCCATTATGTGAATGTATTGTGAGAAAGAGAAAGTATTCCAATTCACCATACTCCGAGAAAACGGAGCCTAAATGGAATCCAAAATGGAAAATGAATGAATCGAGGCATACCCAAATGTATTGTATTAAAAAGAAACTTCCCCATCTAGTCGAGTTTCTACATTCATGGTGTCCACTATTTTGAAAAATAAATTTCCCTGACTTTCCCTGACTTTCCCTGACCAATTTCAAAATTTTCCCTGACCAAAAAATCAAAACAATTTTTTTCATGAGTAGGTACGTATTAATATTGCACAAAGTGGTAGAAATGGTACGTGTTTGAATGAAGTTAATTAAACCTTGTATTTTTCAAAGATCTATCTGAAGGTATACATAACGGATTGCATTTAAAATGAAAAATAATAACTGCAAAAAAAAATTGTTTTGCTTAACAAAAGGGACGACTATACCTATGCAATGTAGTTCATAGTAATGAATGAGCATTTAAATGAAATGCTTTTAAATCATATGTATATATCGTTGCGATTTTAAAATTTAACAGTTTATTTTTTTAAATAAATCAAAATGTATTAATTCAGGTATGCAGTAACAGTATGAAGAAATAAGTAAAAAGAAATTATCGTACTTGAAATATAAACTTGAACGCATTGGTTGAACCTCACAGCCAAAGGACAACAAGAACGGCCTTTTAATGGATTTTTAACTCAGTCAGTTTCTTACCTATTTCAAGTTACTTCTAAGTTAGTCTCTTTTTTATCATATACAAAAATCACAAATCCACGTCCTTGTTTTACACAAAAATTACTTAATAGTCCAAAATCAAAACCAGGTCGTTGTTTTTGAATGAGTAGACAAAAAAACCATGTTTGCACTAAATCTTCGTTTTCATTATCGTTATTTTAGATAAACTGTTAAACTTGTACTTGAGTAGCTTGAGCAAAAAATGTTTTTTTTCTGAAATGTTATTCTTCTATGAAAACCACAAAGACACTTAAAATCGGTAAAAAACTGACTGAGATAAAAATATTTTAATACCATAAAAAGGAAAAAAAATATTCTATTCTTTGTTAATATTTTTTTGATTGATCTATTTAGGAATCATTTCGTAAAAAATGTACAATCATTTTCTTCGTTACTAAATAAGGAATAAGTTTAAAAAAAATTGAACCCCTAATAGTATATGGGTTGTTTTGTGGGTGGTATTGTGGAATGTTTTGTCCAATTTTTACGAATTGCAATTTAAAACCTTGAAAATAATACCCATTTTTATTACGTTAAATGAGATACAAATTGATGTTTGTTTGTTGTTTTCCAGAGATGATTTTGACATAAAAACTATTATTTAAAAGCCAATATTTGTATTTTTTACAAATTAAATACTTCATAAAAAGCTTTTTGCATAAAATTGATGGTTGGCGTGAAAAATTTCAGGTAGTGTGCCATGGGTCTAAAGAATTTAAATCCAAAAATGGCTTTAATCGAGCGAAAAATACACAAAATATTTAAAAAAAAACTATGGAAGAAAATAATTGTGACCCTAAAACTCATTTTATTCAAAATTAAATAACACACAGCGAATTTGGACAAACGGTTAACGGATAATGAATGCATAAACATGTACCTATATACGATATGAAGGACGTTTTTATTGGTGCTGGGCCCACGCTCCATACATCTTTGCGCATTGTCCTTTAACAGTTAAGTTTTTTATTTTTGCCTCTATCTAAAGGTCGATTCACAATGGAACGAGTAAACGCGACGAGAGCGTGACTTGATTCGCTGTCATTTTTTTCTAGTTTATAAAATCGTTTCCCAATTCAGAATGCGACGAGTTTCTTGACGACGAGTTTTTTGGTAGCATTAAATTATTTATTCTTTTTCCTCTTGCTGAGCAGTGTGTGTTCAAAATAATGAAAAAATCAAACTGAAATTACTTTTATTATTTAAATATTATGTTATTATAATTTAAATATTATAAACTGTCCCCCTTATTTATAAAGAAAAAATGGATATTTAAGCGTTCGTGTTTAGGAAAACTACACCATGGAACTAGAATGTTCCGGACTCAAATAGAGCAGTAAGCAATTGCCTTTAATTTGAGTCCACAAAATTCTTATTCCATGGTGTAGTTTTCCTAAACACGGGAGCTGAAATAACTATTTTTTTTGTCGCATTGTAAATCGATCTTAAGATAGTTTCGTATCCATATAGGTTTTCGAACGGATTGGTTCTTTTTGACATTTCGCTTGGGATAGAAGCGTACATATATCTACCAAAATATTTCAGATAGCATGGATAGCTATCCAACATTAAAAGCTGTTTTGTCATCAGCTGTTTTTCACACGACATTCCAACAACACGAACCTATCTGGATAGCTCTACATAGGTTTCCGATCGCTGCCATTACTGTACGAAATAACACAAAGTGCATTTAGATGCGTTTCACTCATTTTTTTTTGACATATTCACAGGTATGGCAAAAGATACGAAATGAATTATTTTAAACAGAGATGTAATCAAAACGAAATGTTCGATTAGAAAAAAGTTTCTTATGAGAGAAAGTGAAAAAGGAGTTCAGTGAATTTTTAAAAATTGATATGGAAAAAATTTTCCCTGACGGCTTCCCGAATTCCTGTGTGCGAGACACTCAGGTTTCTGAGTCCGAAGTGATTCTAAAGTGAACCGAGAAATTCGGGACCGTGATTTCGCTTGAAGGGAACCTTCTAATAGACGTCAGTGCAGTGGTAAGCTGGTAAGTCCCGATATACATTGCCCGATTTCTCCACGAAGATTTTTCCAGAAATCGTGTGAAATGTACACACAGAACGATTTTTTCCATAAGATTTTTTCCTTGTCTTCTTCATTTTTTTATTGCTGTGCTCTTCGTGTTTCATTGAGATTCACTCACACCATCAAACGAACGGCACACTGACACCGAACACACACAAAAAAATGGAAAGAAGGCGAAAGAGAACATAAACAGACTGGAAAAATCGTTAAGAGTTTTGTGGTACAAACGATTTGATCCCTACCCCTTACTTTTCACTCCCTTCACCAATGAACAAAAGATCTGCACTGGAGAAATCGTTCAATGTAGACCGGGACTAAGCAAGTACAAAGTCCCGATCTACATTGCCCGATATTTCCACGAAGATTTTTCCAGAAATCGTGTGAAATGTACACACAGAACGATTTTTTCCTTGTCTTCTTCATTTTTTTATTTCTGTGCTCTTCATTTTGCATTGATATTCACTCACACCATAAACCCAATGGCACACTGACACCGAACACACACAAAAAACTGGAAAGAGGGCGAAAGAGAACATAAACAGACTGGAAAAATCGTTCGAGTTTTGTGGTACAAACGATTTGATCCCTACCCCTCACTTTTCACTCCCTTCACCAACGAACAAAAGATCGGCACTGGAAAAATCGTTCAATGTAGACCGGGACAAAGAAAAACCAAAAAAAAAAAACAACAACAGCTGCTCACACAGCCACAGCCAGAGTAGAAACGATTATTATGAATGATCAGTGTGCTTACTGCTTTGGGCATGCAATGAGGACGGTCATGGTGGGGCGTACGATATTTTGCAGGGTATTACAACAACAATTCATGTACGTTGTTCAGTGGGTTAGAATCTTTTTTATTAAAGTACCTATTATATAGAGAATGGTCGAATTTTGACCACTGGGCGGTACTAGTAAATATTAAAGTGAACCAAGTAATGGTCATGGTGAGTTACATAATATGTAAACAAACTGAGTCATCGGGCCCTATTGCGGTTGTCGATCAGCGATCGCTCTTTCAACGATCATCACCATCGACAGATATCCCAATCGGTATTGCGTAACTTGATCGACTAGTATATAAGTTATTGTGAATGAAAACGTATATATTGTGAATGTTTATACTTTGACGTTTGACAGATTGATTTTTTCAGACTGGTTTGTTTATTTATTTATTTCGTTTCGTGAAGTTTGTTTTGTTTATTTTTATAAAAATATAACTTAAAATAAACAAAAATGGATACAATTGAACCGTGGTTAAGTGACACAGAGTCGGAAGAAGAAACAAGAGATGAAATTTTAGAAACCATCAGAAAACGGCGGCATATAAAAGATTCATCTAACCCCTTGGAGTTAGATGATAAGTTGTACGGATTTTCTTGATTCTGTAGTTTTTTTTTTCTTTTCAATTATTTGTTTTTTTTTTTGTAGCTTTGTTAACTATTTTCGATTATCGAAGCCAGCTTTTATGGATTTACTTTCCGAAATCGATGGAAAACTGAAGCCGGGAATAAGAAAATCATCGATTCCCAACATACTTAAATTGTGCGCCGCGTTACGATTCTGTGCCCAAGGATCATATCAACTAAGTGTTGGAAATGATTTTTCGGTTGGAATGTGTCAATCGACTGTATCCTTAGTCTTAAAGGAAGTGCTTAGTGTAATAGAAACACACATATGCCCAAAATGGATACACTTTTCTTCCGACGAAAGTGAAATACGCCAAACAAAAATGTATTTCTTTGAAAAATTTGGATTCCCAGGAGTTATTAGGTGCATTGATGGCACCCACATAAAAATTGTAACTCCAAAAAAAGAAATACAACATGCTTATTACAACCGGAAAGGGTTTCATAGCATTAATGCATTGATCGTAAGTTGCATCTTTAGCAGAGAAGAATTAAAAATATTTACCTGAAACTTTTTTCCAGGTTAGTGATGAACAGATGAAAATTCGGTTTTTAAATGCAAGATTCCCCGGATCATCTCATGATTCATTTGTTTTTAATATGTCCAGTCTGAAGATACTTTTAGAAGAAAGATATCAAAGCGTAGAATCAAACACTTGGCTACTAGGTACCAGATGATTCATGAATTTTTTAAAGACTTTCTCTAATATTTTATTTCATAGGAGACGCTGGTTATCCTCTCAAACCCTATTTGATGACACCATTTCGGGACCCTGATCAGGACTCCGTAGAGAGTTTGTTCAATAAAAAGCATTCAGATGCAAGAAAAATTGTTGAACGAACCATAGGAGTATTAAAAAACAGATTTAGATGTGTATTGAGGGCACGGGAACTACATTATTCTCCTGAAAAGGCTACGCAGATAACAAATGTGTGCCGCACTTCACAATATTTGTATTGCGTACAAAGTACCTCTTGACGAAAACAGAATTGTTGCAGACGAAAAAACTTATGCCCAAGATGGACTAGCCGACATTTTAGATGAAGAATTGTCTGGAAACAGTCAAGGAACGTCAGCAAGAAATAGAATTTTAAGAGCAATGTTTGGTTAAATAAGTTGTTTATTTGGTAGTATCACATTTTTTTAACTACATTATTATTTTACTTTAAGAGAAACATAGGTACTAGGTAAATATATTATAAAAAAAATAAAAAGTTTTTAATTCATTTTCGTTAAAATAAATAAATAGAAAAATAAAAAATAAAAAACATATGTACATAAATAAAAACAGTTTGAATTAAAATTCTTTGGGAATCCGCGGGAAGGGTGGTTTTTGAATCTCCACCAAATCACGATTCATGGCTTTCAATTTCAGCTCTCGATGCTTTTGCTTGTTTTAATTCTTCTTTGTACAGTTTTAGTTTTTCTTTTTTGATTGAGATCAGTTCTTCTTTGGCCTTTTTTGTATTTTCCTCGATATTTTGCAAGTGCGTTTTAATTCCTTATAAAAAATCGTTTGGATCCTAATTTGTTTCTCCAAAAGAACCAACCTCTCTGCTCCTTTTCCTCCTTTTATTTTTTTTTGAGGCCACTTTTGACTTTGAAATAACGTTGCTTCTGCTCTCTCTCTCTGGACTCTGGTTAATCTGGCCTGTCCAGTCTTCAGTAGAAACTTCAGGCACTAAATCCACTTCGGTCCACAAACTTGCTCCACTCAATACATTTGGGGTCTCCACTCCTTGGTGCACGGTTTGAGCTATGGGAATACCGAACTCAATGCCGGGAGGATCAACGCATGTGTTGATTTCAAGCAAATTGATTACTGCTTCCTCAGTTTGACTAAAGGTGTGCAGTTTATTCGGTCCACCCCCTGTTGCTTTTATTTTAACTGCGTTTTCTGATTTTTTTTTTTAGTTTTGCTTTTGAAACCAGTCCACACCTACAGCAGATAAATCATTTTAGTAAGGTATTACAAATTGGGAAAAACAAATAAATGTATATACCTTAGCCCATTTATCCCAAGTTCGAATCGGAGGACCCAAAATATTTAAATCCACAGCAAGATTTTCCCATCGAGATTTTGCCAATGTTTTAGTACAAATTCCTGTGGCGATATCCCTATTTTTATCCATGAAATTCACGAGAGCTTCTATTGGTTTTTCCGTTGAGACTTGTTTCGCCCTGCATTAAAAATAATAATTAAATACATTTTATTTGTAAACAAACATTTTTTTATTTAAAAACACTCACATTTTGTTCCCGACACAATTTTTTACTTGTTCAATAGACCGCGTCGATCACAAAAATGCGGTCGACAACGAACGATCGGGTTATCGATAGTTGTCGAACGCAATCGACAACCACAATACCGATTTCACAATTTGTCGATCGTTGATCGCTCGTTAGCGATTATCGATCGACGATCGACAATCGCAATAGGGCCCATCATCACGTGAGTGGCCATCACATAGAAAACTTCGATGGTAAGAGCTCGCTGTAAATTAGAATGTTCTGGGACATCTCATGTGAACTTGGAATGAATACGAGAAGGTAAACATTTGTTTGCTCCCAATTTTCAACTAATAAAATTAATAATTTTTGTTTAAGGTTTAAAGGGAACCGTCAAGAAATAAAACACTTGAATAACTTTTCGTTCACACTACAAAATTGTATATAGATTTTTTGTATTTAAGGCTCTGTCAAACAAACGCAAAACATTCGGCGCGGCGTAGAAACAATTGACGTTGGTGTGGGTACTCTCATTTATCTCATTGTTTGATTTTTTTTTTAGATACAAAAATTTCTACTGAAAATTGTTGAACTGTTTTCCAGCTGGAATATCTTAAGAGAAAACAATGAAAACGACTCGGCGATTATTTTCTGCTACGCACAACGTCATAATTAAAAATTGATCCTTTATTTTGTAACATATCAATTGACAGTTTTTTAAGTGAAACTTCTTTGGGCGCGTTGAGAGTGAAATTTCAAGGTTGAATTTTTGTGAAACGAAAAAATGTAACGCCACATGTGCATTGTGCAACGCTGAGATCATTGATTAGCTAAGTGGTGGGAGATAGGCTAATATATTTTATAGTGCAATAAGTTTGAATTTTTTGATAATCTATATTATTGTAGCAGATAAAAGGGAAAATGTACTTTTATGTCTTTTTTATAACTTCGTTAATAACAATGCTAGAGTTTTGAAATTTTTTTGGTGGATAGATAATGAAATTCTAAGAATCTTACTAGTTTTATGGTATGGAGATATAAATTATTTTAAAAATTTTATCTCAAAATACCTAGGCTAATTTCAAAAATTGAATTAAATCAGGAGAGTCCGCTAAAAATTTGAATTATATATGGTTGAAAAAAACATAAAACCAAATTAAAGTTGTCACATACAAATTTTTGATTATGCACAGATTTTGAGTGTAGGAATTTGTGGAAATAGTCGGAGAACCTACTGAAATAAACTGATTTATATCTTTTAAATTTTCACCTTTTTTACTTTAAATTTTCACCATTATTATTTAATTTTAAAGTTTATAACTCCAACCCATCGATCATTTTGATATAAAACACAAAGCTGCGTCTTACGCATATAAGCTTAACCCTCCAGTGGGCGCGTGGGTAAAAGAAACGAGTGGGCGCGTGGTCTACGATTGTCGACCATTTTATTTTGCAAAAAAAATATTGGGTAAAGCATTTTTAGTATCCAAATGGAGGTCAGATTAAAGAGGAACATATTATTTGCCATATTCATCACTACACTGCACTGTAAGACAAACGGTTATTAATACACAGAAAAAAAAAATCGTAAACGAAAATAACTCACATTTTTAGGATTTTTCGTAATCGTTATTTTATAAAAAAAAAATACTCAACAAAAGTTAATTAAAAAAAAGGAACATTATACCAAAAACAAAAAAATTATAAGACTTTGAAAATCTGTACTTTTTGTGATCACATTTTTTTCATTTTTCACAACAAAAGCCCGTATGATACTATATTTTTTTACTACGATACTAGAGTAGTTCAAAGAATTTACAATTGAAAATACCGATATAAGTGAGCGCGTACACAAAATAACCACATTACTGTAAAAAAGTCACAAAACATTTATTAAAAATGAACATATTTCAGATTCTGGCAGCTTTTTTTGACTTTTCAGAAATTGAAAATTAAAAATAATTTCAAAGTACACAGTGTACGTGACTACAAAAAAAAGTATACACTTGGCTCATGAGAACAAACTTTTGTGGACATTGTAATTGTCAAAACATAATGTCGTTCTTTTCATAAAAAATAATAATTTCTCTTTTCCTCTCTGCTGACAATAAGTCATGATTCAATGCATTAAAAATGAGAAAAAAATGTAGTATCATATGGGCTTAACAAACAAAAAAAGTACAATAAACATAAGAACAAATTTATTTATAAGTTTAAAAACATGGTCAGATTATAGAAGAACATATTCTTAATTCCACTTCATCACTTTAACTTAAACTGTTATTGATACACTGAACAAACAAAATTTTAAACGAAAATAATTCATATTTTTAAGATTGTTCGTCCTCATTTTTCTATAAAAACAAAATTCCTGAAAAAAGTTTATAACAAAAAAACTTGTTTTCTGCGTTAATTGAATCAATGTTCTACATAAAATTAACATTTTTAAGGAAAAAAGTTAAAAATGTACTATTCCTCACTTAAGCCCGTATGACACAACATTTTTTCTTCATTTTGAATGCACTAAAAATGAAACTAGAGTAGTTCAAACAATTTATAATTGAAAATACCGATGTGAGTGAGCGCATACACAATACCCACATTAATGTAAAAAAGTCACAAAAAAAGTATTAAAAATGAACATATTTCAGATACTGGCAGCTTTTTTTTGACTTTTCAGAAATTGAAAATAAAAAAAATTATTTCAAAGTACACTGTGACTACAAAAAAAGTATACACTTGGCTCATGAGAACACTAGGTTTTTGTCAAAAGATAATGTCGTTCTTTTCATAAAACATACTCAGCCAAATTCTAAATATTCCCCGGGAAAATAACTCTCCGGGAGATTTCTTCCCCCAAAATTAAAATTCTCGTCGCATCAAATATAATTACATTTTCTATTTTGTGGACATTTAGAATTCCAGCTTTTTCCTCGTAGTATTATTTCTCATATTCAAAGTTTGCTTAACATAAGGAAAAGAGAACAAAATTCCCGGGAATTTATAGTTTAGAATAAGAGAGTAGGGAAAAGGGAAGCATTTCCCCGGGAATTTTTATTTAGAATTGGGCTGACTAGTTTCTCTTTTCCTCTTTGCTGACAATAAGTCATGATTTAATGAATTAAAAATAAAGAAAAAATGTAGTATCATACAGGCTTTACAATTACAAAAATTAATAAAATATTTTTGTAACACCAGTGGGCGCGTGGTCTACGATCGTTGTTGTGAATATATCTCCACATTGGAACAGGCCCCTCTAAAACAGGCCGTGTAAAAATATGTAGCTATCTCCTTATGGCTAAAGGCTTATGTCGAATTCCTTATAGTCAAAAAAATTCGAATTTTTCTGAACAAATCGAATTTTTTCTAAACAAAATCGACTTTTATGCTGTCAAACAAATCTTGCGTTTTTAGCTAGATTTCACATCAAATCGGACACACACTATCAAGATTTGACATTTCTCATGCATCAAGATGGAATTAAATGTTCTCATTACAATTTTGTGACGAAGTTAAAAAAGAAAACAAATGTTTAAGTGTTCTTAATTGTTTAATATTTCAGTGATTGATGAAAAAAAGTAAAGATAATTGTGCGTATCTTCAAGAAACAAAAAATCCCATTAAAATAACATACAATTCGCGAGGAAATCACGTTGCAAAATTATTTTTCTTCGTCCTCTAGTGAAATATTCAGAATAGGTCGTCGCTGCTGTGTGTGGATTAATTTTGGACTGTAATTTTTTTACTTGATTACGCGCACAATTGTTTTTGATGTTTTTCAATTATCAGACGAAATATATTTGTTTTTAAATTATCAAAACAACGCGAAAATAAAATACACTTTAATATTTGCTTTGCGCGCACTACTTCTTAGTTTTTGTGCGACAACAAAATTCCTGTCAAATTGCACTCACACAATCACAAAAAAAAATCGACTTTTTTATGAATTCCTTACAAAAAGAAAAAAATTTTAATGAAATCGACTTCAAATGGTTGTAAGGAATTCGACATTAATTTCAACGTCATATGTCATATACCACACATGTGGTCAATGATTTAAAATGGCTTGTTTCATAGACATTTCATTCCATCATCATCAGCGACTGCGACAGTAGTTATTTAATATTATAAAGTAAACCGTTTATAAATAACTTAAGTAATTAATAATTATTGTAAGTTTCTTAATTAATAATTTATAAGTTAGAATTTGTTTTTAAGATAACTCTTTTATAGATTTATTTGATTTCAATTGTAATCCAACTTATTGTGAGCCGATTATTAATAATACCTACGAAAGACACTATAAGTATAATTCAAAACGTTTTGTACAAAAAATCTTATATCTGAATTAAAATTAAGGTTTTGTAATTCATCTCAAGAACTCAAGCATTTTCTATATATTGAGAGGATTAACAGAAGGTATTTTTGTTACCAAGAACGGTAACAGTACTCAATTACGGCTGTTGCTAAGACACCGCAAAGATTGCAAGTACCGGTTGTGGGTAAAGTGCAAGTACCGGTTGTGGCTAAAGTGCAAGCACCGGTTCTTTTTGCTTTGTGTCGCAACATTTTACAAATCAGTTTTAAAGTATTGGAAAATAGTTTGGAAATTATTGTTCCAAGTTCAACCACAAATCAATCACACTTTGAAAAACAATCAAATTAATTGTAAGCTACATTCAAAGTGCACGCTGTTTAAAATGCCAAATAGGAAAGGGAAGTCAACGCCACCACCGTCAACTGGAAACCAATCAGACTCCTTCAACTGCTGTTCCTGCGATGACCCAGACTCTGCTGACAATATGGTACAGTGTGATCAATGCCTTGGTTGGCACCACTACATTTGTGCCAAAGTCGACAGCTTCATAAAAGATAAGAATTGGGTCTGTCAGACCTGTGCAGGTAAGAATTTTTCTTTATCGAGTAGTTTTTTGAAATCCATTTCCGCATCTGCTGTGAATATTACCACGAACCCAAGCCAAAGTACTACGACTCAGTCAAAAGCTATTGCTGCAAATTCTGCAACCCAGCAATTAGCACCAACTGTTACATCAACCTCGTGTGCTATGCCAACCACGCTTCCCGGTATAAATTCTTCTACAGCCAATTCCACCACTATAATTTCAACTGCGGGTATGCCAATCAATACCAATCCCATCGTTACGCTAATCAACAATGGTGTTCCATGTCATAAACGAGATTTAGGTGTCGAACACTTGGATAGAGGAATTCATAATGCTCACGTGCAACCATTTTTTAGTAGTTCTTTAAAGGTTGTTCCTTCTGAGAAGGCGATTAGTTGGGCATTAGGCGCAAATGTTACCAGTGGCGAAATTAATTCTAATAAATTTAAAATTGCCAATTTGGATTTCACTACGTCGACAAGTCCGCTTAGTCCCGGTCTACATTGAACGATATTTTTAGTGCCGACAAAAAATTGTTGTTGTAATCGTGTGCGATTGAGAGGTACAGCCGACATGATCCTTCCAGTTTCGGCCGATTTTTCCATTCAGCACGGGAAAAATCGTTCAATGTAGACCGGGACTTACTTGTTCCACATCAAGGTCAACAAATGCAACTAATGCTGTTTTAGCTGTCACTCAAACAACTACTGCCTCATGTGGTGCTGCTAAGTCCCGATCTACATTGCCCGATATTTCCACGAAGATTTTTCCAGAAATCGTGTGAAATGTACACACAGAACGATTTTTTCCATGAGATTTTTTCCTTGTCTTCTTCATTTTTTATTTCTGTGCTCTTCATTTTGCATTGATTTTCACTCACACCATCAACCCAATGGCACACTGACACCGAACACAAACAAAAAACTGGAAAGAGGGCGAAAGAGAACATAAACAGACTGGAAAAATCGTCTGAGTTTTGTGGTACAAACGATTTGATCCCTACCCCTCACTTTTCACTCCCTTCACCAACGAACAAAGGATCGGCACTGGAAAAATCGTTCAATGTAGACCGGGACTAACCTGGACCCATGTTCTGTAACTTGCGAAGCGATAAAACTTGTCGAGAAACGGTGAGAATTGAAACAAAACTCATTTTATCGCATCATCGGGTTTCTATAACTTTGACAGGCGATAATTTTATCGACTGGAACAAACGGAATAGAAATACTGGAAAAATGCGATAAAATGGGTTTCTGTATCTCTGAAGGTCGATAAGTTTATCATTTTCAACGTCAAATCTTATCGCTGACCTAAGAGATGGCGAGTAAACATAAATATAGAGAAAAATGGTAAGAAATTAAATTATTTTACAAAAAAAGGCCTTTTAAACTAAATTTAAACTTACTTTTATTTTATTGTAGCTTATTGACGATGAAGAAGACGCTGATTACGTTAAATACTATTAAATGAAATCGGTTCATAAGAAAAGAGTAACAATTGTTGCGAAACTTTCAAATTTACATTAATTTATTCTTGGATGTGCAAGACGAGGGCTAAAGGAACCTTAAAGGCTCTCCCAAACCAATGCGAAACATTCGTTGCGGCAAAAAAACATTCGTATGTCAAAATTTATTTACATGGTGATATATGAGAGTGCCCACACCAACGCGGCGGAGAAACATATGAAATAATTTTGAGTGACGAATGTTTTTTCGCCGCAACGAATGTTTCGCATTGGTTTGGGAGAGCCTTAACACCTTGATTTAATAAGCTGTTTTGCTATTGAAGCTCCCAAGGATACTATTGGCGTTCGAGTTAATACTACTCTTTGTTACTTTGCTATGAATCGAAAGGTACATTTTTAACTTTTGCTAAGAAACCTAAGATAATATATGAAATATATTTCCAGCTTCCGGCTGTAGTCAATTTAACACAAACAAGACATCGCTGATTGTGATAATGCTAAACTATGAGAGAAAACCTCACTCAATTCAAGTGTTTTTGGTCCTAACTGCCATATTTATCCAAAAAATATTGTAACCAATAAGGTTATTACTGCAAAAAAGAAAAATCTTTAAATTCTTTTTTTCTTTTTCGTGAATTTGATGAAAAAAGCTCTTAAAATATAACTGAACTATCATAAGAAACATCCACAAAAATATGAATCAAAAATGTAGCTTTAACAGTACATAAATGAATAAATATTTACTTTATATCTATGATATATATAATATCTGATTATAAGCAATTAAAAATGTAATCATTAAAAACTTTCGTTTGATTTTTATTTTATTTCAATTTCCTAAATACAAGCCAATAATGACGGTGGTTTGCATGTAACACTTAAAAGAATTTCGAGCTAAATTCTTGTGTTACATACAAACCACTTCATTTCAAAAATACGTGCTTCATTTGGATTATGTCACCTAAGTGTTTTTTACAACAATTTTCAATTCAAGGAATGTCTCAAAAAATTCCGATGTAAAAGTATTTTCTTTATTTTTTTCAAAAAAAAAATGTTGACACGTTTTTTAGATGGAATTTTTTTGAAATAATTTTTTGAATTAAATCATTTTTAATTTTAATTAATTAATAATTAAATTTAATTTTAATTCCGGCATTAGAAAACATAAATTAGAACTCAGAATGGTTTCAATCATCCCAATGAAGCACGTAGTTTTGAGATGACAGTGGTCACTTACAAGAATTTCGTATGATTTTCTCTCGAAATTCTTGTAAGTGTTACATACAAACCACTGTCATTTCAAAACTACGTGCTTCATTGGGATAATTGAAACTGCTCTGAGTTCTAATTTATGTCACCTAAGTGTTCCTTACACCCATTTTCAATTTAAGGAATTTTAAAAAGTAATTCCCATGTAAAAGTATTTTCAACATTTTTAATTTTCAAAAAAAAAATGTTGAAACGTTTCTTATATGGAAATTTTTTGAGATAATTTTTTGAAATAAAAATACTTTCCGGAACTAGTTATAAGACACAAATTAGAACTCAGAGCAGTTTCAATCATCCCAATGGAGCACGTAGTTTTGAAATGAAAGTAGTTTGTATGTATCACTTACAAGAATTTCTCTTTAATTTCATACGAAATTCTTGTAAGTGGTACACACAAACCACTGTCATTTCAAAACTACGTGCTCCATTGGGATGATTGAAACTGCTCTGAGTTCTAATTTGTGTCTTCTAACTAGTTCCGGAAAGCATTTTTAATTCAAAAAATTATCTCAAAAATTTCCATATAAAAAACGTTTCAACATTTTTTTTTTTGAAAATTAAAAATGTTAAAAACACTTTTACATGGAAATTATTTTTTAAAATTCCTTAAATTGAAAGAGGTTGTAAGGAACACTTAGGTGATATAAATTAGAACTCAGAGCAGTTTCAATCATCCCAATGAAGCACGTAGTTTTGAAATGAAAGTAGTTTGTATGTATCACTTACAAGAATTTCTCTCTAATTTCATACGAAATTCTTGTAAGTGGTACACACAAACCACTGTCATTTCAAAACTACGTGCTCCATTGGGATGATTGAAACTGCTCTGAGTTCTAATTTGTGTCTTCTAACTAGTTCCGGAAAGCATTTTTAATTCAAAAAATTATCTCAAAAAATTTCCATATAAAAAACGTTTCAACATTTTTTTTTGAAAATTAAAAATGTTGAAAATACTTTTACATGGGAATTATTTTTAAAATTCCTTAAATTGAAAGAGGTTGTAAGGAACACTTAGGTGACATAAATTAGAACTCAGAGCAGTTTCAACCAACCAAATGAAGAACATATTTTTGAAACGATGGTAGTTTGTATGTAACTCAAAAATTTCGAGCGAAATAGAAACACTTCAATCATGAACCACAAATATCAATAAAGCCTAAGGAAAACCGTTCCAATAAAATAAAGACGCAAATTATTTTGATTATATTCTTTATTGGCAAATTGTTGACCTAAGCCGGTCACGTATGGTGGTTGCCACCCGAAGATAACTTGTTGATTGTTCCGTTTCCGGGTAAGGAATCTCTTCATTTTCTTGGACTGGATCGATTATATCATCTAAAAGTCCGTGTCTTTTTCTAAAGTTGTGAAGAACACAGCATGCCTTTATTATTTTCCCTGCTGAATCTGGGGAATAAAATAGCCCAACTCGAATGCACCGAAACACGGACTTCAGAACACCGTTTAATCTTTCTACACAATTCCTTGTGCGCGCATGTATAGTGTTGAAACATCTATCGACTGTATTTGATGTAGCACGGTATGGCGTCATTAGCCAAGGACGTAGAGGGTATCCCGAATCTCCTTTAAAGAAATTAAGATAAAAGCTGCTTAAAAGTTTAAGTTTTAAATAGAAACTATAATTACCTAAGAGCCATGAATTATGCTCTCCGGGTCCACATGCTTCATAACGCCTTTCTAGCAGCACATTTATTTGAGAAGCCTCCCAAATGTAGGCGTCATGGGCAGCACCTCCATATCTTGCGAAACCTCCGAAGATTTTTAGAACGAAATCACATATCTGAAAGTTCATAATTTTTGTTGAATATAGACGATAATTAGGTAAAGGTTTTTTACCAATTGTACATTTTTCGAATGGAAACCTTTTCGGTTAAGGTAGCAGGCTTCAATGTCACGGCTTGGTTTTTGTATCCGTACATGGGTGCAGTCAATTGCACCAATCACCCCAGGAAAGCTGGTTTGTTCAAAAAACCTTAGATATGTATATTTAGTAAGTTTAGCGAACGAATATTTTTTATTCAATCAAAATCTTACCTCCGTTTAATGGCTTCGTAGTCTTCTATACTTGGAAACTTAATCCATTTGTTCATCAAATTATTTTGGAGAACTTTTGACACATCAGCTATACACCGTGAGATCATGGATCTGCTCATTGCTACGGAAAAATCATGGCCAATGTCTCTCTGGTAGGATCCCGTTGCAAAAAAGTGGATTGCCGAGCAAACGCGGAGGGGGATAGGGATAAAAGTTCTTCTTTGTCCCTGTGGCAAATATGGACGTATTTCCTCCACCAAAATCAGTGCTGCATCACGGCTCAGCCGGAATACCTCACGGAAACGTTCCTCGGGCTTTTCGAAAGGGTTCGTACTGTCTCGAAGCATGCGGCGTTCTATACGCATTTTGTTTTGAAATACCAAATTCTATCTCGACGAAACGAAGCCGAAAGCGAAGAAGAAATTGAAGATGACGGCAGCGCATCTCAATTAAAGGTTAGGAACTGGCTGGAGAGAGCTCCAGCATGGAAATGTCTACAATCAACAGGTCTTGCAAATGTGGGTACGTCAAATTTGTCACACTACCATTCTGCACCACAGCATTGCAACCAGGACACCACTAAGAATGTATATGATACAATGCCGCCACGTTCACAACGTAAACCAGAGCCACTCCAATATGCTAAGTATTTTCAACAGAAGACTCCACATCAAACTCAACGTGTAGAGTGTAGACCTCCTCCTGTTTCAGGCCCTTCATCTCACTGCCGCAACGAAAATGTACTGCCATCTCAAAGTTTTGCGAGGTCAATTCCTTTCAAAGAAGCGCCCACAAATGTTTTTCAACTGCAGACAACACCGCCAAAAAACAATTTTTCAGCTCAGCACCCAGTACAGCACTGCCCCTCGTATATGGCCACAAATAATTCAACCACCCCGGCCTTAACTCGAAATCAAATAGCGGCGCGACAGTTAATGTCGCGAGATTTACATGCCTTTGGAGGAAATCCGGATGAATGGCCACTGTTTATTTCCGACTTAACACAGGGGTACGGAGCTATGTGCCTTTACTGAAGAGGAAAACTTGGTTAGGCTGAACAGGGCCCTTAAAGGAGAAGCGCTGACAGCCGTTAAAAGCCTTCTTATACAACCAAATTGTGTCAAGCAAATAATTGCAACTCTTAAGATGCTGTTTGGAAGGCCGGAAATTATAATCCACACTCAGCTTCATAAGATTCGTTCCACACCACCACCAAAAGCAGAGAAGCTTGAGTCGATCGTGGCATTTGCTTTGGCAGTGCAAAATCTTTGTGCCATCATTAAAGCATCAGGGTTAGTTGAGCACCAGAATAACCCAACACTGTTGCAGGAACTCACGGACAAGCTCCCTCCAGCTATACGTCTTAACTGGGCAACGTACAAACATTCATTACCACTTTCAACGAGTACTCTTTCACATTTTAGCAAATGGATATATCAAATTGCCGAAGCAGCTAGCGGAGTCCTTGTGGCAAGTCAAGTTACTGATGTTAAGCCTTCTAACAAAAAGTATAAAGAAAAGGGATTTATCAATGCCCACAAATCCCAACAGTTCAATATCGTCTAGTTACAAGTATTTTATTTGTAATAGCAACTGTCCTTCGGTCTCCAAATGCACTCGATTTCTGAAGATGAGCCGCACTGAAAGGTGGTTTGAAGTACGAAAAAACCGGTTATGTCGTCAGTGTTTATGTAGACATCCTAATAATCAGTGCAAATCAACAAATTTGGTCGGTAAAAGCAATTGCATTTTTAAACACCACCAGCTGCTCCATAACGATAGTAAAGACTATTCACGAATTTCACCAGAAGATAGTCCCAGACCCAGCAATAGCGACCAAACCAACGACAAAAAGTCCCCTCAAAACTCATCAGGTACTGTTGCTTTAAATTCCCCGCATAACTCTAGTGCTTGAACTCATGATGTAACTTAAATTCAATACTATTTCGCATAGTTCCGGTGATACTTTATGGAACGGAACTCAGTTGAAGACATTAGCGTTGTTAGATGAAGGGTCATCTCTCACCCTGATGGATGATGAAATTGCAAGCAAATTGAGAGTGAAGGGTGACCGAGAACCACTATGCTTACAATGGACTGGGAATATGTCAAGATTTGAAGATGCTTCCGAAGTGTTTAACCTCCAAATATCCAGTACAGCATGCAATGCAGAAAAGCATGCCCTGAAAGATGTTCACACAGTCAAGAATTTGCAACTGCCGTATCAATCACTGGACACAAACGAAATGCAGAGGAAGTTTGCCCACTTAAAGGGAATTACTATTGAGGCTTACCATAATGATTCTCCCAGATTGCTAATTGGGCTTAACAATGCTAGACTTGGCCTCCCCTTAAAAACTAAAGAGGGAGGGGCTCAAGATCCTTGTGCCACAAAAACTCGCCTCGGATGGGTCGTACACGGTGTCTACAACGAAATGTTTCAAAACGAGTTAGGTAAGCACCACTACAGCTTTCACAATTGCGACTGCAGTGATGCCAATTTACAACAGTTAGTAAAAAGCTTTATAACCTCCGAAAACTTTGGGACTTCAAACACATCCAATATTCTGATGCCCACCGAAGATTCACGAGCTCTAGAACTTCTGAAGACCCATACTGTTCTAAAAAACAATAGGTTTGAAACTTCTCTACTTTGGAAGTATGATCAGTTACAGTTACCTGATAGTTTTCCGATGGCTAAAAAACGATTAGAGTGCCTTCAAAAGAGGATGATGCGGGGTCCTGACCTAGCCATAGTATTAAACGACAAAATAAGCGAGTACGTTTTGAAGGGATATGCTCGAAAACTTTCTGCTAAGGAAGTAGCGGACAAACATCGTGGATTGTGGTATCTTCCCATATTTCCAGTCCAGAATCCAAACAAACCTGGAAAGCTTCGTATTGTTTGGGATGCCGCTGCAGCCGTTAAGGGAATATCACTCAACGCAGTTTTGTTGAAAGGCCCAGATCAACTTACCTCTCTAACATCGGTTATTATTAAGTTTCGAGAGAACCGGGTGGCTATCTGTGGAAACATTCAAGAAATGTTGCACCAAGTGAAGATAAGGGAAGAGGATCAGCATTTCCAAAGGTTCCTATGGCCCAACAGCAAAGACGCACATTTAGATACACATTATGACATTCGGTGCCACATGTTCTCCCTGCGCTGCTCAGTTCGTGAAAAACACAAACGCAGAACGATATGCAAATGAATTCCCGAGAGTTACAGGCGGCAGTTCTTGGAGCCCGACTCGCAAAAGCCATAACCGACTCACATACTTTACAGTTTGAACAGAAGTTCTTTTGGTCCGACTCTAAAAACGTTTTGTCCTGGCTCCGGTCAGACCACCGGAGATACAGACAATTCGTTGCCTTTCGCGTGAGTGAGATCCTAGACCTAACAGATATTACAGAATGGCGATGGGTTCCAACTAAGTAAAACGTGGCCGACGAAGCAACTAAGTGGTAAAAGGCACCCGATTTAAGAGCTTCAAGTCGCTGGTTCATCGGACCCGACTTTCTTAAATCCCCTGTTGAAAATTGGCCACAAGAATCTTCAGAGCAAAAAACGACAGTCGAGGAGCTGAAACCAAATTTCATCAATATTCACACTCTACTTCCAGAAAGTGTCATTCGTTTCAAAGATATCTCAAGCTGGAGTCTGCTGCTAAGAAGCACGGCCTACATCCTCGCTTGGAAATCCCGCCATTCCATGAAAAAGCAAAACCAACCCTATAAGAAACCTGGTCACTTAACACGTCTCCCTACGTGGAGATCCCGTCATTCTATGAAAAAACAAATCCAACCTAACAAAAGGCGTGGCCTTTTAACTCGTGAAGAGCTCCAAAGTGCTGAAAACACCCTGATCAGAATAGCCCAGGAAAGTACATTCGAGGAGGAAATCGCTGACCTCAAAAGAAATAAGTTTGTTCAGAAAAATAGCACACTCTTCAACTTGTCCCCTTTCTTGGACGTTAACTCCATTGTTCGAGCCAATGGACGAACTCTCCTGGCCTCCGGAGTGGAGAATGATGTTAAACAACCAATAATTCTTCCAAAGTCAAATGCGATTACCACATTGATAATTATGGATTTTCATCGGCGTTATAGACATCAGAATCACGAAACTGTAATAAACGAACTTCGCCAAAGATTTCATATCTCTCAAATGAGAACCGTCTTTAAGAAAATACGGAAATCCTGCCAAACTTGCAAGAACGCTAAGGCTCAGCTGCAACCACCAATAATGGCTCAACTGCCTATCGCTCGACTATCCTCGTTTAGTAGACCTTTCTCTTTTGTCGGAGTAGATTACTTTGGCCCAATGAAGTTACTCGTAGGGCGAAGAACAGAAAAGAGATGGGGGGTACTAATAACTTGCTTAACTGTTAGAGCGGTCAACATTGAAATCGCACATAGTCTTACGACTGACTCCTGCATTCTATCCTTACGTAATTTTATGGCGAGACGTGGTACACCGATTGAGATCTACAGTGACAACGGCACCAACTTCATAGTAGCCGAAAGAGAACTGAAAGAGGCCTTAGAAAGAGTTGAAACAGAAAAATTGGCGCAAAAATTTAGTTCCACAGTGACAAAATGGCATTTCATACCACCGGGTCGCCTCACATGGGGGCAGTTGGGAACGTATGGTGCGCTTCATTAAGACCGTCCTCTATTCCATTTCACTAACTCACAACCCTTTAGACGAGCTTCTAAGAAGCATGTTAATAGAAGCAGAGAGCATCGTAAATTCGCGACCTCTGACCTATATCCCCATAGAAACGGAAAACAAAGAGGCACTCACTCCCAATCATATTTTATTGGGGTCATCTAGCGGCGAAAAACCGTTTGCAGCATTTAATGACGATAGCAGGGTGGTTAGAAAAAATTGGTTTATTTCACAGCAGTTTGCGGATAGGTTTTGGAAACGCTGGGTAAAGGAATATATTCCTACAATAACTAGACGCACAAAATGGTTCACGCCAGTGAAACCAGTTGAGGTCAGAGACATCGTCCTCATTGTGGACCCAAATAATCCGAGGGGGTCATGGCCCAAAGGCAAAATTATTTAAACGAAAACTTCGAGTGATGGGCAAGTAAGAAGCGCGACAGTAAAAACTCAAAGTGGGGTTCACGAAAGGCCTGTCGTAAAACTAGCAGTGCTCGACGTTGGAATTCGAGAAACTGCTAATCCAACCAGAGTTGCTACAAGGGGGGAGTGTTGTGAACCTATCTCCACATCGGAACTAAAACAGGCCGTGTAAAAATATGTAGCTATCTCCTTATGGCTAAAGGCTTAATTTCAACGTCATATGCATATACCACACATGATACCACATCAATGATATAAAATGGCTTGTTTCATAGACATTTCATTCCATCATCATCAGCGACTGCGACAGTAGTTATTTAATATTATAAAGTAAACCATTTATAAATAACTTAAGTAATTAATAATTATTGTAAGTTTCTTATTTAATAATTTATAAGTTAGAATTTGTTTTTAAGATAACTCTTTTATAGATTTATTTGATTTCAATTGTAATCTAACTTATTGTGAGCCGAATATTAATAATACCTATGAAAGACAGTGTAAGTTATAATTCAAAACGTTTTGTACAAAAAATCTTATATCTCCATTAAAATTTAGGTTTTGTAATTCATCTCAAGAACTCAAGCATTTTCTATATATTGAGAGGATTAACAGAAGGTATTTTTGTTACCAAGAACGGTAACAGTACTCAGTTACAGCTGTTGCTAAGACACCGCAAAGATTGCAAGTACCGGTTGTGGCTAAAGTGCAAGCACCGGTTCTTTTTGCTTTGTGTCGCAACAATCGTAGACCAAGGGACTTTGAATACCTATATATCTGACATCTGTCCTCCCTCGTGAACAATAAACATACTATTTAGGTAGAACAATCAATTATCTACAGCTATTGTGAACGAAGGTGCAAAACAATTTTTGTTCTGAGAATGGCGGTATTTTAAAGAAGGGTGGTCTACGACCTTAGACCACGCACCTACTGGAGGGTTAATATCACTTGATTCCATATTGAATAACTAATAAGGATTTCAAAGGTCTTGATTTGCTTATTGAAAAATAACAAATGGTCACAAACCCGATCACTTTTTTTCAGCCCTGTTGTGAGTTTCACCCGGAACTTTTCGCCGGAAAATGTTTTGTTCACCCGGATTTTTAAAAGCTATTACGAGTTTGACCCTCCATTTTACAACAAGTGTGGCGTCCTTCGCCAACAAAAATTAAAAGAAAATCTTGCTGTTAATGACATGACATATTTCACACGAAAAAAATGCTGTCAATAGTGCCAATAAGGGAATTTTTACGAACAGGGAATATTTTTCACCGGAAACTCACAATAAGGGAAGAATGAAATGTAATTTTTCGGGCAGATTTTCTTTCACGCGGAACTCACAATAGGGCTGTTTATAATTAATGAGTTCAAATGTTAATCATTTCGATACAAATACTCAACAAAATATTTTTCGCCGTCAAAAAAATACAATAGGCGTGTTCAGGAAAGGGAGATTTCGGAGGGCCTCAGCAATCTCAGTTACCTGAACAGGATTGCTCAGCAAAAAATCTCAGTGATTCGCTTGCTCAGCTTGTGTGTGGGGAATCACCAAGCCGACCAGTTCCCTTTGTCCCGATCTACATTGCCCGATATTTCCACGAAGATTTTTCCAGAAATCGTGTGAAATGTACACACAGAACGATTTTTTCCATGAGATTTTTTCTTTGTCTTCTTCATTTTTTTATTTCTGTGCTCTTCATTTTGCATTGATATTCACTCACACCATCAACCCAATGGCACACTGACACCGAACACACACAAAAAACTGGAAAGAGGGCGAAAGAGAACATAAACAGACTGGAAAATTCGTCTGAGTTTTGTGGTACAAACGATATGATCCCTTCCCCTCACTTTTCACTCCCTTCACCACGAACTAAAGATCGGCACTGGAAAAATCGTTCAATGTAGACCGGGACTTTGCTTCCAACTTTCCAATCGGTCCACCGTCACTAAATAATAAAATCCCACTTTCTCACTCTATCTCATTAAATTGTAGAATACAATTTTCACCCATAATATCTAACTGTCTCATTCTCTTTTTTTGGTCATGTTCAATACAAAACACAAAATTCAGATCTTTAGAATTTTCTTGGTTTCTGGTTCTGATTGGAAATTCAGTTCAGTCGACTTGTGCGTTCAACATTGTGTTTTTGTACATCCTGATGTTTTTTTTTGGACTAGAACCAAACTGCCAAAATTGGTTTGGTTCGGCCGTGTATGTCACCCAAATTTGTACCGTGGCCAAATGGACCGGAGCCAAATGGTTCCGAGCTGTTCGGCTCGGTCGTGTATGATTTAGATTCACTTTTCGAGTTCCGCGTGAAATAAAAATCCGCCCGGAAAAATTACATTTCACTCTTCCCTTATTGTGAGTTTCGGGCGAAAAATGTTCCTTTCGTAAAAATTCGTGTGAAATATGTCATGCCATTTACAGCAAGATCTCCATTTAATTTTTGTTGGTAAACGAGACCACACTTTTTATAAAATGGAGGGTGAAACTCGCAAAAGCTTTTGAAAGTCCGGACGAAAAAAACATTTTTCGGCGAAATGTTTTCCGAGTGAAACTCACAATAGGGCTGAATAACTTTTAAAAATCCGGGCAAACAAAACATTTTCCGGCGAAATATTTTCCGGATGAAACTCACATTTTTTTCATTCTTTTCTTATGCAAAAGCAAAGGTATTTAAACAAAATTTAATTATGTTGCGGAATCCGTTTGCATTTGCGTGTTCTGTTGTGTTGTATCTGTTTTGCATGTGTTTTATGTTCCAAATCAGCGTTTAGGAATCTGGCTGAACTACTAACATCAAGGTCTAAAAGCAGGTACATTAGGGTGGTCCTTATAAAAGTCATTGCCTTATTTTGAATGACGCACCCCCCTAATTTGTTCTAAATAATTTAAAAAAAATCCTGAAAAATTTAAGCTCATTTTATTAACGTTAACCCGGCCCCCAAGATGTCTGAAGTTTTATATGGGAAATTTCCATGTGTTTTTGTACATCCAACTTTAAAAATTCATAACTTTAGTAATGATTGGCAAAGAAAATTGAATTTCCAATATAAAACTTCAGACGTCTTGAGCTAAAATTTTACAGGATTTTTTTTTAATTACTTAGAACAAATTATGTGGGTGCGTCATTCAATATAAGGCAATGACTTTTATAACGACTAAGGTACATGCACAACATTTCTAACGTTATATGAATGAACGTTGGATGGATCCATATTACATTAACAAGTGTGAAAGTGCAAGCAAGTTATGTTGATAAAATTGAGTTTAGTGTTTAGTTTGATAAAATCGAGCATAGGTAGGCTGAATACATAATCTAAAGTACAGTAACACTACCAGTATCGCGGTCATCTATATATTAATACGCGGTGACTAAATTTTGTAGTACATTTTAAGTACACTTACCAAATCGAATCATATTAAAACCTATATCGATCGAAAGGTAATTTCGAGTAGATGTGCCGAATATAAGTTTTAACTTTAAACGTTTAAACATTGCGTTTAACGCAAGTAAAACGCAATTTTAATTTAGGTACAAATTGCCTTTGCATTACAACTTAGTCAGAATTGATTCGTATCCAATTCCACACCATGTTTGTATATGCATGTACTAGTGCGCGAAAAATCCCAGCAAACATTTTTGTGAATGTTCACAAAACATTCACCAAAGAAGAAGACTTTATATTCGATAAACGTTCACTTTTAGTGAAAGAAATCTGAAAATGCCCAGAAAGGGGATTTTTTCGGTATGAAAATTGTAGATATTCGCTTTCCCTTCATTATAAGTGAATACAAGTGGACGCGAACAAGTTAGAGAAGGGTATATAGGATTTTTCCAGTATGAAAATAGTCGAGATTCAGTTTCCCTCCATTATAAGTGAACAAAAGTGGACGCACACAAGTAAATCCTGTAAAGAAGAATATTTGGGTGCATTCATTTTCATTCATAATAATTAAGGGAAATTGAATATTTTTTTGTTTCTCTTCATTTTGTTTCGAAAAATTATAACGGGAACTATTCGCGACCAAAATTAAAGCAGAAGTTATGGAAAGATAAAATTTCTCAGTTCTATTAAAGTGTCTGTGCTGCGACTACAGACGTGGTTAAGTGATCAAGTTTGTTTTTTAATATTAAAAATATAAACTATTGTATTTTTCTAGGGTCACATTTGGATTATGAATGAATCCTTATCATTAGTTAGCTACCAGCAACATTTCGTCTCCGAACTAAATAATAAATGGTTCACCGCACCGAATCTGAATTAATTTCAAAATCGAATAGGGCGAAAATCATTGGGTAACGTAACCACGTTTATGAATCATATTAATGATTCAAAAAAGACCCACAAACTGTGGACTAAAATGAATATATAAGCGTCCAATTTACATTCACTTATTCCATGATTAATTCATCATTTATGAATCATTTTAAATGATTCAAAAAAGACTCATAAATTGTGGACAAAAATGAACATACAACATTCTGTTTACTTTCACTTATTCCGGAATGTATGCATCATTTAAATGATTCAAAACCGTGGTTACGCTACCCAATGAGATGATTCAAATGCGATTTAGAAAAGAATTACGATTCGAATGTTTCGTTCACTTATGTGAACTATTTATGATTTAGTTCTGAAGGGGAATGTTTGCTGAGATGTATTACCGCTTTCACACAAGGAAACTATATATTACATAAAAGACTATTTTCGATAAACGTTCACTTTTAGTGAATCAAATCTGAAAATACCCAGAAAGGAAATTGTTTGGTATGAAAATTGTAGGTATTCGCTTTCCCTTTGTTATAAGTGAATAAAAGTGGACGCGCAGAAGTAAAAGAAGGGTACATAGGATTTTTTAGTATGAAAATAGTCGAGATTTTCAATTTCACTTCATTATAAGTGAATAAAAGTGAACGCGCCCAGGTAATCCTGTAAAGTAGAATATTTGTGTGCATTCATTTTTTATTCATAATAAATGAGGGAAATTGAATACTTTTTTGTTTGTCTTCTTTTTTTTCGAAAAACTATAACGAGAACTAATCGCTACCAAAATAAAAGCAGAAGTTATGAAAAGTTAAAATAACTTAGTTCAATTCAAGTTTTTTTGACTACAGACGTGATAAAGTGATCAAAGAATATTAAAAATCTAAACAATTTACTTAAAAGTAAATGTTATTCCTAAAAACCGACGGTTTTTAGGAATTCGAGGCTTCCCAGCCTCGTCCATCTAACAACTAAGAAAGTTTTTTTTCAGGGCTACTGCCTCTTACGAGGAATTGACAAATCTTCCAAGAGTATCACTTATCATGAATAAGTGCTTGTCGTCTAGCCGTTCGGATTCGGCATAAAATTGTAGGTCCCTTCCATTCCTGTCGACAGGCGCACACAGGAATGGTTGCGAGTTGTTAGTCACTAAGCCTGATTTTTCACGAGCCGTTGTGCCACACAATTTATTTATTTATTTTTTAAAAACCGACGACTTTAATATTCTTTTAAAGAGTCTTTTTCGAATCATTTAAAATGATTCGTAAATGATGAATAAATCCTGGAATAAGTGAATGTAAATTGGACGCTTATATTAATTTTAGTCCTCAGTTTATGGGTCATTTTTGAATCATTAAAAAGATTCATAAACGTGGTAACGTTACCCAATAAGATTGTTCAATAAATTATTTTAAAAACTTATCAAAAAACTCAAAAATTTCTTCATTCGTATAAAAACAATATAGTAGTAACAAAAGCCGATAAAGGCAGCAAAACTGTTATAATGTACAGAGATGAATACAATGAAAAAATGGCTGAACTATTGGAAGATAGAAATACTTACAAAACAATACGAACAGATCCTACCTAAAAACTTCAAAAAATTAACAATGAAGTAGTAAACGATTTATTCAAAAACAAATATATAGACCAGTGGCAAAAAACAAAACTCTACTCTTCAGCAGCAAACGCACCAAGACTTTATGGATTGCCTAAAATACATAAAACAAATATTCCGCTCAGACCAATCTCTTCATCTTGTGATGTACCCTGTTACCAAATGTCGAAACATATTGGTGATATTCTTAAGAATATTATTTCTGACAAGTATAACGTAAAAAATTGCTACAAGCTAAAAGAAGAACTTAAAGACACTACGGTAGATCAAGATGAAAAGTTAGTCTCATTTGATGTTGTATCGCTTTTTACATACATACCCACCTATCTTGCTATAAAGATTATTATGAAACAATGGTCAACAATAGAAAAATTTACAAGAATACCGAAAAAGCAGTTCTTATGCATGTTAGAATTTTGTCTAAAAGAAAATAATTATTTCCAATATGAAGATAAGCTTTTCAACCAAACATTTGGAATGCGTATGGGGAATCCATTGTCCCCTACAATAGCAGATATCATACTTGACGACCTCCTTGACAATATAACAAATAGCTTAAATGCAATAAACATAAATATCAAACACATATCAAAATATGGCGATGATATTTTTGCAATAATCAAAGATCGGGATAAAGAAACAATTTTAAAAACAATAAACAATTATCACACCAAAATACAGTTCACGATAGAAATGGAACAAAACAACAGCCTACCATATTTAGACGTAAGACTTTGTGGAATAGACGGAAAAATTGCATTTAATTGGTATTCGAAATCCACATCGTCAAGAAGAATGATTAATTACTTATCGACACAACCGTACACACAGAAAATCAACACAGCAACAAATTTTATCAACAAAGTTCTAGACATAAGCGATCTGCAATTCAAATCACAGAACATAAAAACAATTTAAACCATTCTCGAAATGAACAACTTTCCGATGTTTTTAATTAATAATTTATTAAAAAAGAAAACACAACAAAAAACTGACCAAGCAAATAATAAGACATCCAAAAATCAACAGCACGGCAACACCAACACCAAATACTATAGCATTAGATATATACCTAATTTAACTGACAGCAAGAGCTTACACCATGCAATCAAACAAGAGAGTGCATCATATGAACATAAATCAAACAGAACACTAAGAACAGTTTTTACCAACACAAAAGCTAAAATAGACAAAAACCAACAATACAACTTCGTTTATGAGGTCGGCTGCAATGGAAAGGAGGGGGAAACGTGCAATTTGGTAAATATTGGAACAACTAAAAGACTATTAGGTACAAGAATGACGGAGCACAAAGCAGACATTAGAAAAGGAAAAGAATCAACGGGTCTCTCACAACATATACTTGACAGTGGACACATAGCTAACTTTGACGATGTAAGAGTACTTGATAAGGAGAAGAGAACAAACGCGAGATTTACTCTAGAAAGCTTACGAATTCTACAAAAACTGACAAAAACAATAGGGGTATTCACGATCCGATGCAACTGGCCTAGTATCATTGTAAAAGTGCAAAAGTGTAAAATCTTACAACACTACAACAACAAAATATACAAGGTGCAATCTTACAACAGTTTCGCACTTTAGCAATCTTATAACAGTTTCGCACTTTAGCAATACCCGAAACCTATTGCAACAGAAAAATACAACATTGTAAAATTTGTAAATTGTGTTTTGACAGCTCACTCATTCTTGATTACGTTAAACAGAAACAAAGGTATGTTCATTGGATACATCCAATTTGCTATCTTGATTGTATTGATGTGACGTCGTCATCACAGCATCTTCTTCTTCACTTTCCCCATTGTCTGAAAATTAAATATACCTTTTTGTAGCTTTTTTATGATTTTCGTCATGAATGTTGATACCTTCGACCCACATAATTGCAATAATCTGCAGCATCTTCTATTTAAAATTCGGTAATATTTTCTTTTTCCGTTTTTTTGGCATCTTTTTATGAACAAAATTTAAATTAAATCAAATTGAAATTTTCAGATATGTTCGAAACAAAAACAAATAACAAATGTCAAACTAATTTTTTTGCTTTAGTGTTGCATTTGCTTTAGTGTTGCAAGAAGATAAGAAAAGTAGGCTCGTTGCACCAGATCGTGAATACCCCTAATGAATACAAAAGAGGATAGAGAAAATACGATCGTGAGCCATGCTTTGGCAATTAAATAAAGTACCTGATAGTCAACACTACTGTGATAATTTTTGTTTGTGCTTTAAAGTTATAAGTCTACTTAATGTTAATTTATTTTGTGCTGTTTCAGAGTTCATTATATAAAAATTAAAAAAACAGAAAATTAAATTAAACTATGTAAAATCAACAAAGTTTAAAATAAGTAAGTTTTTTCCAACTTTTAAAAGAAATAGAAATAATTAATTGTACAAATTTAAATAATTTAATAAAGATCTACAAAACGATATGCAAATGAATTCCCGAGAGTTACAGGCGGCAGTTCTTGGAGCCCGACTCGCAAAAGCCATAACCGACTCACATACTTTACAGTTTGAACAGAAGTTCTTTTGGTCCGACTCTAAAAACGTTTTGTCCTGGCTCCGGTCAGACCACCGGAGATACAGACAATTCGTTGCCTTTCGCGTGAGTGAGATCCTAGACCTAACAGATATTACAGAATGGGGATGGGTTCCAACTAAGTAAAACGTGGCCGACGAAGCAACTAAGTGGTAAAAGGCACCCGATTTAAGAGCTTCAAGTCGCTGGTTCATCGGACCCGACTTTCTTAAATCCCCTGTTGAAAATTGGCCACAAGAATCTTCAGAGCAAAAAACGACAGTCGAGGAGCTGAAACCAAATTTCATCAATATTCACACTCTACTTCCAGAAAGTGTCATTCGTTTCAAAGATATCTCAAGCTGGAGTCTGCTGCTAAGAAGCACGGCCTACATCCTCGCTTGGAAATCCCGCCATTCCATGAAAAAGCAAAACCAACCCTATAAGAAACCTGGTCACTTAACACGTCTCCCTACGTGGAGATCCCGTCATTCTATGAGAAAACAAATCCAACCTAACAAAAGGCGTGGCCTTTTAACTCGTGAAGAGCTCCAAAGTGCTGAAAACACCCTGATCAGAATAGCCCAGGAAAGTACATTCGAGGAGGAAATCGCTGACCTCAAAAGAAATAAGTTTGTTCAGAAAAATAGCACACTCTTCAACTTGTCCCCTTTCTTGGACGTTAACTCCATTGTTCGAGCCAATGGACGAACTCTCCTGGCCTCCGGAGTGGAGAATGATGTTAAACAACCAATAATTCTTCTAAAGTCAAATGCGATTACCACATTGATAATTATGGATTTTCATCGGCGTTATAGACATCAGAATCACGAAACTGTAATAAACGAACTTCGCCAAAGGTTTCATATCTCTCAAATGAGAACCGTCTTTAAGAAAATACGGAAATCCTGCCAAACTTGCAAGAACGCTAAGGCTCAGCTGCAACCACCAATAATGGCTCAACTGCCTATCGCTCGACTATCCTCGTTTAGTAGACCTTTCTCTTTTGTCGGAGTAGATTACTTTGGCCCAATGAAGTTACTCGTAGGGCGAATAACAGAAAAGAGATGGGGGGTACTAATAACTTGCTTAACTGTTAGAGCGGTCAACATTGAAATCGCACATAGTCTTACGACTGACTCCTGCATTCTAGCCTTACGTAATTTTATGGCGAGACGTGGTACACCGATTGAGATCTACAGTGACAACGGCACCAACTTCATAGTAGCCGAAAGAGAACTGAAAGAGGCCTTAGAAAGAGTTGAAACAGAAAAATTGGCGGATAAATTTAGTTCCACAGTGACAAAATGGCATTTCATACCACCGGGTCGCCTCACATGGGGGCAGTTGGGAACGTATGGTGCGCTTCATTAAGACCGTCCTCTATTCCATTTCACTAACTCACAACCCTTTAGACGAGCTTCTAAGAAGCATGTTAATAGAAGCAGAGAGCATCGTAAATTCGCGACCTCTGACCTATATCCCCATAGAAACGGAAAACAAAGAGGCACTCCCAATCATATTTTATTGGGGTCATCTAGCGGCGAAAAACCGTTTGCAGCATTTAATGACGATAGCAGGGTGGTTAGAAAAAATTGGTTTATTTCACAGCAGTTTGCGGATAGGTTTTGGAAACGCTGGGTAAAGGAATATATTCCTACAATAACTAGACGCACAAAATGGTTCACGCCAGTGAAACCAGTTGAGGTCAGAGACATCGTCCTCATTGTGGACCCAAATAATCCGAGGGGGTCATGGCCCAAAGGCAAAATTATTTAAACGAAAACTTCGAGTGATGGGCAAGTAAGAAGCGCGACAGTAAAAACTCAAAGTGGGGTTCACGAAAGGCCTGTCGTAAAACTAGCAGTGCTCGACGTTGGAATTCGAGAAACTGCTAATCCAACCAGAGTTGCTACAAGGGGGGAGTGTTGTGAACCTATCTCCACATCGGAACTAAAACAGGCCGTGTAAAAATATGTAGCTATCTCCTTATGGCTAAAGGCTTAATTTCAACGTCATATGCATATACCACACATGATACCACATCAATGATATAAAATGGCTTGTTTCATAGACATTTCATTCCATCATCATCAGCGACTGCGACAGTAGTTATTTAATATTATAAAGTAAACCATTTATAAATAACTTAAGTAATTAATAATTATTGTAAGTTTCTTAATTAATAATTTATAAGTTAGAATTTGTTTTTAAGATAACTCTTTTATAGATTTATTTGATTTCAATTGTAATCCAATTTATTGTGAGCCGAATATTAATAATACCTATGAAAGACAGTGTAAGTTATAATTCAAAACGTTTTGTACAAAAAATCTTATATCTCCATTAAAATTTAGGTTTTGTAATTCATCTCAAGAACTCAAGCATTTTCTATATATTGAGAGGATTAACAGAAGGTATTTTTGTTACCAAGAACGGTAACAGTACTCAGTTACAGCTGTTGCTAAGACACCGCAAAGATTGCAAGTACCGGTTGTGGCTAAAGTGCAAGCACCGGTTCTTTTTGCTTTGTGTCGCAACAATCGTAGACCAAGGGACTTTGAATACCTATATATCTGACATCTGTCCTCCCTCGTGAACAATAAACATACTAATTAGGTAGAACAATCAATTATCTACAGCTATTGTGAACGAAGGTGCAAAACAATTTTTGTTCTGAGAATGGCGGTATTTTAAAGAAGGGTGGTCTACGACCTTAGACCACGCACCTACTGGAGGGTTAATATCACTTGATTCCATATTGAATAACTAATAAGGATTTCAAAGGTCTTGATTTGCTTATTGAAAAATAACAAATGGTCACAAACCCGATCACTTTTTTTCAGCCCTGTTGTGAGTTTCACCCGGAACTTTTCGCCGGAAAATGTTTTGTTCACCCGGATTTTTAAAAGCTATTACGAGTTTGACCCTCCATTTTACAACAAGTGTGGCGTCCTTCGCCAACAAAAATTAAATGAAAATCTTGTTGTTAATGACATGACATATTTCACACGAAAAAAATGCTGTCAATAGTGCCAATAAGGGAATTTTTACGAACAGGGAATATTTTTCACCGGAAACTCACAATAAGGGAAGAATGGAATGTAATTTTTCGGGCAGATTTTCTTTCACGCGGAACTCACAATAGGGCTGTTTATAATTAATGAGTTCAAATGTTAATCATTTCGATACAAATACTCAACAAAATATTTTTCGCCGTCAAAAAAATACAATAGGCGTGTTCAGGAAAGGGAGATTTCGGAGGGCCTCAGCAATCTCAGTTACCTGAACAGGATTGCTCAGCAAAAAATCTCAGTGATTCGCTTGCTCAGCTTGTGTGTGGGGAATCACCAAGCCGACCAGTTCCCTTTGCTTCCAACTTTCCAATCGGTCCACCGTCACTAAATAATAAAATCCCACTTTCTCACTCTATCTCATTAAATTGTAGAATACAATTTTCACCCATAATATCTAACTGTCTCATTCTCTTTTTTTGGTCATGTTCAATACAAAACACAAAATTCAGATCTTTAGATTTTTCTTGGTTTCTGGTTCTGATTGGAAATTCAGTTCAGTCGACTTGTGCGTTCAACATTGTGTTTTTGTACATCCTGATGTTTTTTTTTGGACTAGAACCAAACTGCCAAAATTGGTTTGGTTCGGCCGTGTATGTCACCCAAATTTGTACCGTGGCCAAATGGACCGGAGCCAAATGGTTCCGAGCTGTTCGGCTCGGTCGTGTATGATTTAGATTCACTTTTCGAGTTCCGCGTGAAATAAAAATCCGCCCGGAAAAATTACATTTCACTCTTCCCTTATTGTGAGTTTCGGGCGAAAAATGTTCCTTTCGTAAAAATTCGTGTGAAATATGTCATGCTATTTACAGCAAGATCTCCATTTAATTTTTGTTGGTAAACGAGACCACACTTTTTATAAAATGGAGGGTGAAACTCGCAAAAGCTTTTGAAAGTCCGGACGAAAAAAACATTTTTCGGCGAAATGTTTTCCGAGTGAAACTCACAATAGGGCTGAATAACTTTTAAAAATCCGGGCAAACAAAACATTTTCCGGCGAAATATTTTCCGGATGAAACTCACATTTGTTTCATTCTTTTCTTATGCAAAAGCAAAGGTATTTAAACAAAATTTAATTATGTTGCGGAATCCGTTTGCATTTGCGTGTTCTGTTGTGTTGTATCTGTTTTGCATGTGTTTTATGTTCCAAATCAGCGTTTAGGAATCTGGCTGAACTACTAACATCAAGGTCTAAAAGCAGGTACATTAGGGTGGTCCTTATAAAAGTCATTGCCTTATTTTGAATGACGCACCCCCCTAATTTGTTCTAAATAATTTAAAAAAAATCCTGAAAAATTTAAGCTCATTTTATTAACGTTAACCCGGCCCCCAAGATGTCTGAAGTTTTATATGGGAAATTTCCATGTGTTTTTGTACATCCAACTTTAAAAATTCATAACTTTAGTAATGATTGGCAAAGAAAATTGAATTTCCAATATAAAACTTCAGACGTCTTGAGCTAAAATTTTACAGGATTTTTTTTTAATTACTTAGAACAAATTATGTGGGTGTGTCATTCAATATAAGGCAATGACTTTTATAACGACTAAGGTACATGCACAACATTTCTAACGTTATATGAATGAACGTTGGATGGATCCATATTACATTAACAAGTGTGAAAGTGCAAGCAAGTTATGTTGATAAAATTGAGTTTAGTGTTTAGTTTGATAAAATCGAGCATAGGTAGGCTGAATACATAATCTAAAGTACAGTAACACTACCAGTATCGCGGTCATCTATATATTAATACGCGGTGACTAAATTTTGTAGTACATTTTAAGTACACTTACCAAATCGAATCATATTAAAACCTATATCGATCGAAAGGTAATTTCGAGTAGATGTGCCGAATATAAGTTTTAACTTTAAACGTTTAAACATTGCGTTTAACGCAAGTAAAACGCAATTTTAATTTAGGTACAAATTGCCTTTGCATTACAACTTAGTCAGAATTGATTCGTATCCAATTCCACACCATGTTTGTATATGCATGTACTAGTGCGCGAAAAATCCCAGCAAACATTTTTGTGAATGTTCACAAAACATTCACCAAAGAAGAAGACTTTATATTCGATAAACGTTCACTTTTAGTGAAAGAAATCTGAAAATGCCCAGAAAGGGGATTTTTTCGGTATGAAAATTGTAGATATTCGCTTTCCCTTCATTATAAGTGAATACAAGTGGACGTGAACAAGTTAGAGAAGGGTATATAGGATTTTTTCAGTATGAAAATAGTCGAGATTCAGTTTCCCTCCATTATAAGTGAACAAAAGTGGACGCACACAAGTAAATCCTGTAAAGAAGAATATTTGGGTGCATTCATTTTCATTCATAATAATTAAGGGAAATTGAATATTTTTTTGTTTCTCTTCATTTTGTTTCGAAAAATTATAACGGGAACTATTCGCGACTAAAGTGTCTGTGCTGGGACTACAGACGTGGTTAAGTGATCAAGTTTGTTTTTTAATATTAAAAATATAAACTATTGTATTTTTCTAGGGTCACATTTGGATTATGAATGAATCCTTTTCATTAGTTAGCTACCAGCAACATTTCGTCTCCGAACTAAATAATAAATGGTTCACCGCACCGAATCTGAATTAATTTCAAAATCGAATAGGGCGAAAATCATTGGGTAACGTAACCACGTTTATGAATCATATTAATGATTCAAAAAAGACCCACAAACTGTGGACTAAAATGAATATATAAGCGTCCAATTTACATTCACTTATTCCATGATTAATTCATCATTTATGAATCATTTTAAATGATTCAAAAAAGACTCATAAATTGTGGACAAAAATGAACATACAACATTCTGTTTACTTTCACTTATTCCGGAATGTATGCATCATTTAAATGATTCAAAACCGTGGTTACGCTACCCAATGAGATGATTTAAATGCGATTTAGAAAAGAATTACGATTCGAATGTTTCGTTCACTTATGTGAACTATTTATGATTTAGTTCTGAAGGGGAATGTTTGCTGAGATGTATTACCGCTTTCACACAAGGAAACTATATATTACATAAAAGACTATTTTCGATAAACGTTCACTTTTAGTGAATCAAATCTGAAAATACCCAGAAAGGAAATTGTTTGGTATGAAAATTGTAGGTATTCGCTTTCCCTTTGTTATAAGTGAATAAAAGTGGACGCGCAGAAGTAAAAGAAGGGTACATAGGATTTTTTAGTATGAAAATAGTCGAGATTTTCAATTTCACTTCATTATAAGTGAATAAAAGTGAACGCGCCCAGGTAATCCTGTAAAGTAGAATATTTGTGTGCATTCATTTTTTATTCATAATAAATGAGGGAAATTGAATACTTTTTTGTTTGTCTTCTTTTTTTTCGAAAAACTATAACGAGAACTAATCGCTACCAAAATAAAAGCAGAAGTTATGAAAAGTTAAAATAACTTAGTTCAATTCAAGTTTTTTTGACTACAGACGTGATAAAGTGATCAAAGAATATTAAAAATCTAAACAATTTACTTAAAAGTAAATGTTATTCCTAAAAACCGACGGTTTTTAGGAATTCGAGGCTTCCCAGCCTCGTCCATCTAACAACTAAGAAAGTTTTTTTTCAGGGCTACTGCCTCTTACGAGGAATTGACAAATCTTCCAAGAGTATCACTTATCATGAATAAGTGCTTGTCGTCTAGCCGTTCGGATTCGGCATAAAATTGTAGGTCCCTTCCATTCCTGTCGACAGGCGCACACAGGAATGGTTGCGAGTTGTTAGTCACTAAGCCTGATTTTTCACGAGCCGTTGTGCCACACAATTTATTTATTTATTTTTTAAAAACCGACGACTTTAATATTCTTTTAAAGAGTCTTTTTCGAATCATTTAAAATGATTCGTAAATGATGAATAAATCCTGGAATAAGTGAATGTAAATTGGACGCTTATATTAATTTTAGTCCTCAGTTTATGGGTCATTTTTGAATCATTAAAAAGATTCATAAACGTGGTAACGTTACCCAATAAGATTGTTCAATAAATTATTTTAAAAACTTATCAAAAAACTCAAAAATTTCTTCATTCGTATAAAAACAATATAGTAGTAACAAAAGCCGATAAAGGCAGCAAAACTGTTATAATGTACAGAGATGAATACAATGAAAAAATGGCTGAACTATTGGAAGATAGAAATACTTACAAAACAATACGAACAGATCCTACCTAAAAACTTCAAAAAATTAACAATGAAATAGTAAACGATTTATTCAAAAACAAATATATAGACCAGTGGCAAAAAACAAAACTCTACTCTTCAGCAGCAAACGCACCAAGACTTTATGGATTGCCTAAAATACATAAAACAAATATTCCGCTCAGACCAATCTCTTCATCTTGTGATGTACCCTGTTACCAAATGTCGAAACATATTGGTGATATTCTTAAGAATATTATTTCTGACAAGTATAACGTAAAAAATTGCTACAAGCTAAAAGAAGAACTTAAAGACACTACGGTAGATCAAGATGAAAAGTTAGTCTCATTTGATGTTGTATCGCTTTTTACATACATACCCACCTATCTTGCTATAAAGATTATTATGAAACAATGGTCAACAATAGAAAAATTTACAAGAATACCGAAAAAGCAGTTCTTATGCATGTTAGAATTTTGTCTAAAAGAAAATAATTATTTCCAATATGAAGATAAGCTTTTCAACCAAACATTTGGAATGCGTATGGGGAATCCATTGTCCCCTACAATAGCAGATATCATACTTGGCGACCTCCTTGACAATATAACAAATAGCTTAAATGCAATAAACATAAATATCAAACACATATCAAAATATGGCGATGATATTTTTGCAATAATCAAAGATCGGGATAAAGAAACAATTTTAAAAACAATAAACAATTATCACACCAAAATACAGTTCACGATAGAAATGGAACAAAACAACAGCCTACCATATTTAGACGTAAGACTTTGTGGAATAGACGGAAAAATTGCATTTAATTGGTATTCGAAATCCACATCGTCAAGAAGAATGATTAATTACTTATCGACACAACCGTACACACAGAAAATCAACACAGCAACAAATTTTATCAACAAAGTTCTAGACATAAGCGATCTGCAATTCAAATCACAGAACATAAAAACAATTAAAACCATTCTCGAAATGAACAACTTTCCGATGTTTTTAATTAATAATTTATTAAAAAAGAAAACACAACAAAAAACTGACCAAGCAAATAATAAGACATCCAAAAATCAACAGCACGGCAACACCAACACCAAATACTATAGCATTAGATATATACCTAATTTAACTGACAGCAAGAGCTTACACCATGCAATCAAACAAGAGAGTGCATCATATGAACATAAATCAAACAGAACACTAAGAACAGTTTTTACCAACACAAAAGCTAAAATAGACAAAAACCAACAATACAACTTCGTTTATGAGGTCGGCTGCAATGGAAAGGAGGGGGAAACGTGCAATTTGGTAAATATTGGAACAACTAAAAGACTATTAGGTACAAGAATGACGGAGCACAAAGCAGACATTAGAAAAGGAAAAGAATCAACGGGTCTCTCACAACATATACTTGACAGTGGACACATAGCTAACTTTGACGATGTAAGAGTACTTGATAAGGAGAAGAGAACAAACGCGAGATTTACTCTAGAAAGCTTACGAATTCTACAAAAACTGACAAAAACAATAGGGGTATTCACGATCCGATGCAACTGGCCTAGTATCATTGTAAAAGTGCAAAAGTGTAAAATCTTACAACACTACAACAACAAAATATACAAGGTGCAATCTTACAACAGTTTCGCACTTTAGCAATCTTACAACAGTTTCGCACTTTAGCAATACCCGAAACCTATTGCAACAGAAAAATACAACATTGTAAAATTTGTAAATTGTGTTTTGACAGCTCACTCATTCTTGATTACGTTAAACAGAAACAAAGGTATGTTCATTGGATACATCCAATTTGCTATCTTGATTGTATTGATGTGACGTCGTCATCACAGCATCTTCTTCTTCACTTTCCCCATTGTCTGAAAATTAAATATACCTTTTTGTAGCTTTTTTATGATTTTCGTCATGAATGTTGATACCTTCGACCCACATAATTGCAATAATCTGCAGCATCTTCTATTTAAAATTCGGTAATATTTTCTTTTTCCGTTTTTTTGGCATCTTTTTATGAACAAAATTTAAATTAAATCAAATTGAAATTTTCAGATATGTTCGAAACAAAAACAAATAACAAATGTCAAACTAATTTTGACATTTGCTTTAGTGTTGCAAGAAGATAAGAAAAGTAGGCTCGTTGCACCAGATCGTGAATACCCCTAATGAATACAAAAGAGGATAGAGAAAATACGATCGTGAGCCATGCTTTGGCAATTAAATAAAGTACCTGATAGTCAACACTACTGTGATAATTTTTGTTTGTGCTTTAAAGTTATAAGTCTACTTAATGTTAATTTATTTTGTGCTGTTTCAGAGTTCATTATATAAAAATTAAAAAAACAGAAAATTAAATTAAACTATGTAAAATCAACAAAGTTTAAAATAAGTAAGTTTTTTCCAACTTTTAAAAGAAATAGAAATAATTAATTGTACAAATTTAAATAATTTAATAAAGATCTACAAAACGATATGCAAATGAATTCCCGAGAGTTACAGGCGGCAGTTCTTGGAGCCCGACTCGCAAAAGCCATAACCGACTCACATACTTTACAGTTTGAACAGAAGTTCTTTTGGTCCGACTCTAAAAACGTTTTGTCCTGGCTCCGGTCAGACCACCGGAGATACAGACAATTCGTTGCCTTTCGCGTGAGTGAGATCCTAGACCTAACAGATAATACAGAATGGCGATGGGTTCCAACTAAGTAAAACGTGGCCGACGAAGCAACTAAGTGGTAAAAGGCACCCGATTTAAGAGCTTCAAGTCGCTGGTTCATCGGACCCGACTTTCTTAAATCCCCTGTTGAAAATTGGCCACAAGAATCTTCAGAGCAAAAAACGACAGTCGAGGAGCTGAAACCAAATTTCATCAATATTCACACTCTACTTCCAGAAAGTGTCATTCGTTTCAAAGATATCTCAAGCTGGAGTCTGCTGCTAAGAAGCACGGCCTACATCCTCGCTTGGAAATCCCGCCATTCCATGAAAAAGCAAAACCAACCCTATAAGAAACCTGGTCACTTAACACGTCTCCCTACGTGGAGATCCCGTCATTCTATGAAAAAACAAATCCAACCTAACAAAAGGCGTGGCCTTTTAACTCGTGAAGAGCTCCAAAGTGCTGAAAACACCCTGATCAGAATAGCCCAGGAAAGTACATTCGAGGAGGAAATCGCTGACCTCAAAAGAAATAAGTTTGTTCAGAAAAATAGCACACTCTTCAACTTGTCCCCTTTCTTGGACGTTAACTCCATTGTTCGAGCCAATGGACGAACTCTCCTGGCCTCCGGAGTGGAGAATGATGTTAAACAACCAATAATTCTTCCAAAGTCAAATGCGATTACCACATTGATAATTATGGATTTTCATCGGCGTTATAGACATCAGAATCACGAAACTGTAATAAACGAACTTCGCCAAAGGTTTCATATCTCTCAAATGAGAACCGTCTTTAAGAAAATACGGAAATCCTGCCAAACTTGCAAAAACGCTAAGGCTCAGCTGCAACCACCAATAATGGCTCAACTGCCTATCGCTCGACTATCCTCGTTTAGTAGACCTTTCTCTTTTGTCGGAGTAGATTACCTTGGCCCAATGAAGTTACTCGTAGGGCGAAGAACAGAAAAGAGATGGGGGGTACTAATAACTTGCTTAACTGTTAGAGCGGTCAACATTGAAATCGCACATAGTCTTACGACTGACTCCTGCATTCTATCCTTACGTAATTTTATGGCGAGACGTGGTACACCGATTGAGATCTACAGTGACAACGGCACCAACTTCATAGTAGCCGAAAGAGAACTGAAAGAGGCCTTAGAAAGAGTTGAAACAGAAAAATTGGCGGAAAAATTTAGTTCCACAGTGACAAAATGGCATTTCATACCACCGGGTCGCCTCACATGGGGGCAGTTGGGAACGTATGGTGCGCTTCATTAAGACCGTCCTCTATTCCATTTCACTAACTCACAACCCTTTAGACGAGCTTCTAAGAAGCATGTTAATAGAAGCAGAGAGCATCGTAAATTCGCGACCTCTGACCTATATCCCCATAGAAACGGAAAACAAAGAGGCACTCACTCCCAATCATATTTTATTGGGGTCATCTAGCGGCGAAAAACCGTTTGCAGCATTTAATGACGATAGCAGGGTGGTTAGAAAAAATTGGTTTATTTCACAGCAGTTTGCGGATAGGTTTTGGAAACGCTGGGTAAAGGAATATATTCCTACAATAACTAGACGCACAAAATGGTTCACGCCAGTGAAACCAGTTGAGGTCAGAGACATCGTCCTCATTGTGGACCCAAATAATCCGAGGGGGTCATGGCCCAAAGGCAAAATTATTTAAACGAAAACTTCGAGTGATGGGCAAGTAAGAAGCGCGACAGTAAAAACTCAAAGTGGGGTTCACGAAAGGCCTGTCGTAAAACTAGCAGTGCTCGACGTTGGAATTCGAGAAACTGCTAATCCAACCAGAGTTGCTACAAGGGGGGAGTGTTGTGAACCTATCTCCACATCGGAACTAAAACAGGCCGTGTAAAAATATGTAGCTATCTCCTTATGGCTAAAGGCTTAATTTCAACGTCATATGCATATACCACACATGATACCACATCAATGATATAAAATGGCTTGTTTCATAGACATTTCATTCCATCATCATCAGCGACTGCGACAGTAGTTATTTAATATTATAAAGTAAACCATTTATAAATAACTTAAGTAATTAATAATTATTGTAAGTTTCTTATTTAATAATTTATAAGTTAGAATTTGTTTTTAAGATAACTCTTTTATAGATTTATTTGATTTCAATTGTAATCCAACTTATTGTGAGCCGAATATTAATAATACCTATGAAAGACAGTGTAAGTTATAATTCAAAACGTTTTGTACAAAAAATCTTATATCTCCATTAAAATTTAGGTTTTGTAATTCATCTCAAGAACTCAAGCATTTTCTATATATTGAGAGGATTAACAGAAGGTATTTTTGTTACCAAGAACGGTAACAGTACTCAGTTACAGCTGTTGCTAAGACACCGCAAAGATTGCAAGTACCGGTTGTGGCTAAAGTGCAAGCACCGGTTCTTTTTGCTTTGTGTCGCAACAATCGTAGACCAAGGGACTTTGAATACCTATATATCTGACATCTGTCCTCCCTCGTGAACAATAAACATACTAATTAGGTAGAACAATCAATTATCTACAGCTATTGTGAACGAAGGTGCAAAACAATTTTTGTTCTGAGAATGGCGGTATTTTAAAGAAGGGTGGTCTACGACCTTAGACCACGCACCTACTGGAGGGTTAATATCACTTGATTCCATATTGAATAACTAATAAGGATTTCAAAGGTCTTGATTTGCTTATTGAAAAATAACAAATGGTCACAAACCCGATCACTTTTTTTCAGCCCTGTTGTGAGTTTCACCCGGAACTTTTCGCCGGAAAATGTTTTGTTCACCCGGATTTTTAAAAGCTATTACGAGTTTGACCCTCCATTTTACAACAAGTGTGGCGTCCTTCGCCAACAAAAATTAAATGAAAATCTTGCTGTTAATGACATGACATATTTCACACGAAAAAAATGCTGTCAATAGTGCCAATAAGGGAATTTTTACGAACAGGGAATATTTTTCACCGGAAACTCACAATAAGGGAAGAATGAAATGTAATTTTTCGGGCAGATTTTCTTTCACGCGGAACTCACAATAGGGCTGTTTATAATTAATGAGTTCAAATGTTAATCATTTCGATACAAATACTCAACAAAATATTTTTCGCCGTCAAAAAAATACAATAGGCGTGTTCAGGAAAGGGAGATTTCGGAGGGCCTCAGCAATCTCAGTTACCTGAACAGGATTGCTCAGCAAAAAATCTCAGTGATTCGCTTGCTCAGCTTGTGTGTGGGGAATCACCAAGCCGACCAGTTCCCTTTGTCCCGATCTACATTGCCCGATATTTCCACGAAGATTTTTCCAGAAATCGTGTGAAATGTACACACAGAACGATTTTTTCCATGAGATTTTTTCTTTGTCTTCTTCATTTTTTTATTTCTGTGCTCTTCATTTTGCATTGATATTCACTCACACCATCAACCCAATGGCACACTGACACCGAACACACACAAAAAACTGGAAAGAGGGCGAAAGAGAACATAAACAGACTGGAAAAATCGTCTGAGTTTTGTGGTACAAACGATATGATCCCTTCCCCTCACTTTTCACTCCCTTCACCACGAACTAAAGATCGGCACTGGAAAAATCGTTCAATGTAGACCGGGACTTTGCTTCCAACTTTCCAATCGGTCCACCGTCACTAAATAATAAAATCCCACTTTCTCACTCTATCTCATTAAATTGTAGAATACAATTTTCACCCATAATATCTAACTGTCTCATTCTCTTTTTTTGGTCATGTTCAATACAAAACACAAAATTCAGATCTTTAGAATTTTCTTGGTTTCTGGTTCTGATTGGAAATTCAGTTCAGTCGACTTGTGCGTTCAACATTGTGTTTTTGTACATCCTGATGTTTTTTTTTGGACTAGAACCAAACTGCCAAAATTGGTTTGGTTCGGCCGTGTATGTCACCCAAATTTGTACCGTGGCCAAATGGACCGGAGCCAAATGGTTCCGAGCCATTCACTCTTCCCTTATTGTGAGTTTCGGGCGAAAAATGTTCCTTTCGTAAAAATTCGTGTGAAATATGTCATGCCATTTACAGCAAGATCTCCATTTAATTTTTGTTGGTAAACGAGACCACACTTTTTATAAAATGGAGGGTGAAACTCGCAAAAGCTTTTGAAAGTCCGGACGAAAAAAACATTTTTCGGCGAAATGTTTTCCGAGTGAAACTCACAATAGGGCTGAATAACTTTTAAAAATCCGGGCAAACAAAACATTTTCCGGCGAAATATTTTCCGGATGAAACTCACATTTTTTTCATTCTTTTCTTATGCAAAAGCAAAGGTATTTAAACAAAATTTAATTATGTTGCGGAATCCGTTTGCATTTGCGTGTTCTGTTGTGTTGTATCTGTTTTGCATGTGTTTTATGTTCCAAATCAGCGTTTAGGAATCTGGCTGAACTACTAACATCAAGGTCTAAAAGCAGGTACATTAGGGTGGTCCTTATAAAAGTCATTGCCTTATTTTGAATGACGCACCCCCCTAATTTGTTCTAAATAATTTAAAAAAAATCCTGAAAAATTTAAGCTCATTTTATTAACGTTAACCCGGCCCCCAAGATGTCTGAAGTTTTATATGGGAAATTTCCATGTGTTTTTGTACATCCAACTTTAAAAATTCATAACTTTAGTAATGATTGGCAAAGAAAATTGAATTTCCAATATAAAACTTCAGACGTCTTGAGCTAAAATTTTACAGGATTTTTTTTTAATTACTTAGAACAAATTATGTGGGTGCGTCATTCAATATAAGGCAATGACTTTTATAACGACTAAGGTACATGCACAACATTTCTAACGTTATATGAATGAACGTTGGATGGATCCATATTACATTAACAAGTGTGAAAGTGCAAGCAAGTTATGTTGATAAAATTGAGTTTAGTGTTTAGTTTGATAAAATCGAGCATAGGTAGGCTGAATACATAATCTAAAGTACAGTAACACTACCAGTATCGCGGTCATCTATATATTAATACGCGGTGACTAAATTTTGTAGTACATTTTAAGTACACTTACCAAATCGAATCATATTAAAACCATATCGATCGAAAGGTAATTTCGAGTAGATGTGCCGAATATAAGTTTTAACTTTAAACGTTTAAACATTGCGTTTAACGCAAGTAAAACGCAATTTTAATTTAGGTACAAATTGCCTTTGCATTACAACTTAGTCAGAATTGATTCGTATCCAATTCCACTCCATGTTTGTATATGCATGTACTAGTGCGCGAAAAATCCCAGCAAACATTTTTGTGAATGTTCACAAAACAAGACTTTATATTCGATAAACGTTCACTTTTAGTGAAAGAAATCTGAAAATGCCCAGAAAGGGGATTTTTTCGGTATGAAAATTGTAGATATTCGCTTTCCCTTCATTATAAGTGAATACAAGTGGACGCGAACAAGTTAGAGAAGGGTATATAGGATTTTTTCAGTATGAAAATAGTCGAGATTCAGTTTCCCTCCATTATAAGTGAACAAAAGTGGACGCACACAAGTAAATCCTGTAAAGAAGAATATTTGGGTGCATTCATTTTCATTCATAATAATTAAGGGAAATTGAATATTTTTTTGTTTCTCTTCATTTTGTTTCGAAAAATTATAACGGGAACTATTCACGACCAAAATTAAAGCAGAAGTTATGGAAAGATAAAATTTCTCAGTTCTATTAAAGTGTCTGTGCTGCGACTACAGACGTGGTTAAGTGATCAAGTTTGTTTTTTAATATTAAAAATATAAACTATTGTATTTTTCTAGGGTCACATTTGGATTATGAATGAATCCTTATCATTAGTTAGCTACCAGCAACATTTCGTCTCCGAACTAAATAATAAATGGTTCACCGCACCGAATCTGAATTAATTTCAAAATCGAATAGGGCGAAAATCATTGGGTAACGTAACCACGTTTATGAATCATATTAATGATTCAAAAAAGACCCACAAACTGTGGACTAAAATGAATATATAAGCGTCCAATTTACATTCACTTATTCCATGATTAATTCATCATTTATGAATCATTTTAAATGATTCAAAAAAGACTCATAAATTGTGGACAAAAATGAACATACAACATTCTGTTTACTTTCACTTATTCCGGAATGTATGCATCATTTAAATGATTCAAAACCGTGGTTACGCTACCCAATGAGATGACTTAAATGCGATTTAGAAAAGAATTACGATTCGAATGTTTCGTTCACTTATGTGAACTATTTATGATTTAGTTCTGAAGGGGAATGTTTGCTGAGATGTATTACCGCTTTCACACAAGGAAACTATATATTACATAAAAGACTATTTTCGATAAACGTTCACTTTTAGTTAATCAAATCTGAAAATACCCAGAAAGGAAATTGTTTGGTATGAAAATTGTAGGTATTCGCTTTCCCTTTGTTATAAGTGAATAAAAGTGGACGCGCAGAAGTAAAAGAAGGGTTCATAGGATTTTTTAGTATGAAAATAGTCGAGATTTTCAATTTCCCTTCATTATAAGTGAATAAAAGTGAACGTGCCCAGGTAATCCTGTAAAGAAGAATATTTGTGTGCATTCATTTTTTATTCATAATAAATGAGGGAAATTGAATACTTTTTTGTTTGTCTTCTTTTTTTTCGAAAAACTATATCGAGAACTAATCGCTACCAAAATAAAAGCAGAAGTTATGAAAAGTTAAAATAACTTAGTTCAATTCAAGTTTTTTTGACTACAGACGTGATAAAGTGATCAAAGAATATTAAAAATCTAAACAATTTACTTAAAAGTAAATGTTATTCCTAAAAACCGACGGTTTTTAGGAATTCGAGGCTTCCCAGCCTCGTCCATCTAACAACTAAGAAAGTTTTTTTTCAGGGCTACTGCCTCTTACGAGGAATTGACAAATCTTCCAAGAGTATCACTTATCATGAATAAGTGCTTGTCGTCTAGCCGTTCGGATTCGGCATAAAATTGTAGGTCCCTTCCATTCCTGTCGACAGGCGCACACAGGAATGGTTGCGAGTTGTTAGTCACTAAGCCTGATTTTTCACGAGCCGTTGTGCCACACAATTTATTTATTTATTTTTTAAAAACCGACGACTTTAATATTCTTTTAAAGAGTCTTTTTCGAATCATTTAAAATGATTCGTAAATGATGAATAAATCCTGGAATAAGTGAATGTAAATTGGACGCTTATATTAATTTTAGTCCTCAGTTTATGGGTCATTTTTGAATCATTAAAAAGATTCATAAACGTGGTAACGTTACCCAATAAGATTGTTCAATAAATTATTTTAAAAACTTATCAAAAAACTCAAAAATTTCTTCATTCGTATAAAAACAATATAGTAGTAACAAAAGCCGATAAAGGCAGCAAAACTGTTATAATGTACAGAGATGAATACAATGAAAAAATGGCTGAACTATTGGAAGATAGAAATACTTACAAAACAATACGAACAATACCTAAAAACTTCAAAAAATTAACAATGAAATAGTAAACGATTTATTCAAAAACAAATATATAGACCAGTGGCAAAAAACAAAACTCTACTCTTCAGCAGCAAACGCACCAAGACTTTATGGATTGCCTAAAATACATAAAACAAATATTCCGCTCAGACCAATCTCTTCATCTTGTGATGTACCCTGTTACCAAATGTCGAAACATATTGGTGATATTCTTAAGAATATTATTTCTGACAAGTATAACGTAAAAAATTGCTACAAGCTAAAAGAAGAACTTAAAGACACTACGGTAGATCAAGATGAAAAGTTAGTCTCATTTGATGTTGTATCGCTTTTTACATACATACCCACCTATCTTGCTATAAAGATTATTATGAAACAATGGTCAACAATAGAAAAATTTACAAGAATACCGAAAAAGCAGTTCTTATGCATGTTAGAATTTTGTCTAAAAGAAAATAATTATTTCCAATATGAAGATAAGCTTTTCAACCAAACATTTGGAATGCGTATGGGGAATCCATTGTCCCCTACAATAGCAGATATCATACTTGACGACCTCCTTGACAATATAACAAATAGCTTAAATGCAATAAACATAAATATCAAACACATATCAAAATATGGCGATGATATTTTTGCAATAATCAAAGATCGGGATAAAGAAACAATTTTAAAAACAATAAACAATTATCACACCAAAATACAGTTCACGATAGAAATGGAACAAAACAACAGCCTACCATATTTAGACGTAAGACTTTGTGGAATAGACGGAAAAATTGCATTTAATTGGTATTCGAAATCCACATCGTCCAGAAGAATGATTAATTACTTATCGACACAACCGTACACACAGAAAATCAACACAGCAACAAATTTTATCAACAAAGTTCTAGACATAAGCGATCTGCAATTCAAATCACAGAACATAAAAACAATTAAAACCATTCTCGAAATGAACAACTTTCCGATGTTTCTAATTAATAATTTATTAAAAAAGAAAACACAACAAAAAACTGACCAAGCAAATAATAAGACATCCAAAAATCAACAGCACGGCAACACCAACACCAAATACTATAGCATTAGATATATACCTAATTTAACTGACAGCAAGAGCTTATACCTTGCAATCAAACAAGAGAGTGCATCATATGAACATAAATCAAACAGAACACTAAGAACAGTTTTTACCAACACAAAAGCTAAAATAGACAAAAACCAACAATACAACTTCGTTTATGAGGTCGGCTGCAATGGAAAGGAGGGGGAAACGTGCAATTTGGTAAATATTGGAACAACTAAAAGACTATTAGGTACAAGAATGACGGAGCACAAAGCAGACATTAGAAAAGGAAAAGAATCAACGGGTCTCTCACAACATATACTTGACAGTGGACACATAGCTAACTTTGACGATGTAAGAGTACTTGATAAGGAGAAGAGAACAAACGCGAGATTTACTCTAGAAAGCTTACGAATTCTACAAAAACTGACAAAAACAATAGGGGTATTCACGATCCGATGCAACTGGCCTAGTATCATTGTAAAAGTGCAAAAGTGTAAAATCTTACAACACTACAACAACAAAATATACAAGGTGCAATCTTACAACAGTTTCGCACTTTAGCAATACCCGAAACCTATTGCAACAGAAAAATACAACATTGTAAAATTTGTAAATTGTGTTTTGACAGCTCACTCATTCTTGATTACGTTAAACAGAAACAAAGGTATGTTCATTGGATACATCCAATTTGCTATCTTGATTGTATTGATGTGACGTCGTCATCACAGCATCTTCTTCTTCACTTTCCCCATTGTCTGAAAATTAAATATACCTTTTTGTAGCTTTTTTATGATTTTCGTCATGAATGTTGATACCTTCGACCCACATAATTGCAATAATCTGCAGCATCTTCTATTTAAAATTCGGTAATATTTTCTTTTTCCGTTTTTTTTTGGCATCTTTTTATGAACAAAATTTAAATTAAATCAAATTGAAATTTTCAGATATGTTCGAAACAAAAACAAATAACAAATGTCAAACTAATTTTGACATTTGCTTTAGTGTTGCAAGAAGATAAGAAAAGTAGGCTCGTTGCACCAGATCGTGAATACCCCTAATGAATACAAAAGAGGATAGAGAAAATACGATCGTGAGCCATGCTTTGGCAATTAAATAAAGTACCTGATAGTCAACACTACTGTGATAATTTTTGTTTGTGCTTTAAAGTTATAAGTCTACTTAATGTTAATTTATTTTGTGCTGTTTCAGAGTTCATTATATAAAAATTAAAAAAACAGAAAATTAAATTAAACTATGTAAAATCAACAAAGTTTAAAATAAGTAAGTTTTTTCCAACTTTTAAAAGAAATAGAAATAATTAATTGTACAAATTTAAATAATTTAATAAAGATCTACAAAACACCCCTGAAGAAGTCGTGAATAACGACGAAACGTCGGGGAAAGATAAAATAGACTTGTTTTATTTGCATTAAAGAAAAAACTAACCAAAAAAGCCTACAAAAAAATTACTTAAAAATATAATTGAACATAATTGGTCACATAAAAATTCCTATATAAAAAAGTATTCAATTTCCCTCATTTATTATGAATACAAATTAATGCACACAAATATTCTTCTTTACAGGATTAAGGCTTAACTACATAGGCCTACTTTTGTACAAAAGTGAGAAATAAATATCTATTCTGCAAATAAACAATGGAAAATTGTGTATGGCGATTTAACAGGGGCGTAGCTACCGCGGTATCAGCCGTATTAATTATACGGGGCCCCCGAACCGAGATAAGTTTGTAAGAAACTGTAATACATTTGAAAACAATTAATAAATAAGAATATCTCTTTTCTTGGCAGGTGTTTTTAGCATGATGAAAGTAAAAATATAATTAACATTTTAGAGAGCTACGAATTCATTGTATTGGTCTCGTTTTTTTTTCTTATTTATTCGAAATCATTAACCTTGTGTCCAAAGCCTTACAGCATAAAGACAGTGATTTACAAAAAGCAAGTTTTTTACAAAAATCATTCTAAAGTTTGCTTATCGAGTCCAGAGATTTAGGAAAAGAGTTTTTAAAAATAAAAAAATGAAAATAACAAAAGTCTTTTTTGACGAATTATCAGAATCTTAATTCAAAGTCAATGTTTACTATTGCTGCTTAGATATATTGATTTCTCAAACTGAACAAAGATTTCAGAGCCTCTATGACCTAGTAATTTTGGAGCCATTTTCTTCACTATTTCTCAACTTGAGGCAAACTCTCAAGTTTGCAAACTTAAGAATTGAAGAGTTGAAACACAAGTTGAAATTTCTTTTTTTTCACTCATTTGTTTCTCAACTCCCCATTTAAAAATCTAAAGTTGACAAACTTCCAGTTTGAATAATATCCCTGGGATATTTGTGAAAAATAAAAATAAACTGTAATTTATTTGAATCTATTTGTCAATCAAATTGAGGTTTTTCAGTGTTCTCTTTTCTTTGTGCGTTAAATTGTAAAACTATACTAATTAGGTCTCCAAACTACAGGATGAATAACAGCTAAGGGAAGAAAGCAGGAAACAGAAAGGTGAATAAGAAAGATAAGCTCTTCAACGCAAAAAGGCTGCATTGAATGTTGACCAATCTTAACTAGAATCGGAGAAGTCAGAGCTAGTTTGCGAACGGTCAGTCGTTGAATTCCTGGCAAGAGTTAAACTTGATGCATAATTTTTTATGTTGTTACGTACATTTTTATTTAATAAACTGTTGCATAACAAACTTTTTTAATTTCCAAACATCTTGCACTTGGAGAATTTCTAAATCTCCCATAAGCTGAAAATGCGTTCTTATCATTCGGAAAATGATTTTTTCTTTTGATGTGACCGTCTAGGTACATTTTGACGAGGTTTAGGTGTGGTAGGAATAAGTTAGTGAATCAATAATCATGTTTTGCAATTTTCAACGCTCGGCTTCTCTGAATGTAAAAAGTTTCCTCAGTTGCATCATCTTCCCTTTCACTGCCCGAAGAAACGAATGGCCAAATATTATAAAATAAGCAATATTTTTGTTTATGATAACTCAAGCGAGCAAGGTTTTAGGGAAATACAGACAACAAACAGCTTTTGTATGTTAACTGCCAAGTTTGCTCGGTCAACTTCTACTTTTTCATGGAGTTGAGGAAATCTAAAGTTGATCAACTCTAGAGTTGAAAATCTTAAGTTGAAAAGATCAACTTTGAGTGAATAAAAACAAATTCACAAGTTGAAAGTTATGTTCAACTTCCACTGAAAAAAAACAGCCTTAATTTATTTGAACTTTTACAACCAGAAAAACTTGTATCCTTTTCAAAAGGAAGCAGGAAAACTGGTTGCTAAATACAATGAGGAAGGTTCAGTTGATCATTTTGATGATTAATAAATTTGCGAAATCAAAGGCAAGAAAAGTTTTCAATTGAGTTTTTTTAATGTTACTTAGTTTAAGTCTTATAGCACCTACATTTATGTATGTACCTATTTAAAGACCATATGTATGTTATGTACTGTGAGTGTTTTTGATTGTTTTGTAAGAATTTTTTTTAGTTTAATTTGTAATTTTGGAGGGGGCACCCTACTACTTCTTGATACGGGGCCCTCAAGGGCTAGCTACGCCACTGCGATTTAATTTATGTGTCAGAACAATTTTCGTATGTTGTTTTGCAGGAATGTTTCGTTAGCGAGTATTTTAATTTCTCACTTTTATACATTTGTACAAAAGTAGGTCTATGTAGTTAAGGCTTTACTTGGTTGTTCGGTGATCGTTTTTCTCTCAACAACGAAGAAAGCATTTACATTAGAAAGCTAAAACCTATTTACAAAATTGTTTATTTATATACCTAGGCTTCTTGTGCCATTCATTTATTAAAAGAACTTCGAAAATATCCCTACATATTACACAACGCCCCAAAACAATGTTCATTTAAATAGTTCTCGCACTTAAACACACGCAGCCGTATCTATAAAATTATCTTAAAATGCCTTTTAGAGGTTATTTAGTTAAGCTTGCTTAAATATTAAAGTTGCCTTTAAATCACGTTACTTAAATTTGTATCTATAATCAATATTCCTTTCATACTTAACTAAACAACCGTAATGTAACGTAACGCAAGAAAATTGACAATTCTGATACAAATTTCTAGTACATTTTTCACTCTCAGGCTATTTCTGTCAGATTGCAAAAAAAAATTTGCAAACACAAAAGAGTGCACAAATAATAAGACAGAAAGAGAAGCAACTGGGTGTATGTGTGTATGCATCGTCAAACACAGAAGACAGAGGAAATGAAACCATTCCACTTTAGTTTTTTTTTTTTTGATTTTGTTTTCAGATATTTCCTTCCTATATTGGTGAGAAAGTATATCATTAACTATATTATTTTCTTTAACAAAAAAAAAAAAAACAAAAAAAAACAATTTAAACCCGGCCAGCACAGTACACACATAAATATTTCCTTACTCAACCTACGCATAATTTGTTTTGATAAAAAAAAAAAACAATTCTCATGTGTCGAAATATATTTAAGTTGGCTTTGCGTAGCCTTTAAACGCTTTGGATGGTGTTTAAGTTAAGAGGTGTTTAAGTTACGTTGCTTAAATGTGGAAATTGATTATAGATACCGATTTCACACTTAAGTGATATTTAGAGGTAGTTTAGAGTTAAGAAGCCTTTAAAATTTCTTTATAGATTCGGCTGACGTTGTTCGGGTAACAACGAACACCGAAATTTCTGACCTGATTTGAATTTGCACGTTCTTAGTTCGTTGTTCGGTTTTATCATTTAAATTGTCGTTGTTCCGCGTACGAACAACAACGAACAACGTACACCGATGATAACACCGAAAGTCTAAAGCCAGCTTAATATGTACAAGCTTCACACCATATATATGCATGTATTATTCAGTTGGCGTACTCCTTTCACTTCTCATAACTGACAGCCAAAGACTGTTTCTGGAAGGACCCTTCGCAATATCGGCAAGACTTTCTCTTTTTGTTTCCCTTCAAGCAAAATCACGGACCCAAATTTCTCGGTTCACTTGGGACTCCAAAAAAAATGAGTGTCTCACACACAATAACAAATTTTCTGTGTACGCATGTAAAAAGAACGAGAATCGAGAGTATTTTTTTCAAGCATCGAGAAATAGAGAGAGTATAGGCGAAGTATACAATCATTTTGCCTTAATTTCCACCACTTTTTTTTTTTAGTTCAGTTTTGTAGGTAGCGTGGCGAAGACGGTTGCTTTTTTATCTCTTTTTTCTTGTTAACACTTTTAACCATTTCCAATCAGAAATGCAAGTTTCTATTTATTAAATGTAAATTTATATTTGTGGAATGATGTCATGTGCGAAATAGTATTTAGAAAATCTTTTATGAATGATAAATAAAAAAAAAACTCTTGAAATGAAAAAATTCAGTTTGTTTTATTTTTGTAGTCAATGGAGAAACTGGACTAGATGGGAAGTTTTTTTTAATGCTTTTGGGTTGGGTATGCCTCAATTCATTCATTTTTTTTGGAACCGTTTTAGATTCCATTTGGTTTCGGTTCTCCGAGTATGGTGAATTCAAAAACTCTCTCTCTCACAATACATTCACATAATGGCTCCGTGGTGATTCTAATTTCCATACTAATTTGAGCCACAAAACGCAGTTTTTCGATCCGTATTTGGATCCGAATGCGAAGTCGTCCATACGTTGTTTGATACGTTTGCGGACCGAAAACGAGCTCGCTTGTTTGAAGGGTTCCATATTTGGTTAATTTTAGGAGCCGTACACACGAATGTAAGTCCCGGTCTACATTGAACGACTTTTCCAGTGCCGATCTTTTGTTCGTAGGTGAAGGGAGTGAAAAGTGAGGGGAAGGGATCAAATCGTTTGTACCACAAAACTCAGACGATTTTTCCAGTCTGTTTATGTTCTCTTTCGCCCTCTTTCCAGTTTTTTGTGTGTGTTCGGTGTCAGTGTGCCATTGGGTTGATGGTGTGAGTGAATATCAATGCAAAATGAAGAGCACAGAAATAAAAAAATGAAGAAGACAAAGAAAAAATCTCATGGAAAAAATCGTTCTGTGTGTACATTTCACACGATTTCTGGAAAAATCTTCGTGGAAATATCGGGCAATGTAGATCGGGACTAACATTAGGGGTATCCAATCCATGCAAATGCGTAAAACGTAAAGCTTAGAAACCATTGAATTTTATACAAAAGTTTATTAAAAAAAATGTTTTTTAAGTTTTCTATGGGTTTTATGCCTTTGCATTAATACCCATATTGTCAATATTATGCTGCATTTACACGAATGGCAGATTGCCATTTTTCTGCCAGTAAACTGTCATTAGAATGAGCAAATTCATTATTTGGCAGTATAATGGCAGAAATACTGACAATTTTCCAATAGTGTAAATGGGGCATTAAGGCTAACCTACCTTCGCCTACTTTTTCCAAAAACTGAGAAATAAACATGAGTGATGAAGTAACCTTGCAATAAAACAAACGAAAATTGTTCTGACAGATAATTTTAGTCGCATTATAAAATTTTTAACTGTTTTTCGTATCGTGCAATACATCGATTGCAAGGTGGCAATTTCTGTATCACGAATATGCCTTTTTTTAGTAGTTTAGCCGCAAATCGAGTTTAAAGTGAAAAAATGTGTCAACTTTTATGCCTCTAGGACGTTTTGGCCGCAAATAGCGTTTAAAGATAAAAGTCGGGTTTTCTTTACATGCGCTACATCGGTTGAAAGGTTTTATTTCCTAGATCACGAATATGCATTTTTAAATCACTAGGACACTCAGTTTTGCCCAGTGGTATTTGTGCAGAAAATTGAGATGCTTTATTGAACGGCTTTCATATATGTAAACAGTCGAATTTCCACCACTGGGCGATACTAGTTATTGGGCCCTGCCAAAACTCAAATTTAGTAACGACTTAAAAATTTAAGGAAAATGGACCATAATGGTATGGACTATAAAAAATGAACGATACATGTTTTATTTCATATTTAGAGTCCATACAATGTAATATTGATTATTAAGGGTCCACCAAATATTTAAGTCATACCATGGTTGGTTTATTATTTAGAGCCTATACAATTATGGTCCATTTAACTTAAATATTTAAGTCGTTACTAAATTTGATAATTGGTAGGACCCATTGTAAATATAGAACCGGTTTTGTTTCTGTAGAAATTCGATATCAATTGTTTTCATTATTGTACTCAAACTGCAATAGTACAGTAAAATTAAAGCAAACTTGTATGATTTTATTTTTGGTTGCACAAAAGTATACAAACAAGAATGTGAGTCATGTTTGTTTTTTTTACATCTTTTATGGTCCGAAACAGCTTTTTATTAAATAATGACACATAAATAGGTACCTTTAAATTGAAGTAATGGAATAAACATTTATGGAATAATAAGACGGCTTTCACACAAGGAAACTGAGTTGCCAGAAACTAGCTAGTTTGCAGGTGAGAAGGGTGTGAGGGGAAATTTTTTGTCTTTCTTTTCCGCCCTTCTCGCCCACAAACTAAAAATCGCCGGCAACTCAGTTTCCTTGTGTGAAAGGGGTCTAAGACACCAAACTTTGGATTCGGCAAGTCTTGCAATAGAAGAAGATCTTGCTTCAATTCGAAAATAATCATCCGGAAAATTTAAACTTACAAAACAATTGACATCTATCCCAAAAAAGCCTTAATAATCTGTTCCTTCTGTATAATCACTATAGTAGAAGATAGTATACTGCGATGATACTGTAAATTTTGTGTTCATAAGTTTTTTTGTAACGTTATTGTAGAAATATCGAAAATATTTTTCAATTATGAACTCAGCCGTAGTTTCTAAGGACAGTACTTAAGTTTTCGAGCTTCTTGAGGTTGGTTGTTACTCCGTTTACCACGAAAACTCAATGCTTATATATGTTATACTTTTAATTATTTAAATTCAAACTGTTTACCTAGCATATTAAATCATAAAAACAAAAAACATACCGATCTACATCCTACTGCGAACACACGTGAAGCGAGTTTGAGTGCGGTTTTTTTCGTTCGTTTGCCTAATCCCCCAAACAAATAAAGTTTTTGCCATCACCTCCCATAAATTGAAATAAAACAAAATAAATAGCCCAAAATTGCAATAATTATCAATTTATCAAACCAATAATTAAACAACATATCGCGCGGTGAGAAAAAAAAAAATCAACCAAATACATATCAGTGCCAGTGCGTGTGTAATAGAAAAAAAAAGTGCACCCACAAAAAAAAAAAGTCATGCATAATCCACAACAACAAAAAAACTAAATAACCCATAGCCACAGCGAGCGGTACTCTCATTTCAATCCTTCCCAACATTTCTCGCAGTTGCTTTGGTTTGACCATTGCATGCACTATGTGGTTAAAATCCATACAATGTGTGCCATGGACTAAATCAAAGTAATATTGGATAAATTGCTGTAATTTTGTTTGGGTGACCAGGGGAGGCTCAATGCAACCTACCATTAAGGCATAACACTAATGGTAATTGTTATTGTGAAGTAATTTTGGTACCCAATATTTAATTTTAGCATAGTTAATTGTCTAGTTTTGTTTTTTTTTTATGTTGAATGCATGGAAGGTAAGTTTAGGGTCGATTATAGTAAGATTCGGGGGCTTAGGAAGAATTTCTGTGCTGCATATGTTCATACTGTAAAAAACAGGCCAGCAATCTTCGCACTAAGCGAAACCCAGGTTGGTGAAAATTCCGATCCCTCGGAATTCAGCCTCCAAGGTTATAATTTAGTGCCGCTATTTTTTCTACATCATGGTCTTGCCGTCTATGTACGTAATGATGTTATCAGCTCCAACCACAATATGGCCAATGTATAAATACAAATTTTAACTTCATGTGGTTCAAGTTCACCATCCATAAGCGCATTATTCATACATGTTTTATTTACCGCAGCCCAAGTTTGGACGGCAATTCGACTTCCAACGAATTCGATGCGCTTTCTGACTCTATCCAGAGAATTCTTTCCCATTATCCGCACAGTGAAATCGTTGTTACGGGCGATTTCAATGTACACAATTCTACGTGGTTGCGCTATTCAGGCCAGACAACACCCAAAGGAAGGTATGTCGAGATTTTTGCTGAGTACACGGATCCCTGACGTTACAGGTCAATCCGCCAACACTCTAGATTTGTTTCTTACCTCCGACCCTGGTAAATACACCATTAGTGTATTATCACCTCTAGGCACACCAGACCATTGTGTCATATCTGCGAATTTCTCGTGCCACCAAAACACAGTTAAAGAAAAAACTCCCAAGAGAACCGTTTGGCAGTACGAGAAAGCCAACTGGGACGGTCTCAATGTGTTCTTCAGGAACTTTAACTGGTCACTATGCTTCCTCGATAGTGACGTAGATTCCAGTGCAGATATGATTACAAACTTAATTCTTTGTGGAATGAGAAATTTTATCCCGAATAGAGTGAAATTTATCAAACCCAAAGAAAACTCATGGTTTGATTCGAGCTGTAAGGAGATTATTAGGGTTAGAGAAGTAAGTTTCCTTTGTTATAAAGCCAACCCTACTGAGGAAAACCGGAAAAAATTTCAACAAGCTAGAAAGACCTGCAACGTTCATATTTGACGAACCAAATTTTTACATGATCAAAAATTACGGCAAAAAATTCTACAATGTCCCAAAGGTAGTAAAAATTGTTGGTCATTTGTAAATACCATACGAAACACCACCTCTTCCTCGGTTCCAACGCTCGTCTTCAATAACACCTCTTTTTTCAGCTCGTTAGATAAAGCCAATTTGCTTGCGGCACAGTTTGCTGTTAATTCGACGCTGCCAGAAAGTGTTATGGCTCCTCCTGTACTTGAGAGCGTAAATGATTTTATGGGACAAATCTTCTTTCGCACTCGTGCAGTTGCTAGAGTTCTAAAAGATCTCGACGTACACAAATCCGCTGACCCGGATAGTATCCCTCCCATCGTTCTGAAGAGATGTTCTTCAACGCTGGCAAAACCACTGCGTAAGCTTTTCCATCTGTCCTACTCTACTGGTCTCTTTCCGAGTGGATGGAAAACAGCATTTGTCCAGCCTGTCCCTAAAAAAGGCGTATCTTCTTCACCCTCTAATTATCGACCAATTGCACTTACGTCCCTTCTTTCCAAGGTCATGGAAACGCTGATTAATTTTCAGCTCAAGAAATATCTCGAGGAACGAATGCTTCTTAATGACCGGCAGTACGGCTTTCGTAGCAATAGGTCCACTGGTGATTTGATGGTATATCTCACCGAACAGTGGAACAAATCTTTACATCGTTTTGGAGAAAGTAAGATTATTGCACTCGATATTTCAAAAGCGTTTGATAGAGTTTGGCATCAAGCTCTTTTATCTTCATTGGATTAGAAATTACCTTTCGGACCGTTCAATACAAGTTGTATTGGACAGTTTCAAGTCTGAAATCCACAAAATAAATGCTGGTGTGCCCCAGGGCTCCGTTTTGTCTCCGACTCTCTTCCTTATTCTTATAAATGATTTTTACCTGAAACTTCTAATCCATTAAACTGATTCGCTGACGACAGTACCCTCAGCTTTTCATATTCGTTTACAGATTCACATCCATGTCCTTCGGATGTGGAACTTGAACGGCAGCGTATGATAAGCTCATTAAATTCTGATCTAAACAGCATCGTTCAATGGGGAATCAAAAACCGCGTAAAATTTAATGGTTCTAAAACTCAATGCTGTCTCCTGTCGTTAAAGCGAAACCCACTCCCAATGCCGCTATCAATGCATCGAGGAAACCAAACAGCTCTCAGTTCTTGGTATGTGTGTCACAGACCACCTTTTGTGGAATGACCACATATTTGATGTCGCAAAAAACGCTGCTAAGTGTTTAGGTTTTCTCCGCAGATGCAAGAAATTTGTTTCCCCTTCTGATCTGGCTATGATCTATAAAGCCTTTATTCGTCCAAAACTTGAGTACAATTCTCATGTCTGGGCAGGAGCTCCAAAAACTCACTTAAGTTTGTTGGACAGAATACAAAAGAGAGCTTTTAAAAATGATAGGTGAAGGATCTATAACGGAAACAATTACATCTCTCGAACACCGCCGTAATGTTTCATGTCTTTCCCTTTTTTACCGTTATTTTTATAAACAGTGTTCTAGTGAAATAGCCAGTTGCATTCCTCCCCTTAAACAATTCAACCGTAATACTCGCGCTTCTAGGAATGCCCATCAGTTTACAATCGAGCCCAACTTCGGACGTACTGTTAAGTATAGAGATTCTTTCTTTAGTCGAACCACAAGAATGTGGAATACTTTACCTGGCTCTGTGTTTCCCTCTTATTACAGTATTCAGACATTCAAAACAAATGTTCATCAGTATCTCCTTTTTAACCCTTTCCAATTTCCTGAATGCTCGCACTGTGTGTAAATATTTTAAGGGTAATAATAATCCCTTTTGTGCGCGCAAAGTTAAAAAAAAAAAAAAAAAATATTCAAATACTCTACTTACCGTAAAATGCTTTCAAAGAAAAGACGATTATATTGTATTTTTGTTTTATATTTATCAATTAAGAAAAGGAAAATAAATTTATAATTGGATTAAATAAACAAAAAATAAATAAATACTTCAAAAAAACACTAAATATATACAAAAAAAAAAAAACATAAGCATGGCATTATTATTTCACCTTTAAATTTCATGTAAATTTCATATCATTTTTTTAAGCTGATTGCTAATTCCTTGTGCTGAAAATATAGATACATAACGTTTGTTGCACTTTATTTTTGTTTTAAAAGATTTATTAGCTTTACATATAATGTAACATTTCATGAAGTAGGCTGCTTGGTGTGAAAATTCAATATTTAATTTGAAAATTACGCGTTTCATGATTGTATTCTTAAAATATTGCATAGTGCTTTTGTTTATGTTAACGTTAAGTTGTATGGTATATCTCGCTATTTCATCTCGATTTTGGAGTCACTTAATGGCCAATATAAGGTTTAAAGGAAATAAATAAATTTAAATTGAATTAAATTAAATTTAAACAAACAAAACAATAAATACAAAACTTAAGAAAAAATATTAAATATAATATATGAATGAAGTCTTCATAACTAATTGTATTATTCAATAATTAAATTTGACGTGCTGCACTTAAAATTCATTGTTTAAGTTGATTGCAATTTTTTTGTGCTGAAAATATAGATACATGTTTATTTATAGTTATGTTTATTGTATCAGTCAAACTAACTTAAAATGTTATTTTACATTTGTTAAGGTAGTTTTGTTTGGCATCCACCAAGTTATTATTTATATTCAAAATTGCGAGTTTCATTGATTTGTTCTTAAATATTTGTATGAAGCTTTTACTTGCGTTATGTTTCGAAAAATGTATTCGCATGAAGATTTTTACTTTTGAATTTACATGAATATGTTTTGTTGATCCATTTTATAAATTAAGATATTATTGCCTTATTTAAAAAAGTATGTAGGTACATATTTGTATAATGAATAGTTTTTTGGGCTAAAAATAACCAAAAGAAATACAGATGAAAGAGTTTGTTAAAAGAGGTATATGTTGAAACTTTACAAATTAAAATAAGTGTTTATATTAAAAAAAAAAATACAATTTAAGAAAATATAAATATGTATTCGTACATTACATACGTATATCCATTTGTAATTGTTATCCAATTCATGGCTTTATGCTTTTATTATTAAACTAGCCTTTTCGATTAAATGTTTGTTATAAATATAAACTTCTTTTAATCGTTTTCGATTTGTAAATTATCCGATAGTGGCCCACTGACAGATTTATTTTTAAAGTTTTACTTTAAAATCACAGACTTTATATCACAGGTTGTTTAAGCTACCATTATTAAACCTTAAGAATGTTTGATATTGTATTAATAATATAATAATAATTTAAAATTGGTTCCAAGCCATACGATGCTCAAAATAAAATCCAAAATACGTACAGTTCATGGAATTCGTAAGATTTGTAGGGAAGATATACTTTTTGGATTAATTAATCTTGTAATAATAAGTTTGTAGTTAAGCAAAGCAGTACTTCCTAAGCATACAATGTTTAATATAAAAACATCGATGTAATTACAGACAAAAGTGAAAAAAAAACATTAAAATTGAGTTTTAAATAAAAAATATGTATGTATTAGCTCGAAAATAATAGCCCAAATACCGCAAAAAACTCAACAAAATTATTTCCTAAAATTTTAATATTGATATCAAAGTAGGATTACACCTTTTACAAGAATTTCACCCTTATTGGGGATGCGGTGCCGACGGTCGAATGCATGTATGTACAGTCGTATATATTTATATGTCAAACTGAAAAATTTAGACGATTGTCAGATGAATTAAAAACAATGAGCTTATGAGATGGTTTTAATAATGGCTTAGAAATGATCTTTTTGACAAAATTGTTAATTATTCCGACTGCTGTAAGACATTAGGTAAAAGTACAGTTTTCTGTGACAGATTTAAAAATATATTCAGATGTATATTGTTAGATGTAGGTACTAACTTTAACGTTATAAATGATTGATACAACATTTTGTAAGTTCTTTTTTAACTTAAATTGCACTAGGTTGAATTTGCCATTGTCTAATTGCTTTCTTCTTAATCCACATTTTATTGGATTTTCAAAACCAATTTCCAGAATATATAAATTTAGTGTTTCAATAATAAATATTGTGTAAAATTTGTTATCATATTTTTAAAGTAATATTATTAAATACAAAATTTCATAACTGTTTTAAAGTTTTCGTAGTTATGCATACATGTATTTATTTTAAGTTAACCACGAAAATATATTATTTATATTGATAGCTGCGTGTATTATTGATTTCTTTCTTGCACTTGCAAAAAGCTTAACTTAAGTTCCGAAAATTGTACTCCAAGGGAGACAATTAAATGTTTTTTTTTTTAATGTATCAATTGACATTTTGTACCTATTTAACAGATTTAGTCTATTCGTTTCTTAGAATAGTTTTTTTTTGACAATAAAGTAAAAACAAAAAAAAAAATAAATAATTTAAAATAATGTTAAAATTAATTTTTAAATATTGTATTGTATATAAAAATTTGTAATTGTTACCACAGTATGAATGACTTTTCATGTTACTCCTTCTAGTCTTTCTTCATTAGAATATTCTTTGCCTGTAATTATAAGATTATACGTACTATATTGCATTTCGTAATAATAACAATAAAATTCTTTTGATTAATAATTGTCAATTCTTATTTGCACGTAAGGTAATGAAGATAATTGTCAGCTTTTTGAAATTATTTTTTGTTTGTATCACAGACATTATATCACAATTTGATTTAACTTACCACAATTTGAACAGAACTTTATTTAATTTAGTTTTAATAAAATGAATGTTTAACACTACCACAAGGTTCAAATTTATGAACGAATTACTAATTGTTTGTATGTATAAAAATTTAAATACTAAAGCACACCGGTGCTGTAATTGTTTAAGCTTTGCATTTTTGTATGATTGATTGTTAGTATTATATTATAAATTTATAATAATATCATTTCATTATTTTTCACTTCTTGGAACACGAAATTTCCTAGCAATTAAAAAATGTTGCTTGAATGCAATTTTAATTTTTAAGATTTAAGGTAAAGTTAGGTGTTTTCTTTACAGATATACGCTATCCAGAGAATATTAAATAATTCATTGTTCATCTTTTGCAGAATTCGTCGTAATGGAAGTTTATTTTAAGGTTAATTATGTTCATCTTTTTGAATTTTTTGAGCCCAAATATTTAATATGGTATATGTTTATCAGCAAGAATTATATATAATTTATAATTCCTGTCAAATATTTATATAGTATCTTTTAAAGCTATAAATTTAAGTGATTTTAATACTAATCCTTTTCATAAATTTGTGTTCATTATCTTTGACTCTAATGCGAATATCGATTGTTTTTTTATTTAACGGTCATTTATGATTTGGTCATTTCTTTATACCGTGATATTTTTAAATTATTATTTATTGCTTGTTTTTCAATAATCAGTAAGTAATATTATGTGTTTTTTTATTGAAGCCTTATTAACCACTTTTTAAGTTAAGTTTTTCAGTCTTCAAGAAAGTTTATTTTTTGGCTTCTTTTTTCACTCTTTTCATTTGAATTATGTATTTCGATATTAAATTTGATAGAATTTGTGCTCTTATTATTAAATACTAATATTTTGTTTCATGTTTGTGTGTTATGATTTTAATATAAAGTTCTTATTTAAATAATTTTATTCAGATTGAAATAAGAATATAATAATAAGAAGAGTACAAACTTTAACATATTTTGTAAATTTGTTCTCAAGTTTGAGATGAACCGAGCGCACAGGTTAATTAATACTATCAAGAAGTGTTTTTAGTCGTCAAAAATAAAACGCGTTATTGGGTGGTTCAATAAGTGACGTGTTAAGTTTGCTGGTTTTGTATTTCTTGAATTTAAGTGAATTTTTTAAATACATTTTTTTTTTTAATTTAGTGTTTTTTTAAGTTTTGCCTAATTTTTTTAACTACTAATAAGTTTTTATTTGTTTACTTGTTCTTTAGTCTCTCCACAACTTAATTTTTTTTTTAAATATTAAAGAAGTTTTTAGAATATCAGTTTGGCTTTCATAAAAGAAATAGTTTTGTTTTAATAAAATGATATTAAAGTAAACAAAAAAATCAACTAACAAATTTAATAAAATTTTGTTTGATAATAAACTGAACAAAAACCTTTATCCGCTCATCAAGAAGATATAAGTCATAAGAAATGTAAGAAATTTTTGTTTGGATACAAATAATTTTTTTAGAATGGGTATTATTTCGGCGAAGATAAATGTAATTGATTTAGAGCCGATTTTTCAATCATCAGTTAATCTATCAGAGGAATATTTACTATAGCAACAGGAACACATTTTTGTTTTATTCGAAGGATAAGTACTATCTGAGGTTTATTAACTGACTATTGAAAAATTGGCCCTTATTAATATAAACTAAATTTAAAATACACAATATTTTAATAGAAGGACAGTTAAAAGGAACCTGACGAGAAATATTTATAGTAACTAATTTTGAATAAACCATACAATTTGCTTTTAATAATAAATCAAAAATAGTAAAAAAAAATTAAACATTAATGGTTTTTTGTGGAAAACTATACTATACACAGTATAGTCTTCTCAACAAATAAATATGCAGAACCAATTCGGTTATAAACATTTTGAATCTGAATTCTATTGTTTTAAATTATTACTTGACTGAAGAAAAAGGTCGAGTACATTGTTGGTAGTAATTCATTGCTATTGTACTACGTGCGAGAGTATCAAAGGTATTATTTTGATTTAGCTTCAGAAAATTATCAATAAAACTGGAACAATCGGACGTAGGGCCTTAAAGATTTTTCTGTAAAAATATGAATGCTTCTTTTATTTCTATGTACATAAATATTTTTTTTAAAGAACTATTTAAAATTACGTATTATGTTCGTATATGATATGTTTATGGCCAATATAATAGCAACACTTTGTATTTTTCCTTAAATTCGCATGTAGAACTTAGGTAAGGCAATGGTAAAGAAACCCAGGACCATGACTATTAATTCGACAACAATTATGAAGTTAAGTATTCTAAAAAAGAAATAAGTAATTTCATGGAATTTTCCAAAATATATCTCCTTTTGCTTGTGTTCTTTTTTTAGCAAGGGAACGTTGCTTGCCGATCGCGAAGGTAGTAGACGATGGATCGTTCTGCAACTAACACTGATTCCTATTTCCCTTGGGATGATAGAAATCTGATTTAGACTTCTAAATTTTTGATGGTTCCCCTCTGGTTTCCACGTATTGTTTGGATTGATGACATTAAAAACCATTCAAGTTGATTGTCCGACAGCTTTCGCGATTTCCCAGATCGACTTTCCACTCTTTTGCAAAGCTACAATGGTTGACCCTTCCCATTACTATAAACAAATAATGCAAACAAATACCCAAATAGGGTACATTACAAAGAAGATCGTAAAGGACAAAGTGCATTTTGGCCTATCGATGTAACACATTGTGACCTATATCATTTTAAAGGTCTCGATGAGTAATCTCTTTTACTGTATGGGCAAAAGTTTGTATCGCGTGCAGGGAAGGTGTTATTATGGACGTTAATGTAATCGTTAATGCATCTTTTATTTATTGTGTAACTTTGGAACGACGTGACCAATTGAAGTCATATTTACACAATATGTTAAGTGTTGTTAGATAATAGTTTCTAATTATGAACGGATCCGGTAGGTGGTGCTGTTGTCAAGTTATTGACAAAAGTTAAACCAATATATGATATAAGTGAGAATGAGCAACTTTGCGTTATAAATAAAGCATTTGCTAATAACTTCACTACTGCGCCACATATCAGATCTTTATTTTGTGATTTTATTTTCTTGCAATAAACCAATGTTTTTGAATATGAAAGATTTTGCTTAATAAATAGAAAATGTTTGTCAATAACTTGACAACAGCGCCACCTACCGAATCCGTTCATAATTAGAAAGTTTTATCTAACAACATTTAATATGACTTTAATTGGTTATGTCATTCCGAAGTTATACGATAAATAAAATAGGCATTTAAGATTTCATAAACTACCATAACACTTTCCCTGCACGAGATACAAACTTTTACCCATACAAAAAATTATAGCACTTATCGAGACCTTTAAAATGATATAGGTCAAAATGTGTTACATCCATAGGACGCACTCCATACAAAAGTGCCCATTGTCCTTTAAAATTTGTGTTCATTTAGTCATAGTTTTATATTTGCAATTTTTGTATTTTTTCTTTTACGTTTTGCTATTTTTAGGATTCGTGCAAAAAAAACTCGAGATAATTTTTTTTCCCTAAGATTACGATGATAGAGAACGCGAATAAATTGGGTCCGGCAAATTTTCTGTTTGTCTGTATGGAACCTCGACCTGCAGCCTAAACCTCTGAAGGGATTTTTTTCAAACTTGGACTTAAGGTTATTTGGGGTTTTCGTAGAGTGGAAATTTTTTTAGCTCAAAAAATAACAGTACCTGCCATACAACCAATACCAATATATACCAACAGATTTATTTCGAAAACGGCTCTAAGGATTTTAGAAAAAAAATTACAAGGTACTATTAGGTCTATATTTGATATTTTGGTAGAAAAAAAAATATAACGGTTATTAATGGTACCTGTCATAGAACCGATTTCAAACAAATTTTTTTATATAAGAGGTCATTTGAAATTTGAACAATTTTGCATACAAAAATTTTCGAAACAAATATTTCTGGATTTTAAAAAAGTATTGATTTTTTTTTTCAAAATTCAATATCTTAAAAACGGGTTAGTGAATATTTTTTTTTAATTTTGTGAAAAAATTGTATTTTATTATATACTAAAATTTGGCATACCAAAATTTATTTTTAAAAATGTTCAAGAATTTTTATATATAAAAAATTAATTTTTAAGAAAACCGCTCTAACGATTTTTGAATTTTGTTTTCGTAAATTCATATTTATCAAACAAATCAGATGGCATTCCTTTTTTTTAAGATCTATCTGTTTAAGGTTATAGCTATCATTGAAAAAGTTAACTGTTGATTTTGAGACCTTTCGAAAGTTTAATCATTGAATATTTTAATGCAGAAATATAGCTTACGACTTCAAAATTATTTCTCCTTCAAAAAAAATTCATTTTGACCAATATCTTCCCCATAACGTAACTTTTAATTTTTCAATGATGAACTACCTTACCAATGATCATTGAAAAAATTAAAAGTTACGTTATGGGGAAGATATGGGTCAAAATGAATTTTTTTTTGAAGGTGAAATAATTTAAAAGTCGTAAGCTATATTTCTGCATTAAAATATTCAATGATTAAACTTTCGAAAGGTCTCAAAATCAACAGTTAACTTTTTCAATGATGGTTTTCAATGATAGCTATAACTGGCCCCTAAGCTATTAAAATAACAAATTTATATTAATTTTTAGTACTAATTTATGTTTTAAATTATTTTTAAAACTTTTTTAATGATATCAGAATGTTATGGAACCAATACATATGCACATTTTCTACGTTAGTTTGTAAGCTACAAACTTGTGCGATCCAGTCGTGCCCATTTTTTGTTACTGAGTGCAGATTTTTGCAAAAGATATTGGGAGATATGCACAGAATTATACATAAGATGAATAGGTTACTAAAAAAACGTTAGCCCATCACCATGTTTTGTCTAATTTAAGAACGAGGGATAGTGAAACTTAATTTAAGAACGAGGGATAGTGAAACTTAAATGTTAATTAGTGTTGCTATTATTTTGGTCATAGCCGTATTTATTTTTTTTTTTACGAAATGTCTACGTGGATAAAATAATCTTTTTAAATCGTGTATAATAATTTCGTATTGATTTTTATTTTTAGGTCAGTTTATGACAAATGAATTACTAATTATGATAAATTTCAACTAATTTTGGCATTTCAAAGCTAAATGAAACTAAGGACTAATATTGTGGAGAAATTTTGTTCATATTAAAAATATAATAATAACATTAACATCAAAATAAAAAAAAATTAAAAGCAAACAAGAATATCAGGGGCCTATCGAAAAATATCGATTTGAAGGTAGCTGATCTATATTTATCTCTTCAGATATGATAAGAGAAAGCAATAGTGAATACCATATCGTTCGACCGTTTTCCTTTAACGTGACGAGGACCAATATCAGTATGTTGTTGTGATAAAATATTAATATGAACTACATATATACAAATTAATAAGTATTAGGGTAGGCATTTTTTTTTAAAGAAATGTTTGAATTTTTTCCCTGTCACTGATCATAGAAATATAAAAAACAACCTGTGAGAAATTTCATTCAAATGGGAAAACATTAACGCATGTTCCCTTACAAAGTACACGTAGTTTTTCAATTATTTACACAAAAATTTGCTAAAAACTTACAAGTTGATGGAAAAACTTTATTAGGTTCCATCAATAAAATGTTATTTTCAGTTGGTTTTAACAATAATCACCAATTTTTTTTTTTGTGTATTGAAAATGTTTTCATTTTGATAGTCCTACATATGGACCAAATTTATAGATTTTCCCTTAACTTTTACTCTTTCACCAAATTTTTGACTAAAAGTGTAAAAACTAAATGTATTTGTTATGGGAAATTTAACTGTTCGACGGTACGTGTAAATGTCGGCCAATTTGAATACAATTTTGTATTTCCTTTTACTATAACGAAAGATCTCAAATATTTCTAAAATAAGCCCACTCAAGTGTGTATGTAAGTATGCACATAAGAGTGTCCATTATTTCCCAAACAGATTTCTTCAAATAAAACACCATTGATTAATAAAATAAAAAAATATAATGGCGCAACAGCTCATGTAGAAGCAGAGCCTAGTGACTTACAACTCTAAATTATTCTTGTGTGCGCGTGGCGACCGTAATGGATGCGACTTACAGTTTTATGACGAATCCGAACACGGGAAGCACTTTTTTATGACAATAGTGATACTCATTTAGGATTTGTCATTTTCTCGCAAGAGGCACTAGCCCTGAATAAAACTTCTTAAGTTTATATGTGGACGAGGCTGAGAATTGAACCCAAACTCCAGTGTGCCAGTCTAACGCACTAACACGGGCTACTACCCATTGATTAGTAGTTTATTTTAAAACAAATATTTAGGCCTATTCGGCGCAATCTTTTATTCTGTTATTCTTCTATCAATTTCCATTCAAATTTTCGAACTTGCAAAAAACCTTTTATTCTTTTATTAATTGGTATTCTGCAGTTCGAATTCTGTTATAAAATCTGTTATAAACCATAACAGAATAAAAGACAGATTTGTTTGACTTTTATCATAAAAGATTTCAATACATGAAGTAAAACCTTTTATAATAAGAAGATGAAGAAATTTAAATATTATAATATTGAAATTACTTCTGTTTTAAGTGGAGTGAATGAATAAAATTCAATTAAAAAGTACAAGTGACCTCAACTCCAGAAATAATTGTGTTTCGCGAAAGGTATAACAGTGGGCTCTTCAGTCAGTCTGTTATACCCTACTAAGACACAAATTTTGGTCGATGTTTACCGACTCTTATAAAAATCACAGCAAAAAGATACTGTGAACATTATTATTCTAGGGGAATTTATTTAAATTCGTGCACCCAGAAAATAAATACCCGTGGTCAGGTTTTTTATAATAAGAATATGAAGAAATTTAAATATTAAAATATTGAAATTACTTCTGTTTTAAGTGGAGTGAATGAATAAAATTCAATTAAAAAGTACAAGTGACCTCAACTCCAGAAATAATTGTGTTTCGCCCAAGGTATAACAGTGGGCTCTTTAGTCAGTCTGTTATACCCTACTAAGACACAAATTTTTGGTCGATGTTTACCGACTCTTATAAAAATCACAGCAATAAGATACTGTGAATTTTATTATTCTAGGGGAATTCGTTTAAATTCGTGCACACAGAAAATAAATACCCGTGGTCAGATTTTTATAATAAGATGAAGAAATTTAAATAATAAAATATTGAAATTACTTCTGGTGGAGTGAATGAATAAAATTCAATTAAAAAGTACAAGTGACCTCAACTCCAGAAATAACAGACTGACTGAAGAGCCCACTGTTATACCTTGGGCGAAACACAATTATTTCTGGAGTTGAGGTCACTTGTACTTTTTAATTGAATTTTATTCATTCACTCCACTTAAAACAGAAGTAATTTCAATATTTTAATATTTAAATTTCTTCATCTTCTTATTATAAAAAACCTGACCACGGGTTTCTATTTTCTGGGTGCACGAATTAAAACAAATTTCCCTAGAATAATAAAATTCACAGTATCTTTTTGCTGTAATTTTTATAAGAGTCGGTAAACATCGAACAAAATTTGTGTCTTAGTAGGGTATAACAGACTGACTGAAGAGCCCACTGTTGTACCTTGGGCGAAACACAATTATTTCTGGAGTTGAGGTCACTTGTACTTTTTAATTGAATTTTATTCATTCATTTCACTTAAAACAAAAGTAATTTCATTATTTAAATTTCTTCATCTTCTTATTATAAAAAACCTGACCACGGGTATTTATTTTCTGGGTGCACGAATTTAAACAAATTCCCCTAGAATAATAAAATTCACAGTATCTCTTTGCTGTGATTTTTATAAGAGTCGGTAAACATCGACCAAAATTTGTGTCTTAGTAGGGTATAACAGACTGACTGAAGAGCCCACTGTTATACCTTGGGCGAAACACAATTATTTCTGGAGTTGAGGTCACTTGTACTTTTTAATTGAATTTTATTCATTCACTCCACTTAAAACAGAAGTAATTTCAATATTTTAATATTTAAATTTCTTCATCTTCTTATTATAAAAAACCTGACCACGGGTATTTATTTTCTGGGTGCACGAATTTAAACAAATTCCTCTAGAATAATAAAATTCACAGTATCTTTTTGCTGTGATTTTTATAAGAGTCGGTAAACATCGACCAAAATTTGTGTCTTAGTAGGGTATAACAGACTGACTGAAGAGCCCACTGTTATACCTTGGGCGAAACTCAATTATTTCTGGAGTTGAGGTCACTTGTACTTTTTAATTGAATTGTATTCAGTCACTCCACTTAAAACAGAAGTAATTTCAATATTTTAATATTTAAATTTCTTCATCTTCTTATTATAAAAAACCTGACCACGGGTATTTATTTTCTGGGTGCACGAATTTAAACAAATTCCCCTAGAATAATAAAATTCACAGTATCTTTTTGCTGTGATTTTTATAAGACTCGGTAAACATCGACCAAAATTTGTGTCTTAGTACGGTATAACAGACTGACTGAAGAGTCCACTGTTATACCTTGGGCGAAACACAATTATTTCTGGAGTTGAGGTCACTTGTACTATTTAATTGAATTTTATTCATTTACTCCACTTAAAACAGAAGTAATTTCAATATTTTATTATTTAAATTTCTTCATCTTATTATAAAAAACCTGACCACGGGTATTTATTTTCTGGGTGCACGAATTTAAACAAATTCCCCTAGAATAATAAAATTCGCAGTATCTTTTTGCTGTGATTTTTATAAGAGTCGGTAAACATCGACCAAAATTTGTGTCTTAGTAGGGTATAACAGACTGACTGAAGAGCCCACTGTTATACCTTGGGCGAAACACAATTATATCTGGAGTTGAGGTCACTTGTACTTTTTAAGTAAAAACTTTTATTTCTTTAATGAATTGTTCTTCAAAAGAGACAGATATAACAAAATAATATTAAAATGCATAATTACAAACACAAATAAGAAATTTCAAACTAAATTATTTTTATACACCAAAGCACAGAACACAGTTGATGCATGAAACGAAAAAAGTAGTCGCTTTATCTTGCCGGTCGACACGGAGTGCCGCAGCTGAAGAAGAACGAAGAAAACATCGCTATCGAGGAGGAGCTTTCTTGGGTTTAGTCGGTGGCGTAGCCAAGTCCCTCTTGGTCGAGCTAAGAGGGACGAAGCTGCTTTCATTGCCAAGGGTGGTAGAGAAACGATGATTCTGATGGCCGCTGGTTCAGTCCTATCTCTGCGCGCCTTCGGTTGGGGCTCTTTATACGCGTTTCTAGGAACAGGAGCATTCTGTTATGGCGTTTGGAAACTCTGGACTGCCGAGGCTGAATAAAGCCGATGCCCCAAAGAGTCGAACCGAATTCGATGGATTAACCAATCTAACGAAATACCTAGCTGCTTGGGGCAAAGAATAAAACACGTTTTTAACTTTAACTAATCAAAAAATAACTTTTTAAATTGGATACATTAAATTCACGTTATATACAAATAAAATAGAACAATAATTTATCTACGCAAAACAAAAAACGAGCTTTGGACGGGTAAATTTTATTTTGGTCACTCGTCAGTGTCCATTTTTTTGGTTACTGCAAGCTGACAGCAGATTTTAGGTCTGTTCGTATAAATATTTCTTTTTCGAAGTTCCATAACAGACTTTTATAAAAGATCGAACTCTTGAATACCAATTATAAAAATATTTTATGGTGGAGATCTGTTATGCATCATAACAGAAAATTCATAGCAGAATAACAGATATGGCAGAATAGGCCTAAATCATCAACAATTTTTTTCTCATAGGCTATTTTTTGAAATTCGATATATTTTATTTTTTGTTAGCCGTATGTATAATTTTAGTACACACAATTTTTAATTATTATTATTAAACAAATATCAACCCAAAAAAGTAGAATACCAGGAATAATTTGACAAAAAGAACGTAAAATTGTGACAATAACTATTGCGTCGGGGTATCCCATTAAAAAAAAAATAGTTTGGGACATAACGAACAACCTTATACACATAACATATTCATGATAATCGGTAGGAGAGCAGCAGTTTTTATTTTGGCATCTAGATTATTGGTTTTACATGAAAGATCTAACTACTGTTGCTGAGTTTTGTTTTAACTATTTTCTTAAAATTGTTCTTTCCTTTTTTTGTAATAATTAAACTTTTTTTGAGCCATTAAAATGGAAATATTTGTGATTAAAATATATGTTGGCACAAATTTGATTTATCGGACATTTCTCATATTATTCTCAAACTTTGATGTCTGTTTCTGAAAAACAATAAGTTCTGAACTAAGTCCTTATATGTTTTATCATTGTTATCTCTTAGATTTGTTTTTACTTTTATCTGTAGTTTTTGTTTTTAAAGTTTTGTTATTTTCTTGTATTGTTTAAATGGAGTTACTTATTTTCTGAATTCATGTGGTATTTTTTTTTTGCAAAATGTAATTTCTTTTTTTGATTACTATTTTGCATAATAAAACAATATATTTTCCTATGTCTTTGGTAACGTTTTTATGAGCCTCAAATAGAATCAATTAAAAATATTTGCTTAGTTAATCTTTGTTCACTTCTTTGTCAATCAATCTCACATATATCACAGACTTTTTTAATCACATAAGTATTAAGGTGAAATAAAAAATACTGGTTCATAAATACAAACAAAAATAAATTAAATAAATAGTTTCAATAAAATGTTCAAAATTTTTGTTTGTAGTTTTTTTTTTTGTCAATTTTGAGTTTATTGATTTTTTATGTTTTTTTTTGTTTTAAATTTTAATAGAATATTAATATAATTAAACTTACAAAGTAATTTTTAGCGATTTTTATCAATCATAATATTTTGTTTATCTAAGACATGACTCTTATAGAAAAAAAGAAAATGCTCAAAGACTTTCAAGTATACACACCTAAACATATTTGTTTCGTCTTTCCGTTTTTGTTACTTTGTTTATTATAATCAATATTAATTTGAAACTGTTGCAATAGTGATTGTTTTTAAATCATATAAAGACTATCAGATGCACACACCTAGAAATTTTCTTTGACTTAGTGTTGAAATGTATTTAAACCTCAAAAGGCTTATTTTTCTTTTTTTTAGTTTTGTTTAAATGGACGTGCACTTGTAAAAATTAGGGGTTGTAAAAAAAATACGAACAAACAAAACAATTTACAATTATGTATTAAATTACGATATTTTTTACGTTCTTTCGACCTCAATGGTGCGACATTTAGTTTTATATATAAAAATGGAACAAAAATATATAAAAAATAAAAAAAAAATATTTCAAACAATCTATTATTTTGTTTGCTTGGGATATAATAAAAAAAAAATATCAAATAAACTTTTGTCACTGTTTTCAACAGTCTCTTTTTGTATAATTAATAAATTGTGTTTCTCTGTTTGCTTAATTATATATTTGTTTTCTATATGCGCATGGGATTTTTTCTTAAGTTTTTATTTAAAATTTCTTCAAGACTAAAATTTGTTAGGTTTTCTGTTGTTTGCATATTTTTTTTTAGTTTTTGACTTAAATTGGTATATTTTAAGGTTTTGTTCTTAATTTTTTAATTTATTACAATGTTTACATTTCAAACATTTATGTTTTAAAATTTTAACTTATCTTATATTTTCTTACAGAATATACCCCATACAATGTCTGTAATGATTTAATAGTATCCAGCCGCGTTGGAGTACCCCTGTTGGTATGTTTGTGTATCTGTAAATTAATTTGAGGGATTAAAACTTAGAATAATAAAACTTTTAAAATTGTTTTGAATAGAATATATATTTAAAAAAAAAAAAAAACTACTAATATCGACTTTCTGTCGATGCCCAAAAAAAAAAAAAAACATTTGGTCAATATGACTTTCTCTTATGATGTCTTATTAAGAAAATTGTTATATTCTTAAGGGTGTTTTTTGCTAAAAAAAAAAAAAAATATTCTGCTACAGTTTAAACATGACTGAATAGTAGATTTTTCTAATAAAACTAAATCCAAGCCAATACAGGCGCTCTATGATAAGTTATTAGTCGTTTTTATTTAACGATAACTGTATTTTTAGAACAACAGGGGCCCTATTACGTAAAACGATTATCGTTCAATTTGTATCGTTATCGTTAAAATGCGATTATGTAAAACGATAATTGTTTTAGTTTAACGATACTCGTTTTAGCTTACGGCTGACATTTGGCAGTAGCTTTCGTTATCGTTTATAGATTTATAATGTGTTGTGGTCTGCCGGTGGTATTTTTGTTTGTCTGCTGAGGTGTGAAAATTTAAATAAGAAGAACAATAAGTAAATTATGAGTGAAAATTAATATTGTGTTATTATTTATTTTATACGCGCAATTGTATTTGCTTTTATCAAAGCAATTGTATTTGCTAACTGCTTGTATGGAAAGCAACCGGGTATTGCGAAAAGTTATCTGCCTTATAGCCAAGCCAAAGTAAAGACCAAAATATTTACGGGATAATTGTAGTGGCCCGCCTGCAAATAAACAGAGGGATGGAAAAATTTAGGTTCATTTTATCTGATAAGAAAGTCTTGGCCGGTTCCTCTTTGGTATCTACCTGCTAAAAAGCCAAGAGTCGTACACAATTTTGTTATATTTGATATATTATATTGATCTTGCAATCGAAAGTTGCGAATTAATCCTTTTCATAAGCACATAAATGCTTCTTTGGTTAAACGAAAAACGTTAAAATTGCTTTCTTTTCGAATTCACCTTATCTAGCCAAAAACAAACCACAATGGACCAACATTTTTACAAAATAATGAAATTTTGTTGACTAAATATTTTAATTTTTGACAGTCATAAATAGGCGTGAAGTTGGTTGTGCTTCAAAAAAATAGTTTTTTTTTTCGGTTTAGATTGGCAACATCTTTATACTACCATTCTCGTTAAACATAATCGCTCTCTGTCGTGACTATCGTTTACGGTTGACGTCAGTATCGTTTACTTGCCGTTCGTTTCGTAATACGCAATAGGGCCCCAGGTACCGAAACCTCCTTAAAAAGAATGGTCAGTTGATGAAATTTTTTATTTAGCATGAAAATCAATAAACAAGAGAATCCATAAACATCTACGTTGAAAGGGTGTATTTTGAGGAGGAAGGGTAAGGTATGGAACTACTACCAAAAAACCTGTGATGAAGTTTGGTTCAAATGTTTTAAACAACCAATAATCAAAAAAAAATCCATACAAATATCTATGTTGATACAACGAAAATTCCGGGTTTTAACCTAAAATTCAATTTTTGTGTATTCGGAGTACATAATATGAAATGTGTTACATGATTTAAAAGTTATTTTTGAATTCTTAATCCAGTAAGACGATACAAACATGCCTCCAAAAATAAACGTAGTTTGAGATGTGCAACTTTGGAAGACGACTGTATTTTGTGTATGGACTCTTTTGTTTCTTGGTTCTCAAGACAAATGAAACACGCCATTTTTGGAAGAGGTTTTATTGTAATAACTCCACGCTCTCCCTTGCCTTTATAAAAATAACACCCTTTTACCATAGATATTTGTATTGATTCTTGATTCTCATAACAAATTAGATAATTATACAAATTTTCATAAATGTAACATTATTTTCATAGGGGTTCGTTAGTATTATACCAGTTTTACTAAAAATACAGAAACCTTTTGACTCCACCTGATACGTTAGTGTGATGCGGTCAAAACGGCAAGAATAAAAACCTCGCACAGCATATCACCGAGTGATCCCTCGACAAAAATCCATTTTATTAGGTTTAAAAACGATACGTATTCGAGTCTAGAGCACACAAAGTAAACGTAGTGTTCACACATATACGGATCCGTTTTCTGTTTTTTTTTTTATTTTCAAATCACTTTTTTCAAATGAAATTTGTATGGGACAAAAAAAAAAAAACAAAATATCGATGAGGGACCTCGAAATGTTAAAATTCTAAGCCCATTTGAGCCCCCCCCCCCCCCCAAAGGTTATTCATGGTATCATCAAAATCAAAGCAACTTCTTTCAATTTTACCTACCCTAATCTACAACGAATAGCTATCAAAACACAATTTGGAAAACTGTAATTCCGAGTTAGAGTCGAGTCGGTTCAAATTCATTTAAATTCTATGCATATACAATAAGAATCCAACAACAGGGTGAAAGTCATAAATATGTAACTTAGAATGAGGTAAATCATAATCAAAATTAAGTAAGCATGAACTATAAACAAGATAATTTTTACTTATTGTAATAGACAAACTTTTTGAAGTAAAAATTCTATTCTGTTCAATGCAAATTTATAATCAATAAAACAAACATTGGGTTAGCCCTGAACATGTGACTACGGTAGATGATTCCTTTCCTCTGATTGACAGCAAAGCCTTTTCCAATTCTATGATGATAATAAACTATCTAAAACAAAGTCTGATGATCGGCGTGGCAACCGTGAAATAGCTTAGCCTGCACCGAATAGTCAGTTTTGGTCGCCAGTTATAGAAAAAAGTTATACGGAAAAAAACTTTTTCAGTATTTCCCAAATTTTGCATTCTTTTTTAGTACAAACCTTAAGCCCGTATGATACTACATTTTTTTCTCATTTTTAATTCATTAAATCATGACTTATTGTCAGCAAAGAGGAAAAGAGAAAATAGTATTTTTTTATGAAAAGGACGACATTATGTTTTGACAATTACAAAAACTAGTGTTCTCATGAGTCCAGTGTTTCCTTTTTTTTTGTAGCCAGTGTACTTTGAAATAATTTTTAATTTTCAATTTCTGAAAAGTCAAAAAAAAAGCTGCCAGAATCTGAAATATGTTCATTTTTAATAAATTTTTTGTGACTTTTTTACATTAATGTGGTTTTTGTGTACGGCGCTCACTCCTATCGGTATTTTCAATTATAAGTTGTTTGAACTACTCTAGTTTCATTTTTAATGCCTTAAAAATGAGAAAAAAATGTAGTATCATACGGGCTTTACTTCGATTAAACTTTGAAAGTGTAGCTTAAAAATTTCTTTTGTTCATTTTTCAAACTTTAAATAATTAGTATTTGTACCTAAAGGCTTTCATAGTTTAATATCTTAGAAAGTTTTTAATAATATGGTTGTTAATTATTTAGTTCACTTACCATAACCGGCATAAGCCCTGTCATCATACGATTGACCCTGCTGGGAATAATCAGATGATGGTGCGCTATAATCAACAGCAGGTGCTCCGTATGTCTGTGTATAATCTTGACCATAAGTTTGATATCTTGTATCTGGTTGGCTTCCATATCCAGTATTGCTATTAAAAGTTACAGATGTTAATTAAAAGTTCATTGAAATAAGTAAATATTTTTTTTAAAAGCCGTATTGAGCCCTTGCTTCACCGCACTATTTAGAAGGAAAGAATAGCATGTTATCATACTGGATTTTGAATTATGTGTTATTTATCTTATTAAATCCCATTTCAGGGTAGCATCCAGTTGAAACTAGGGATATATTACAAAGAACGCTGTCTAGAGTATGGTTCAAATCCACACATCCAGATAAGCAGTCAATCACTATACCCACTGTGTCATTGCCACCCGCAAATCATTTGTAAGCACTTAATAGAAAAATGGCATCTCAGAACACAAAGATATAAAACAACACTTGTATTACCGTAACTTAAACAAAAATGTTTTGATTTTAAACTATAGTTTAGCGTAAATTAGGTATATATAGTTTAAAATAAAAATACAAACATTTTGTCACCGTCGAACAAAAATACTAGATCAATAATATTTTGTGTTACCTATATCCAGAGTATTGACTCTGATCGTATTCGCCATGCTGTGAATACCCTCCGCTTGTTTGAGCTGTAGTTCCGTAACTGGACTGTGGATACCCATTATATGATGTTTGAGCAGCTGACGTTGAGTATTGTTGAGCATACGGATCAACAGCTTGAGATGGATCTTGGTAAGAGTGGTGGCTAAAAAGATGAAAAACTATTCTAAATAATACGTTCTACACAGCCAAAAAAAAGCTTACCCTTGAGAGGACGGGTGAGATGTTGCGTAGCCTGAATTTGCATGAGATGTTGCTTGAGATGTTTGGTGATACTTCGGAGCCATTGGTCGTTGTGAATATGGTCCAGAATCGTACCGACCACGTTTCGGACCGGGAGGCCCACCAGGCGCACCACGTTTCAGTGTCGGCACTGGAGCTACTTGAGTGTTTGCGTTGTGTGACATGGGAGGCCGCGGCATTCCTTGGCCATACCCGCCACGACCACGTGGTGGACCACCTCGCCTCATCATGCCGTTTGGATCACCAAATGTTGAACCATTTGAATGTGGTATGTAACTTCCTCGGCTCCCACGCATCCCAGGAGGACCACCACGCCCGCGTGGCATTCCTCGCATAGGTGGCATACCATTTGATGGTACTGGAGCCACTGTAGTTTGTGTTGTAGTTGCTTGCGATGTTGATGCATCTGTTGCGCCGCTCGTAGGTGTTGGTGTTGTAGATATTGGTGTAACTGTTTTATTGTTTTCAGCGCCAGTATGTTGTTTGGGAGCTAGAAATAATTGTTTAATACATGTTATGACTTGAACAAAACAACATTTAGGCCTATTCGGCGAAATCTTTTATTCTGTTAATCTGTTATTCTGTTATGAATTTCTATACAAAAGTTTGATCTGTCAAAAAATCTTTTATGAAATATAATTTTGGTATTCGGCATGCCAAACTGTTATGAAATCTGTTAAGAAATCTGCTATGAGTGCTGTCAATAGTTCGAAACTATCAACAAATCTTTTACGAACCGCATTTTTGGTATTCAGCATATCACAATCTGTTATGGAATCTTTTATGAATCATAAAAGAATAAAAGACAGATATTTGTGACTTTTATTGTAAAAGAATTCAATAAATAAAGTTAAACTTGGTATTTAATCTTTTATTTTGTCCATGAAATGTTTATACAGGGAGACAAATGTAAGAAAATAAGAATAAATAAGAATATACATGTTGATATAGGTACACAAATTATTTTAACACAAAATCACTTTTTTACACGAGAGCACAAACACTTTTGATGGAACAAAGATTTGGTAGATGTAGGATGTTACCGATGTGGAAAAATTAAATTCTTGATTATTTTATTAATTAAATAGAAGAATTCTAGGACAAATTGACCACCACTCCACAGGTTACTTTCAGTGATGAATTTTGAATTGAATTGATTTTTATTGAGAATTTAAAATGTGTTTTACATAGTTGAAAAATTCAAACTCATATATATACTTAAGAGTACAAAGGAAAATACTGCGGCTATAATGTACTGCCAGCTTTGTCTTTTACAATTTTGTTCGCCTCAAGGCTGTTTTTATAAAAATGTTATATTGCTCCTGCTCTAAGAGCACTAACAGTTACGTGTTGGCTTATGGGTGCAACAAAGAATATATACATATAATACAAATTCCTAATGATAACTTAAAAATAGACTAACCTAAAATGACTTCTGCTGAGCACTGGAGATACACTAATTACAGCAAAAGAAATATAATTAATAAATATTTGTTTCATGTGTTAGAGTCAGTGCGCTCTATGATAGTACATTCGTATTATAAATTAAATCAATTACTGGAATTTGAATTTATACAATTAAACATTGGACATTTTAAGAGCGAAAGCGCTTGAAAAAATAAATAGATTTGTGACTTTTACAATGTATGTACATTAGAAATTTAAACATTTTTATATGGTTCACTTTTGAAAATCACTAGCTTTATAGTTTTTTTTTTTGTATTTTAAAACTGTTCAGCTTCACTTCGTCTGTGGTGGTTAAGTTGTTGGTGCAGGTTGGTTATTCCTGTGGCCAGATTGTAGCCCGACAGGGTACCACATTAGCAGATGTTGCATGTTACCATCTATGTCATCTCAGTAGAGGTTACGATGTACGGCGTAGATGGTCAGGTGCCTCGTCTGAGCTAGGGACAGAGATAGTTATTATCAGCCTCGTTAGGCAGCTGAAGTGATTACTGCTTTTCGCCTGGTCCGTTTTAACGGGAAACGGAGAAACGTTCAATATTTAGTTCTGGGAACTAGACAGTTGCTGGAGAGTGGACTCCGGTTTACCAGGATATAAAACTTCCTCCCCACAAAGAGGTTCCATCCTGGGTTTGATTGTACAATTATTTTAAAATAATTAAAAATTACTGTTTAATGCATATTTTTTTTTTTATTAATAAAAAAAACTGTAGATGCTTGGTTGCGCAAAAGGCACAACCAGCCACTTTGCTGACCTCTACCAAACCCTTCGAGATGAAATAGTTTATTTGCCTACAACAGATCAGCTGATTATTGATAACAGATTTTAGGTTTGTTCCTATAAAAATTTCCTTTTCGAAGTTCCATAGCACACTTTTATAAAAGTTCGAAATCCTGAATACCAATTATAAAAGATCTTTTACGATTTATAACAGAAAATTCATAGCAGAATAACAGATCTGGCGGATTAGGCCGTATTATTAAAATAGAAGCACCAATAAAGAGATTTGTTTAAGCCCGTATGATACTACATTTTTTTTCTCATTTTTAATTCATTAAATCATGACTTATTGTCAGCAAAGAGGAAAAGAGAAAACAATATTTTTTATGCAAAGAATGACATTATGTTTTGACAAGTACAATGTCCACAAAAGTAAATATACACCAAAAACTAGTGTTCTCTTGAGTCCAGTGTATACTTTTTTTGCAGTCACAGTGTTCTTTGAAATAATTTTTAATTTTCAATTTCTGAAAAGTCAAAAAAAAATCTGCCAGAATCTGAAATATGTTCATTTTTAATACTTTTTTTTTTTGACATTTTTAGATTAATGTGGTTATTGTATACGGGCTCTCTCATATCGGTATTTTCAATTATAAATTGTTAGTTTGAACTACTCTAGTTACATTTTTAATGCCTTAAAAATGAGAAAAAAAATGTAGTATCATAGGGGCTTTACTATGTTTTTTTTTTTTTAAAGAGAATTTTTGCATGTATCTATATCTATATATCTACATATATGTATCTTTATAAATATATATATATAAATTAATTGCTGTTCGTTTGTCTCGCTAAAACTGGAGAATGGCTGGACCGAGTGAGCTAATTTTGATCTTGAAATATTTGTGGAAGTTCAGGGAGCGGTGAGAAAAGGTGGCGTTGAACACCACTTCGACATTGCGTAATTGGCATTACTTAAGGCGTTCAACGCCAATTTGTCTTTTCTCTTTTGTGGAACGCTGTCATTAATTTTTGTTTGGTATTCGGTTAGTCGTTTTCATAACAAAAACGACGAGAAATTCGTAAACGAGAGTATGAAAAATACGACAAAATGTAAGACTTTTTTAACTTATTTTCGTACATAATTTTAAGAATCTTTATTTAGGGTTAAAGTAACAAGTCAAGGACAAATGAAAAGGCTTGTTGAGCTCATGGAGCAAAATCAAAACCTTGCAAAAAAACTATAAAAGAGGTATCTCTTCAACGGCAAGCAGGAATGTTGAACGGGAGATGTCGGCAGAGGATTTAAATTCGCTTGGACCACCGTTAAGAAATGGAAAAGAATGGCAAAAAGTAAGGGGATTTTACATTTTATAACAAAAAATTAATATTTGTGAGTTAGGTCTAGTTTGATGCAAAATTTAAAGTGACAAAAAAAACTTGTATACAACAAAAAAGAAGTGCAGCACAGGAGGAGGAACATTCAAACAAAAGTATTTGAATAACGTTGACGAATCAATAGTCAGGCACAGGCATTGAATGAAGTATATCGCATATCGATTAATTTTATCGATCAATAACAGCATTCAAAAACACTAAGAATTTATTCGTTGTTTTTGTATTTAACAAACCAAATATTCACTTAAAAATATTTTATATGGCAGAACAACGTTTGCCGGGTCAGCTAGTACAGAAATTATCAAACTTTATTTAAAAACAATGAAACAGGGCATTGTAAGAAATACCGTTTTTTTTTAATATTTTTTTTCTGTTTTAAGTGTTTTTATTCCAGAAAATTTTACCTTTTGTTTACCTTAAAGCAAAAATGTAGTCGGTAACCCGATAGTTAAATACAAATTATTACTTATTGCCTAAAATCTTTAAAATGCAACCTTAATTGTACGACTCTTAATAAGAAGAAAAAGAAATGGATGTAGAGTCTACTACTTTGGTATAGAGCAGGACATGACAGAAGGTGAGGAATCCGTTGTTGATATCACTTTTCTTAAAGCTCTGTTCATATAAAACAAAATGTCCAGTAGAAATCCCGGTTCAAATTTCAGCTTCTTTATATAAAATGTGTGCTCCTTTATTTTATAACTTTTGACGAATAGGAGACATACATGGTTTGTGATGTACTTGTGATGTAACTAGGCTGAGGTTTAGCTCGTCGGTTTACCGGGGTTCTATCTAAAGAAGTACTCAACTTCAGATTTAGGTCGATTAATTTTATTATCAACAATTAAAAAATATTTTACATAGAATGGTTGTATATCAATTTCATGGTGTCCACTATTTTTAAAAATAAATTTCCCTGACTTTCCCTGACCAATTTCAAAATTTTCCCTGACCAAAAAATCAGGAAAACAATTTTTCATGAGTAGTACGTATTAATATTGCACAAAGTGGTAGAAAATGTACGTATTTGAATGGAGTTAATTAAACCTTAGGCAAAAAGAACTCACCTTGTATTTTTCAAAGATCTATCTGAAGGTATACAGAGTAAACAAATCCTTTTTTCATTAGTTTTTCTTTAATACTTTGTGTATTTTTTGCTCGATTTAAGCCATTTTTGGAATTAAGTTCTTTGAACCCATGATAGAATACCTGAATTTTTAAAGTTATGTTTAGGGGTCGCAAGCATCAATTTTATGCAAAACGCATTTTTTACTTACTTACTTAGGTCCTTGGACTTATTACGTCCGTGATGTTTCCCTTACGGGACATAGGGCCTCCACTACACCTACGCGCCATCGTGTACGATTTCTTGAAATATATTTCAGCTCTCTCCAACTTTTCCCCAGTCGTGCAGATTCCTGTTCGACCGTTCTTCGCCATGTACTTCTAGGCCGGCCCACTTGTCTTCCCTCCTTTGTGAGCGGGTTCCACTGCATTGCTTAAGATGCAATGCACCGATCGCCACTTTCTTATTCGTATAATGGTGTCTATGGGCTCCTGACCCATTCTCGCATGATGTTCGGCATTGGAGATACGGTTGGGCCAGAAAATCCTCAAGATGTTTCGTAGACATCTATTAACGAAGGTTTGCAGCTTTCTAGTGACAGTGTCAGTGACTTTCCAAGTGCTGCAGCCGTAAAGCAGAACGGATTCAACATTGGACCGGAATAGTCGTAGCTTGGTTTTTAAGCTAAAAGAGAGCTAAAAGAGTTTCTCCATATTTTGGACAGCATTCCGAACGCAGCCTTTGCTTTTCTGATTCAACTGTTTACGTCCAGTTCAGTTCCGCCACCCGTAGAGACAATACTCCCAAGATATTGGAAATCCTCTACCATCTCTACCGGTTGTCCAGAAATATTTACTTGGATTGATGAGGAAGTTCCAAGGCTGATCCTTTTAGTTTTTGCCGAGTTGATCTTAAGCCCTACGATATCTGCTTCTCTCTCCACCCTTGTTGTCATTTGATGGGATGGAGATCCATGATCATATGAGAGAGTAAGCATACGTCGTCCGCGTAGTCCAGATGTTTGAGTTGAGATTGCAGAGTCTACTGAATTCCTCCATTTCCATTTGACAAAGCTGCGTGCAGTACGTCACTTATCATCAACAGGAACAGTATTGGTGACAGTATACAGCCTTGCCTAACTCCACTTTGGATTTCAAACTCCTCCGACAGCCTACCTTTGTGCAAAACGTGACACTTGGATCCATCATATTTAGCCTTGATAATAGCAATCAATTTATCAGGGATGCCCCTCCTACGCAAAGCAAGCCAAATAAATTCTCTATTGACACTGCCCTTTTCAAAATCGATGAACAGCAGGTGGAGTGGTGATCGATATTCAACGCACTGTTCGATGATGATCCGCGAGGTGTTGATGACAGGAAGATCCAGTGCGGAAACCTGCTTGTTCGGCGTCGAGTGTGTCTTCGAGGTGGTCTTTAATTCGGTCCAATACTATCCTTGCTATTATCTTGGCTACTGCAGGCAGAACGCATATTCCTCTCCAGTTTTCGCACTGTGTGAGATCTCCTTTCTTTGGGAGCTTGACAATCATTCCTTTTTTCCACTCTTCAGGAAAGCTCTCTGTTTCCCAACCTCTCTTAATAAGTGGTTGCAGTAGCTCGCTCGATGTTGTTGGGGCTGCTTCTAAGAGCTCTGTAGGATACCGTCAAGTCCAACCGCTTTGTTGTTCTTCAGTGCTTTGATGGCGGTGATAATTTCTTCTTTACTGGGGGCTACGGTGCGTATTCGGAAAATTGTTACAAAGCACTTTTTGGAGCATTTAATTTGTAAAAAAAAAACAAATATTAGTTCACAAAATAGTGGGTGCTTTCAAGAAATGCTATGTCCAAATTTGGAAGTCCTCAATTGGAAAAAAAAATTCATTCTGATCTACAGTCCTGCACACCCAATATTTGGTCAACTGCAAAAAATAGAAATGGAAAAAAACTGCAAACTACTGCGTTGGTACCGTTACTCTAGCTGAAAGTTGCCAATCCAACTTCACAGACGTTGCAAGGGTGCTACACGAACAGGTATAAATAATTATCTAGAGTCATTTGAATGGTAATAACCTTTTTTTTACAGTAAAACTGTAAAACAGTTTTTAACGACCTACAAAAACCAGCTCGAAAATTTGTCGTAATATAGCAAAAAAGTCTTTGGCACGGCAGGATAAATTGCTTGAAATTATTGAGTGGCATTTTTGAGAAAATTTAATGTGTTTGGCGCATACATTTATTAAACAATTGTCTATTCTCCAGCTGGATAAATGACCCCAAACCTACTTGAGAAACAAGTCTAGCGAGTTTCCAATCACTTCAGAAAATCAGTTTTGAAATTTGAATTCCTTTTCAATGATTTTCTTTTGAAATGTAACCTTTAATTTAGTAAGCTTTATTTTTAATTTCTTGTCGCCCGATATGCCGCCCCCGGCAAAGTGCCGCTCGGGGCCAGTGCCAGTGTTTCGGGTCGGCCCGAAACTAAACTAATTTTAAGAGTTTACTAGTTTTGGCCGGCCCGAAACTAAATTCAATTATAGAGTTTAGTTTCGGGTCGATTTAAGAGAGCGACAAGAAACATTTTGTTGTTATTTTGTTGATTAAAAATGTGTACAGCATTACAATACAGAACTTTGAAATATAGAATTCTAAAAGTACAGAATGTTGTAATTCAGAATATTTAATTTACAGAATAATGAAATACAGAGTTATAGTCACACATAATTTTTGAGTAACAGAATTTAGGAATAGGGAATAACGACCCGTTCCCTTCTACCAAAACAGCAACCTGTGTCAATTTCATTGAAATCGATCAAAAAAACATTTTTTCGAACCACCCTACTGCGCAAATAATTGTTTTCTTTCATAATTCTACCAAAACAGCAACCTACGTCAATTTCATTGAAATCGATCAAAAAACAATTTTTTCGAACCGCCCTGCTGTGCAAATTATTGTTTTCTTTCATTAGTTTACCATAACTAAAGGCCGTTAAAAGCTATAATGAATCAATAATTCAACGAGTCCAATTAAATAATGCCAATTCTTCTACTTGGCTGATGTATTTCAGTAGTATATAGAATTTGTATTTTAAAAAACACACTTCATTACAGGTTATGCAAGCTTAAAATTAAAAAAAATGTATAGGTGTGAATATTTTCGTGTTAAGGCTGTCTAATGTACGAAAACCTTCCAGTATTCTTTTAGCAAATTGAATATTATTTAGAAAGGCCCTTTGTTGTTATCAGGTTATTAAAAAGGCTTCTTGAGCTCATGAAACAAAATCAACATAAAAGAGGTATCTCTTCAACCGCAAGCTGGAGTGTTGAATGGGAGTCGTCGGCAGAGGATTTAAATTCGCTGGACCACCGTTAAGAAATAGAAAAGAATGGCAAAATGAAAGGGGATCTTACATTTTATAACAAAAAATTAATTTTTGTGTGTTAGGTCTGGTTTGATGCAAAATTTAAAGTGAAAAAAAAAAACATGTATACAACAAAAAAGAAGTGCAGCACAGGAGGAGGATCATTCAAACAAAAGTATTTGAATAACGTTCACCAATCAATAGTCAGGCACAGGCATTGAGTGAACACGTCAGTCCATCAGGATCGTTCTACAGTACTTCTGGCAAACTCGTTGCAGTTACTTCGTCCACACTGGAGAAGTCTAAAAATTACTCAGCAGCGGTTGAAATTACAACTCCGACTCCTACAAATCCATCATCAACCACAACCACTGCCACGCCTGCATATGAGATAATTTATGAGATGTGTGTTTTAGGTCCCACATTGGATGACCAGGAAGAGCCAACAATAGAAGATATATTTGAGGATAAAAAAAATTTGAGACAGAAAACAAAAACAAAAAGGTAAATGTTTTTCAAAAGATGTTGGAAAAGCAAACACAAGTCTAAGAAAAATTATTCACCAGCATTGGCGAATCTTTAAAGGATACGAGAAAAAAACCTAAAGAAATCTGATAAGTCTAATGGACTGTGTTCTGTATTTTGAAATAAACTGTTCCTAGCTATGAAGCATTTGATGTCTTTTGTCTTTTTAGAAATAAAAAAAAATTTGGTAGTCAAATTTCATAGCTGTAGTCCAATCTTATTGGTCTGTTTTGTTGGAATACAAAACACTTCTGTTTCAGAAATACAAAATATGTAAAAGTGTATGTATCTACATAAAGAAATTTTGTAACTTAACCAAATTAATTATTTCTCTCAATTTCGTATGTACGTGTTTTGTGACATGTGAAAGTTTTGTAAAATACGACATTTAAGAATAAATACATCATGGACATACCGTTTTTCAAAAGTAAGTACAACAATTTGGTCTAATATTGTGTTTTATTGAGAAAAATCCTTTTTTTTTTAAGAAACTCGACCAGTAAAACACAATATTAGACCAAATTGTTGTACTTACTTTTGAAAAACACAAGCCCTCAGTTATTGCCGGTAGTATAAATTTTATTGATTACATTCGATTAATTTTATCGATCAATAACAGCATTCAAAAACACTTAGAATTTATTCGTAATTTTTTTATTTAACAAACCAAATATTCACTAAAAAATATTTTATATGGCAGAACAACGTTTGCCGGGTCAGATAGTACAGAATAAAAACTCCTTATTTGGTGTGATTCTGGTCAGCATGCGTTTTAAAAATACAAAATTAAAATCGATGGCCCAAAAGCTCATGGATAACGAGAGACTTGTTATTTGCAAATCAACTGCCAGAAAAGGAGGGGAACTTAATATTTTTGCGGAACCCTAACGGCTAAGATGAGAGGAACATTTTCATGACAAATTATACTTTTGGAAAATTTGTCAATTTGTTTTCAAAATTTTACGTACCTACTATTTTTGTTTTCAAAATTTTACGTACCTACTTTTTTTGTCTTCAAAATTCAATTCTCCAAGCAACGAAAAAAACGAATTTTATAAATAATCAACCGGTAATTATCAAACTTTGAAACAATGAAACAGGGCATTGTGAGAGTTACCGTTTTTTTTTTCGGTTTTAAGTGTTTTTATTCCAGAATATTTTACCTTTTGTTTACCTTTAAGCAAAAATGTAGTCGGTAACCCGATAGTTAAAAACAAATTATAACTTTATGCCTAAAATCTTTAAAATGCAACCTTAATTGTCCGACTCTTAATAAGAAGAAAAAGAAATGGATGTAGAGTCTACTACTTTGGTATAGAGCAGGACATGACAGAAGGTGAGGAATCCGTTGTTGATATCACTTTTCTTAAAGCTCTGTTCATATAAAACAAAATGTCCAGTAGAAATCCCGGTTAAAATTTCAGCTTCTTTATATAAAATGTGTGCTCCTTTATTTTATAAGTTTTGACGAATAGGAGACATACATGGTTTGTGATGTACTTGTGATGTAACTAGGCTGAGGTTTAGCTCGTCGGTTTACAGGGGTTCTATCTAAAGAAGTACTCAACTTCAGATTTAGGTCAATTAATTTTAATATCAACAATTAAAAATTATTTTACATAGAATGGTTGTATATCAATTTCATGGTGTCTACTATTTTTCAAAATAAATTTCCCTGACTTTCCCTGACCAATTTCAAAATTTTACCTGACTAAAAAATCAGAAAAAAAATTTTTCATGAGTAGTACGTATTAATATTGCACAAATATTGCACAAAGTGGTAGAAAATGTACGTATTTGAATGGAGTTAATTAAACCTTAGGCAAAAAGAACTCACCTTGTATTTTTCAAAGATCTATCTAAAGGTATACAGAGTAAACAAATCCTTTTTTCCTTAGTTTTTCTTTAATACTTTGTGTATTTTTGGAATACCTGAATTTTTAAAGTTATGTTTAGGGGTCGCAAGCATCAATTTTATACAAAACGCATTTTTTACTTACTTACTTACTTAGGTCCTCGGACTTATTACGTCCGTGATGTTTCCCTTACGGGGCATAGGGCCTCCACTACACCTACGCGCCATCGTGTACGATTTCTTGAAATATATTTCAGCTCTCTCCAACTTTTCCCCAGTCGTGCCGATTCCTGTTCGACCGTTCTTCGACATGTACTTCTAGGCCAGCCCACTTGTCTTCCCTCCTGTGTGAGCTGGTTCCACTTCATTGCTTGAGATGCAATGCACCGATCGCTATTTCGAAGCGAATGGCCAATCCACTGCCACTTTCTTCTTCGTATAATGGTGTCTATGGGCTCCTGACCCGTTCTCGCATGATGTTCGGCATTGGAGATACGGTTGGGCCAGAAAATGCTCAAGATGTTTCGTAGACATCTATTAACGAAGGTTTGCAGCTTTCTAGTGACAGTGTCAGTGACTTTCCAAGTGCTGCAGCCGTAAAGCAGAACGGATTCATTGGAGCGGAACAGTCGTAGCTTGGTCTTTAAGCTAAAAGAGTTGTTTCTCCATATTTTGGACAGCATTCCGATCGCAGCCTTTGCTTTTCTGATTCAACTGTTTACGTCCAGTTCAATTCCGCCACCCGTAGAGACAATACTCCCAAGATATTGGAAATCCTCTACCATCTCTACCGGTTGTCCAGAAATATTTACTTGGATTGATGAGGAAGTTCCAAGGCTGATCCTTTTAGTTTTTGCCGAGTTGATCTTAAGCCCTACGATATCTGCTTCTCTCTCCACCCTTGTTGTCATTTGATGGGATGGAGATCCATGATCATATGAGAGAGTAAGCATACGTCGTCCGCGTAGTCCAGATGTTTGAGGTGAGATTGCAGAGTCTACTGAATTCCTCCATTTCCATTTGACAAAGCTGCGTGCAGTACGTCACTTATCATCAACAGGAACAGTATTGGTGACAGTATACAGCCTTGCCTAACTCCACTTTGGATTTCAAACTCCTCCGACAGCCTACCTTTGTGCAAAACGTGACACTTGGATCCATCATATTTAGCCTTGATAATAGCAATCAATTTATCAGGGATGTCCCTCCTACGCAAAGCAAGCCAAATGAATTCTCTATTGACACTGCCCTTTTCAAAATCGATGAACAGCAGGTGGAGTGGTGATCGATATTCAACGCACTGTTCGATGATGATCCGCGAGGTGTTGATGACAGGAAGATCCAGTACGGAAACCTGCTTGTTCAGCGTCGAGTGTGTCTTCGAGGTGGTCTTTAATTCGGTCCAATACTATCCTTGCTATTATCTTGGCTACAGCAGGCAGAACGCATATTCCTCTCCAGTTTTCGCACTGTGTGAGATCTCCTTTCTTTGGAAGCTTGACAATCATTCCTTTTTTCCACTCTTCAGGAAAGCTCTCTGTTTCCCAAGCTCTCTTAATAAATGGTTGCAGTAGCTCGCTCGATGTTGTTGGGGCTGCTCCTAAGAGCTCTGCAGGATACCGTCAAGTCCAACCGCTTTGTTGTTCTTCAGTGCTTTGATGGCGGTGATAATTTCTTCTTTACTGGGGGCTACGGTGCGTATTCGGAAAATTGTTACAAAGCACTTTTTGGAGCATTTAATTTGTAAAAAAAAAAACAAATATCAGTTCACAAAATAGTGGGTGCTTTAAAGAAATGCTATGTCTAAATTTGGAAGTCCTCAATTGGAAAAAAAAATTCATTCTGATCTACAGTCCTACACACCCAATATTTGGTCAACTGCAAAAAATAGAAATGGAAAAAAACTGCAAACTACTGCGTTGGTACCGTTACTCTAGCTGAAAGTTGCCAAGCCAACTTCACAGACGTTGCAAGGGTGCTACACGAACAGGTATAAATAATTATCTAGAGTCATTTGAATGGTAATAACCTTTTTTTTTTACAGTAAAACTGTAAAACAGTTTTTAACGACCTACAAAAACCAGCTCGAAAATTTGTCGTAATATAGCAAAAAAGTCTTTGGCACGGCAGGATAAATTGCTTGAAATTATTGAGTGGCATTTTTGAGAAAATTTAATGTGTTTGGCGCATACATTTATTAAACAATTGTCTATTCTCCAGCTGGATAAATGACCCCAAACCTACTTGAGAAACAAGTCTAGCGAGTTTCCAATCACTTCAGAAAATCAGTTTTGAAATTTGAATTCCTTTTCAATGATTTTCTTTTGAAATGTAACCTTTAATTTAGTAAGCTTTATTTTTAATTTCTTGTCGCCCGATTTGCCGCCCCGGCAAAGTGCCGCCCGGGGCCAGTGCCAGTGTTTCGGGTCTTAAAACTAATTTTAAGAGTTTACTAGTTTTGGCCGGCCCGAAACTAAATTCAATTATAGAGTTTAGTTTCGGGTCGATTTAAGAGAGCGACAAGAAACATTTTTTGTTATTTTGTCGATTAAAAATGTGCAATGCATTGCAATACAGTATTTTAAATTTTCCAGAATTTTAATATAGAATTTTGGATTTACAGAATTTTGAAATATAGAATTCTGAAAGTACAGAATTTTGTAATTCAGAATATTTAATTTACAGAATAATGAAATACAGAGTTATAGTCACACATAATTTTTGAGTAACAGAATTTAGGAATAGAGAATAACGACCCGTTCCCTTCTCCAAAACAGCAACCTGTGTCAATTTCATTGATATCGATCAAAAAAATATTTTTTGAACCACCCTACTGCGCAAATTATTGTTTTCCTTCATAATTCTACCAAAACAGCAACCTACATCAATTTCATTGAAATCGATCAAAAAACAATTTTTTCGAACCGCCCTGCTGTGCAAATTATTGTTTTCTTTCATTAGTTTACCATAACTAAAGGCCGTTAAAAGCTATATTGAATCAATAATTCAACGAGTCCAATTAAATAATGCCAAGTCTTCTACTTGGCTGATGTATTTCAGTAGTATATAGAATTTGTATCTTAAAAAACACACTTCATTACAGGTTATGCAAGCTAAAAATTAAAAAAAATGTAAAGGTGTGAATATTTTCGTGTTAAGGCTGTCTAATGCACGAAAACATTCAAGTATTCTTTTAGCAAATTGAATGTTATTTAGAAAGGCCCTTTGTTGTTATCAGGTTATTAAAAAGGCTTCTTGAGATCATGAAACAAAATCAACACCTTGCAAAAAAAAAAACTATAAGAGAGGTATCTCTTCAACCGCAAGCTGGAGTGTTGAATGGGAGTCGTCGGCAGAGGATTTAAATTCGCTGGACCACCGTTAAGAAATAGAAAAGAATGGCAAAATGAAAGGGGAAAATTAATTTTTGTGTGTTAGGTCTGGTTTGATGCAAAATTTAAAGTGAAAAAAAAACATGTATACAACAAAAAAGAAGTGCAGCACAGGAGGAGGATCATTCAAACAAAAGTATTTGAATAACGCTGACCAATCAATAGTCAGGCACAGGCATTGAGTGAACACGTCAGTCCATCAGGATCGTTCTACAGTGCTTCTGGCAAACTCGTTGCAGTTACTTCGTCCACACTGGAGAAGTCTAAAAATTACTCAGCAGCGGTTGAAATTACAACTCCGACTCCTACAAATCCATCATCAACCACAACCACTGCCACGCCTGCATATGAGATAATTTATGAGATGTGTGTTTTAGGTCCCACATTGGATGACCAGGAAGAGCCAACAATAGAAGATATATTTGAGGATAAAAAAAATTTGAGACAGAAAACAAAAACAAAAAGGTAAATGTTTTTCAAAAGATGTTGGAAAAGCAAACACAAGTCTAAGAAAAATTATTCACCAGCATTGGCGAATCTTTAAAGGATACGAGAAAAAAACCTAAAGAAATCTGATAAATCTAATGGACTGTGTTCTGTATTTTGAAATAAACTGTTCCTAGCTATGAAGCATTTGATGTCTTTTGTCTTTTTAGAAATAAAAAAAAATTTGGTAGTCAAATTTCATAGCTGTAGTCCAATCTTATTGGTCTGTTTTGTTGGAATACAAAACACTTCTGTTTCAGAAATACAAAATATGTAAAAGTGTATGTATCTACATAAAGAAATTTTGTAACTTAACCAAATTAATTATTTCTCTCAATTTCGTATGTACGTGTTTTGTGACATGTGAAAGTTTTGTAAAATACGACATTTAAGAATAAATACATCATGGACATACCGTTTTTCAAAAGTAAGTACAACAATTTGGTCTAATATTGTGTTTTACTGAGAAAAAATCCTTTTTTTAAGAAACTCGACCAGTAAAACACAATATTAGACGAAATTGTTGTACTTACTTTTGAACAACACAAAGCACAAGCCCTCAGTTATTGCTGGTAGTATAAATTTTATTGATTACATTCGATTAATTTCATCGATCAATAACAGCATTCAAAAACGCTTAGAATTTATTCGTTATTTTTTTATTTAAGATACCAAATATTCACTATAAAATATTTTATATGGCAGAACAACGTTTGCCGGGTCAGATAGTACAGAATAAAAACTCCTTATTTAGTGTGAATCTGGTCAGCATGCGTTTTAAAAATACAAAGTTAAAATCGATGGCCCAAAAGCTCATGGATAACGAGAGACTTGTGATTTGCAAATCAACTGCCAGAAAAGGAGGGGAACTTCATATTTCTGCGGATTCCTAACGGCTAAGATGAGAACAACATTTTCATGGCAAATTATACATTGGAAAATTTGTCAATTTGTTTTCAAAATTGTACGTACCTACTATTTTTGTTTTCAAAATTGTACGTACCTACTTTTTTTGTCTTCAAAATTCAGTTCTCCAACCAACCAAACCAACCAACTTCATATTAAAAAAAAAAAAAACGAAAAAAAGAATTTTATAAATAATCAACCGGTAATTATCAAACTTTGAAACAATGAAACAGGGCATTGTAAGAGTTCCGGTTTTTTTTTTATATTTTTTTCTGTTTTAAGTGTTTTTATTCCAGAATATTTTACCTTTTGTTTACCTTTAAGCAAAAATGTAGCCGGTAACCCGATAGTTAAATACAAATTATAACTTTATGCCTAAAATCTTTAAAATGCAACCTTAAGTGTGCGGTTCTTAATAAGAAGAAAAAGAAATGGATGTAGAGTCTACTACTTTGGTATAGAGCAGGACATGACAGAAGGTGAGGAATCCGTTGTTGATATCACTTTTCTTAAAGCTCTGTTCATGTCGAGTGGTAGGTATCATATAAAACTAAATGTCCGGTAGAAATCCCGGTTAAAATGTCAGCTTCTTTATATAAAATGTGTGCTCCTTTATTTTATAACTTTTGACGAATAGAAGACAGATATGGTTATGCAAGCTAAAAATTAAAAGAAAAATTTATAAAAGGGAATATTTCCGTGTTAAGGATGCCTAATGTACGGAAACGATCCAGAATTATTCTTTTAGCAAATTGAATGTTATTTAGAAAGGCCCTTTGTTGTTATCAGGTTATTGTTCACTTCGATTTTTTTTTATTGTTCGGTTCATATAACACTCAATTTGACGGAAAAAGCTACCTTTTTTTATAAAAAAAATTGTATTGAAGCGATTTCTTACCGCGGGTGATAGGGTAAAGGGCGTCTGTGAAGTTGGCATGGCAACTTTCATTTCTATTCCCGATTTTGGAGTTCACCAAATAGTGGGTGCAATCGAGTGATTTCAAGAAATGCTATGTCCAAATTTCGAAGTCCTCAATTGAAAAAAAAAAAATCATTCTGATTTACAGCCCTGCTGTACAGTAAAACTGTAAAACAGTTTTTAACGACCTACAAAAACCAGCTCGAAAATTCGTCGTAATATAGCAAAAAAAAAGTCTTTGGCACGGCAGGAAAAATTGCTTGAAATTATTAAGTTGCATTTTTGAGAACATTTAATGTGTTTGGCGCATACATTTATTGAACAATTGTTTATTCTCCAGCTGGATAAATGATCCAAACCTACTTGAGAAACAAGTCTAGCGAGTTTCCAATCACTTCAGAAAATCAGTTTTGAAATTTTAATTCCTTTTCAATGATTTTGTTTTCACATTTAACCTTTAACTTAGCAAGCTTTACTTTTAATTTCTTGTCGCCCGATTTGCCGCCATGGGTGCCGCCAGTGTTTCGGGTCGGCCCGAAACTAAACTAATTTTAAGAGTTTACTAGTTTTGGCCGGCCCGAAACTAAATTCAATTATAGAGTTTAGTTTCGGTTCGATTTTAGAGAGCGACAAGAAACATTTTTTTGTTATTTTGTTGATTAAAAATGTGTACAGCATTGCAATACAGTATTATAAATTTTCCAGAATTTTAATACAGAATTTTGAAATATAGAATTCTGAAAGTAGAGAATTTTGTAATTCAGAATATTTAATTTAAAGAATAATGAAATACAGAGTTATAGTCACACATAATTTTTGAGTAATTTACAAAATTTTGGTCATACAGAATTTAGGAATAGAGAATAACGACCCGTTCCCTTCTACCAAAACAGCAACCTGTGTCAATTTCATTGAAATCGATCAAAAAAACATTTTTTCGAACCACCCTACTGCGCAAATTATTGTTTTCTTTCATAATTCTACCAAAACGGCAACCTACGTCAATTTCATTGAAATCGATCAAAAAACAATTTTTTCGAACCGCCCTGCTGTGCAAATTATTGTTTTCTTTCATTAGTCTACCATAACTAAAGGCCGTTAAAAGCTATATTGAATCAATAATTCAACAAGTCCAATTGGCTGATGTTTTTTAGTAGTATATAGAATTTGTATTATAAAATACACTCATATGTAAACAATGCCAGGCCACGGGTAACAAAATTTCCAACAATTCTTGATTTCGCTGTAAAATTGATGTAAGCTGGACAGAAGTTAATACAAATTGCTTCTTGACAGGGCCCTCACTGTCAACTGAAGAGTCCAAGTGAGAACGCCAAGACGAAACACCAATTTGTATGGACTAAAGGCCGTTAAAAGCTATATTGAATCAATTCTACCATAACTGCAACCTGTCAATTTAATTGAAATCGATCAAAAAAAAAAAAATTCGAACCACCTTGCTGTGCAAATTATAGTTTTCTTTCATTATTCTACCATAACTGCAATCTGTCTAAATTTTATTGAAATCCATCAAAAAAACATTTTTTTTTGAACCACCCTGATGCGAAAACAAATTTTTTTCTTCCATAATTTCATCGTAAGTACAACCCGCATCAATTTCATTGAAATCGGTAAACCTCCCTAATTTGAAATTTTTTTTTGTCCGTGTTTGAATCACCCCTTATATTCTGTTATCTTCTGTTCAACTTAAACTTCAACGCCACTTAAGTTTCACTTTTTCCGAATGTGAAATTGGGCCTGACCCTTTATTAATTAAGGGATTCAATAGTTAGTGCCATTTTCGGGCCAGACAATTTATTACCGAGTTTAGTGACGGAAATATTTTCCTGCCAGTTTCGCACCGGTTTGGTGACAGTTTGGGGCCACATAATATAGGTCTGAGTTTACCGGGGTTTAGACAAGCGAGTAGAACTAGTAGCGTATATGTGTGTTAGTGTATTTGAACACGCTAGTAGGGCAAATAGTCACCCATATTCTGAAAGTCGTATTTTGTCTCGTACTCGTATTCGAACTTGAACTCATATCGTATGAAAATCGTTATTCTTCAAGTCGTTGTATACGAGAAGCTTAAAAGCAACGTATATCGTCACAGTACACATATCTAAGTTATTATCAGGCGCAGCTTTTCATGATGGTTGCCCTTTGTGTAAGTACACAGTAAACAAAAACAAATTTTTGGTGATTTATTGAAATTCAATTTTTTTACTATTGATTTTGACAACACACGCAGAACTGAACAAAAATGAACATGCTAGTGATATTACCTGTAATATATGTATCTTGGTATTGGTATATCGTTGCCTGTATATATTTGTCAAAATCATTAAAATGTCATAACACAAATTATTTTAGTAGGAGATTTGTTTAACGATTTGCTAAAAGTGTTTTATACCGCTTCATATTTGTTGGATATGTTATTTGTATCAATGCAAACAGGATTGCATATACCTGGCAGCGATTATGCAGACCTAAGACCACCAAAATGCATTTTTGAATTGCAAAAAAAAGCAGGAAAGAAATAACTGTTCTATACAGTTCCAAATTTAAGCAATACCATGTCTATAAGACTACCAAAATGCACTGTGAAAATGTAATACAAAAATTATTGTACATACTATGTATTGTATGTATTTATGAGATATAACACATACCTAAACAAAACACATGCCATTGCAATTAATCTGAGAGAGATAGCGTGGACCTAAGACCACTAAAATGCAATACAAAAATGATAGATGCTAAAGAGCCTTATATCCAAGGCTCCTGTAGTTTCCACGGATATACAAACGAAATTTGGATCGGTATAAACCTATTTTGCATCTATCAGTTTTGTGTTGCATTTTAATATTGCATTTAAGTGGTCTAAGGGTCGCGCTATCACTGCCAGGTTGATTGCATATAGTTTCCACAGAGAAGAGATGTTTACCTCTTTAATTTTTTGTTTGCATTTTGAAAGTGCATTTCGATGGTCTTTGAGCTGTGCTATCCCACGCAGGTTGATAAGACAAATAGCAGGAATATTGAAAAAAATATATCTACATTATATGAATATTGCATACACTAGATTTCTGTTCTTTTTGTCGGAAAAAATATATAACTCGTTTAAAAGATTTCACACGACGAATAAACAACACAAATACGACTTTAACTCGAATTAATACTAGATTTCGGAATAATAGGGGGGTTCACACTCATCGACAAGTTCATCAACTCGTGTAGAAACGTCATAGTTTGTAATGTAAACACATGTTGAACGACTGTCGGAATTTTTTCAAATGTTTTAATTTTTTTCTCGGTCGAACGACCGCTGTAGCTAATAGGGGGGTTCACACTCATTGTCAAGTCGGTCAACCTGAGTCGTGTTGCTAGCGTTCACATTCAACGACCACCTCATCAACTTCATTTGTAAATACATTTTCAAAAAGCAAACACGGCGTAGATTTAACTTTTTGCACCAGTTTCAGCGAAGGAAATTCACATTTTCTCCCTTCCTTTTGTGGGTTTACTTCTAATTCAACCCGTTCTCTATGAATCTCACATAAAAAATTAAAAAGAAACACTAAAATCCAAATTTCCAGACATATCAGTTGTCAGTTGTCGGTCGTTCGACCGAGCAAAATATTAAAAATTTGAAAATCTTCCGACAGTCGTTCAACTTGTGTTCACATTACAAATTATGTGGCGTTTCGACATGAGTTGATGAACTTGTCGATGAGTTTGGACCCCCCTAATGTGAACACTAGTTGAACAACTAATACGTCTGAAAATTTGGATTTTAGTGTTTCTTTTACAATTTTTATGTGAGATTCATAGAGAATGGGTTGAAAAGGAAGTAAAACCACAAAAGGTAGGGAGAAAATATGAATTTCCTTCGCTGAAACTGGTGCAAAAAGTTAAATCGACGCCGTGTTTGGTTTTTGAAAAGTGAAGTTGATGAGGCGGTCGTTGAAAGTGAACGCTAGCAACGCGACTAAGGTCGATCGACTTGTAGATGAGTGTGAACCCCCCTAATGATAAAATATGAACAGTCGTATGCCATGCTGTCCGTTTCTCAATATTTGTAGAAGTGAAGTCGGATATACGACTTTTGGAATACAAACATACGACTGTAGTCGAATACGAGTCATAAATACGAGTTTCAGAATATGGGTGAGTATAATATTTTTGCCTGCGAGTAGCCTGCCGGTTATCCTGCTAGTGTAGTGTATTATTTTCATGTATTTGTTTTGTTTCCATAGTAGTCCAGTCATTTGGTAGTTTTGCCTGGAAAGTTTTGGAGTAGTTTTGAAAACTGTTCCTTTTTATAGATTTTGGGTTGCTCTTTCCGAATTTTCATTTTTCCACCTCGCACCTTTGCCGCTAACGCCGCTATTCGAGGTTAAATGTCGAAAATATCAGGTTTTCGCATATAACTCCCAAACGGTAAATGCTATCGAAAAGTATTTTATGCAAAACTTGTAGATTTTTTGATCCCGAAGACAAAAAGTTTTGACAATTTGTTTCCTACGACTCACCATTAAGAAGATATCGACATTTCAAAAAACGTAAAATGTCGAAAATGTAACTTTTTCACGTATAACTCCTAAACGGTTCCTATTTTTGAAAACATCTGAATGCAAGGTATGTACATTATGTAACCCCTACAGGAAAAAACTATTATTTTTTTCTTAGAAACAACCGTTTTAAAGATATAATTATTTTAAAAGTTTGACAAAAATTCTAAATTTCCAGTTTTTCGCTTTTTACTCTTAAATGACGAAGTTGTCGAAAAAAACTTAGGCTCAATTTGTAGACCATAATATTCTCTAGAAAATAGTGTTGACACTTTTTTCCATGCAAATCATAAGTCGCAAGATATTGGTACTTAAATAGCGTCAAATGTCGAAGAAATAGGTTTTTTGCGTATATCTTTTAACCGGCACATTTTATCGAAAAATTATCTACGCAGAATTTATACATAATGTAACCTTATGTAAATCTTGCACAAACATTTTTTTTTCTAGCAGCCATAATTTTTATTATATTATTATTTCAATAAATCACAAAAACTCAAAAATACAGGTTTTTAGCCATTTACTCTTAAATGACGAAGTTGTCGAAAAAAAAAACTTAGGACTCAATTTGTAGACCATAATATTCTCTAGAAAATAGTGTTGATACTTTTTTCCATGCAAGTCATAAGGCGTAAGATATTGGTACTTAAATAGCGTCAAATGTCGAGGAAATAGGTTTTTTGCATATATCTTTTAAACGGCACATTTTATCGAAAAATTATCAATGCAAAATTTATACATAATGTATCCCTATAAGCTAGAATTAACATTTTTTTTTTCTAGCAGCCATAATTTTTATTATATCATTATTTCAATAAATAATGGTTTTTAGCCATTTACTCTTAAATGACGAACTTGATGAAAAATATTTTGAACCTATTTGTTAGATTTTAATATTCTCTAGAAGAAATATTATGAAACTTTTTTACATATAACACATCAGTTGCAAGATATTGCGACTTCAAAAATGGTCAAATTTCGAAAACATAGGTTTTTCGAATACAAAAAATTAAAAAAAAAATATTGTTTTGGCTGGAAAGCAGTTTTGAAAACTTTTCATTATTAAAATTTTGGGATGCTCTTTCCGAATTTTCATTTTGCCACCTCGCACCTTTGCCGCTAACGCCGCCATTTTGAAAGTTTCTCGCTAAACTGTTTTTGGTCGCCATTTTTGTCAAAATGGCGGCGTTAGCGGCAAAGGTGTGAGGTGGCAAAATGAAAAGAGCATCCCAAAATCCAAAATCCATAATAATCAAAACTTTCCAGACAAAACAATATTTTTTTTTAATTTTTTGTATTAAAAAAACCTATGTTTTCCAAATTTGTCCATTTTTGAAGTCGCAATATCTTGCAACTGATGTGTTATATGTAAAAAAGTGTCATAATATTTCTTCTAGAGAATATTAAAATCTAACAAATAGGTTCAAAATATTTTCCGTCAAGTTCGTCATTTAAGAGTAAATGGCTAAAAACCTGTATTTTTGAGTTTTTGTGATTTATTTATTTATCCGTTAATGGCCTAACGTTAAGAAAAAAACTAATAGCTATTAACACACAATTTAATTTACAAAACAATTTACTTAAAAAAAAATAAATAAATATACATAACTACAATATATTAAAAAAGTTATCTTTAAATCTTTTGCTTTTGACGTTGTCGTTTACGGAGGAAATTAAAAAATAATAATTATTGAAAACTGAAATCAATTGATTTAGAGGGCTATTCGCACCATAGTTTGTTCTGCTGAAAATCGGACGTAAAGGCAACTGACTTCTTATGCTCGTTTGACTATAGCTAAAATTAAGACGATACAGAGCTGATGGAGATATTATTGAACCATTGATTAATTTTACAATAAAACAAAGTTGGAGATACTTTCTATGTTGTAATAGTGAAGGGAGGTTTATAAGCAAGAGTCTGTGAGAATATGGGGGTAGTGTGGACCTTTGGGACCACGGAAGAAAACGAAGACAAAAACGCAAAAACCTTCTCTGGATACCTTCAAGTCTGTTTATATGAACTGAATAGTAAGGTGCCCATATAACACAGCCGTATTCAAGTATTGGTCTAACAAAAGATATATACAGAAGCTTGAGGACGTAGGAATCACGGAAATCACGAGAGAATCGTTTAATAAAACCGAGAATTTTATTTACTTTTTTAACTATAAAGTTTTAATGGTCAGTGAACGTCAATTTAGTGTCAAGAATAACACCTAAATCAGAGAAAACGGAAAGCTTACAAAGAGAAGAAGAATCTAATATATAGTTATAATCTATAATTGTTTTTTTGCGTGTAAAACACATTGTTTTACATTTGTCAATATTCAACAAAAGTCGGTTTGTATTGCACCATTCTCTAAATCTATGAAGATCTTCTTGAAGCTGTGAGCAGTCATTAATTGAACATATAGTTTTGAAAATCTTAATGTCATGAGCATATATTAGAACAGAGGAGTTTTTTATTATGGAAGTTATGTCATTTATATATATAGGGGGCCCAAGTGGCTACCTTGTGGGACACCAGAGTTGACATAAAATTGATCAGAGAGCTCATTTCTAAAATGAACACTATAACTTCTATTCTTTAAATATGACGAGATCCGTATCAAGAATTTGTCATTAAATCCTAAGGCCTTAAGTTTATGGACCAAAGTCTGGTGACACAATTTATCGAAGGCCTTACTAAAATCTGTGAACACAAAATCTACTTGATTCTGATTTTCGAAGGAATCAAGGCAAAAGGAAGTAAAATGAAGTAGGTTTGTAATAGTTGACTTATTTTGGATGAAACCATGTTGATTATCACAAATAATTGACTTACAGTTAAAGGATAACATATTACAGATAATGGACTCAAACACTTTTGGAATAACAGAAAGTTTGGCGATGGGTCGGTAATTCGTGATTTCATTCTTAGACCATTTTTTATGAATTGGAGTTATAAATGAACTTTTCCATAATAATGGAAAGATGGAGCACCTAAGAGATTCCTTGAATAAAGCAAAAAGAGGATAGGATAAATAAGACACACATTTTTTAGCACACAAGATGGTACACCATCAGGGCCCGGGCTAAAACAGTCGTCAAGTTCTGAGACACTACGAACAATTGAATCTTCACATATGGTAAAATTAAGTGAGTTAAGGTGTGGGAAATTTCGGTTAGAAAAGAACGAATCAGAAGTTTGAATAGAAGGAGGCACATCGAAAGCATCTTTGAAGAAATTAGCAAACATATTTGAAATTATTTGGGCGTCATGACTTGTTGTGTTATTATATGACATATAGTTAGGGTAGCCATCAACATGTCTTTTACTTTTTACGAAGTTCCAGAATTTTTTTGGGGTCAGTTTTAACTCATCTTCAATTTTTAAAATATAATCTGAATCAAGAGTGTTGAGATACTCAGTGAAAATATATTTAAGTTCGGAGTAAGTCCTGAAATCGTCATCGGCTCTGGTTTTGCTATATTTAAGCCATGCTTTATTTCTTTTATTTTTTAAGTTTTTTAGGTGAGTGTCAAACCATGGTGGAGTTTTAGAATTATAGCAGGATTTTCGTAATGGTGTAGTTTCATAAAAGCAGTTAAATAGAATACTATAAAATTTAAGACACATATCATAAATATTAAGGTTTAAGAGCATTTGATTCCAGTCAACATTACATAACAAATTAATTAGTTCATTAAAATTACATTTTTTAAAATTGAATTCAAGTTTTTCATTTGAAATGAAAGGGATATTGCAAACGTTTATACTGATATATTTAAAGCTGGATGGTGACGGTCTTCTTCTAATAGTATAACATCGGCTGCAGTTACAGCTACGTCAGCATTTATTGTGTAGGAGAAAAATATTAAGTCCAAATATTTATTAAAACGGTTAGCAACCCCATTAAGTTGACTAAGTCCACAAGAAGCTAGACCATCAATGACTAAGAACTCATTGGTACTCGTTGGGTTTACAGGAGATAAATAGTTGATATCTCTTGATTTTGTCCAGTACAAATTCGGAATATTGAAATCACCTAAGATTAGGAGCTCATCATTTGGTTCCATTTGGTCATGAATGTTCTCAATTAAATGTATGCAGTTTTCGTAGATGCAGCTTGTAGATCTTGGAGGTACATATATACACAGAGATGGTATAAAGATATCCTGCTTCCAATTTGATTTTAATACAAAGTATTTCGACGTCAGAAAGATCAAAAGAATCAACCAAAGTGCATATTAAGCAGTTTTTGACTGCAAATAAAATTCCTCCACCAACTGTCTCTGAGTCGTTCGAGTGGTGCCTGTCTCGCCTGAAGACTTGGTAACTTGAGTCGAAGAGTTCGGTATCTAAGAAAGAATTATTTAGCCAAGTTTCTGTTAGTATAATAATGTCATGTTGGAGATTGTTTATGTTTTTGTAGACCGCATTGATCTTTGTCCTTAGTCCATTGACGTTTTGGTAATAAATCAAAACTTGTTGGAGCTGCTTCTTCGATGATATTGCATTGTCCGGGTCTCTTGAAAAGGGTTATGGGATGACGTTTTTATATTATGTTGTTAGTTTTCAAATTCATGTATTATTATCCCTTTTGGCCAAAGCGATGTTGAGTTGAGAAGAAGGAAAATTGAATCTGGAACTCTTATCTTAAAAGATGCATATTTCGAGTAGTTTCGATGGATCATTTTCTCAACTTTTAATAGCGAAGATGTACCAGTCTTGTTCGAAATAAAGGTTTTTATATCGAGGGCATTTGTTGAAGGGTCAAGTTTAGATATAAACAATGTTCTATGACCTTCTACAACTTTCAATCCTCTTGATATGGGTGAATTAAAATGATGGACAAGACTTGGTTTTTTTGTTGAATGAAAAAATGAAGATTTTATATTAGGTAACGTTAATGAAGATGGATTGTCATGTGCATGTGCAGGTATAGGCTCAATTGATGATGGTGAGGTTACTGGTGCTGTGATTGGGTCAAGAGATGTTGAAAAAGTAGATGGTGGTAGAGGTGATTGAAGAGGTTTAGAAGGTGGCAGAGATGCAGAGATAGAATAAGAAGTGGCAGGCTTCTTCGTTGAGGGATTAACTTCACAAGATTCGGAATCAGTATCGCCAATTTTTCGCTTTAAAGATAATGTGTCATTTTGAGATGGGTTATCAGTCATTTCGATTTCATCATTATGTGATTCCGTATTGTGTATTGTAGGCGAGGTGGTTATTTTGTTAACTTTTTCGGTAAGATGCAGTAATTGAGCATGTAACTTTTCGAGGTTATATTTATTTTGTAAAACATCTCGAGTAATGTTAGTGTACGCAAACGGATCGCACTCGTCGCAAAAATAATAGAAAGATTTTCTTTCCTTGAAAAGCTTGATAGTGCTATATGGGGCGTCAATACAATCTAAATGAAATGATCTTCGACAGTTACCATGACATATTATTGAATCAATCAAATAGTCCGCAATTTTTTCGCATAAAGTGCAAGATGTCATTTTAATTCAATTTTATTATTGAGTTTTGTCTGTTAATTTTTTTAGGTCAGTGTAAAAATTTCTTTCAGGTAGGTAACATAGTTTAGTGTGATGAAAAGGTTCGTGTATCGGCTATATGTAGAATGTAGGAAAATCTAGTTTTTGACAATTCGATGTTTATTTCTCGATGTGCAGACGTTGTTGTTGTTTTTATTTCCAAGAGAAAAAGTCAAATGTTTGTTTATGCAGAATCAAAAAAAAAACTATCGGCAGAACATCTACTAAAAATGCACTCACCGGGAAAAGATGAGACAAAACCAAAAAGAAAGTTTGTTGTATCCGGGCAATTTTTGAAAATATGCAAATACAGCATATAGGCACCCAATTAAAATTTCGCTGCAGGATGCGGGTTGCGAGTTGCATGCAAGGAAGAATACAAATATTTGATTGTGTGTAGCACCAATTTGCTTCAGCGGCAGAACATATACAACAAATGTTTCACTCACCACGGCAGATGAGGCAGCAATTGTATTGTAATAGCAAATACACAATGGGCGAGCGGGATGGGTGAAAACTTATGTTAATATACTCAATTAATAGAAACAAAAAATCTATGACTTAAATTTATTCTGTTTATCGGAAATTATATTTTTGTAAAAAAAAAGATCACATTGATACAGATCACTCGCGTGAAGATGAAATAATCAACAGAATTTGTTAAATTATTTAAAACAAGTGTTTATGAATTAAAATATAATAATTAATTAATACAAATGTCAATAATGTCGCAGAAGAAAATTTACACAGCCAAAAAGTACATTCCTGCTTGAAATAATAATATAATAAAAATTATGGCTGCTAGAAAAAAAAATGTTTATGCAAGCTTATATAAGGTTACATTATGTATAAATTTTGCGTAGATAATTTTTCGATAAAATGTGCCGGTTAAAATATATACGCAAAAAACCTATTTCTTCGACATTTGACGCTATTTAAGTACCAATATCTTGCGACTTATGATTTGCATGGAAAAAAGTGCCAACACTACTTCGTCATTTAAGAGTAAAAAGCGAAAAACTGGAAATTTAGAATTTTTGTCAAACTTTTAAAATAATTATATCTTTAAAACGGTTGTTTTTAAGAAAAAAATAATAGTTTTTTCCTGTAGGGGGTTACATAATGTATAAACCTTGTATTCAGATGTTTTCAAGAATATGAACCATTTAGGAGTTATACGTGGAAAAGTGACCTTTTCGAGATTTTACTTTTTTTGAAATGTCGATATCTTCTTAATGGTGAGTCGTAGGAAAAAAATTGTCAAAACTTTTTTTCTTTGGGATCACAAAATCTACAAGTTTTGCATAAAATACTTTTCGATAGCATTTACCGTTTGGGAGTTATATGCGAAAAGCGGATAATTTTGACATTTAACATCGAATGGTGCCGTTAGCGACAAAAATGCGAGGTGACAAAATGGAAATTCGGAAAGAGCACCCCAAAATCTATAAAAATAAAAAGTTTTCAAAACTACTAAACTCCAAAATTTTCAGGCAAACCATTTTTTTTTTCGCCCAAATGACAGGACTATAGTTCCCATATTTTGTATGTTTTTCTATTTGAAATATTTTCTAAATATCATACTCGGAGTTCCGATCTACAACCCACTGTGAGTGGACTTGTGTGCGTGAGTAGAGGAAATATACCTACCAAATACCCCCAGTTTATAATAATACATACAACAATCCAGTGTTCTTCCTTATCAACAAAATAAATTAAACTAAATATCCAAGCAAATCATCTTTTCAAATAAAATATAACAACAAAAAAATAATAATCTAATCACCTTCACCAGTCCCACCGCGAAATACAAAAAAAAAAATAGCCCACAATTAAATAAGCATCATCCAACATAGTGCAGTGCCAGTGCGTTACCAAAACAAAAACCAACAACAAAAAAGTGTAGTTGCTCAACGAAGATGTTGATGCACAAGTAGGAACCACCAAAGCACAGCATAGTCGCGCCGCGAAATCAACAAAAAAAAAAAAAAAATAATTGTCCCAAAACAATACCCACATATTGCAAAGTGCTAGTGCCAGTGCAAAAAACAACAACAACAAAGTGCACCCGAGTACGAAGATGATGATGCACAAGCAACAAACACCATAGTACAGCGGTAAATTTCCCTATCTCTCCTTCCCACATCACTCACAGTGCTTTGACTTCGTCATTATATGCAGTGTATGTTATCTTAAACAATGTTTGTAATTGATTAAGCTAAAGCATATAAGAAAAATTGCTGCTTTTGATTTTGGGTATCCAGGGGCGGATCAGAATATTGCTATTTAGGCATAACACTAGTAGTATTTGTGCTGTGAAGTTTTTTGGGGCCCAAATTTAATATCAGCATAGATAACTGTCTGATTTGGTTTTTTGTGTCTGTTAATTAATAATGGTGGGTGAATTAAGGGTTGACTACAGCAACATTCGGGGACTTAGGCAGAATTTTTGTGCCGCATATGCCCATACTGCAAGTTTGGATAGTAATTCGACTTCTAACGAATTCGATGCACTATCTGATTCCATCCAGAGAATTATTTCCCATTTTCCGCACAGTGAAATCGTTGTTACGGGCGATTTCAATGTACATAATTCTTCCCGAAGGAAGGTATGCCGAAATATTTGCTGAGTTAAACAACCTAACTCAGCTTGTTGACGAGCCTACTCGAATTCCTGACGTTGCAGGTTAATCCGCCAACACTCTAGACTTGTTCCTTACCTCTGACCCTGATAAATACACTATTAGTGTATTATCGACTCTAGGCACATCAGACCATTGTGTCATATCTGCAAATTTCTCATGCCAACAAAAATCCAGTTAGAGAAAAAACTCCCAAGAGAACCGTTTGGCAATATGAGGAAGCCAACTGGGACGGTCTCAACGATTTTTTCAGGAACTTTAACTGGTCACTATGCTTCCTCGTGTATCGAAGGAGTGTATCGAAGGAGTATGGAGGAGAAGATTCAACGACGAGCTATACGGGCTATACAGCGACGTTGACCTGGTCAAAAAGCTGAAAATACAGCGGCTTAGATGGCTGGGGCACGTGGAGCGTATGGACAGCAACGCACCTGCCCGACGAGTCTTCGAATCCAACCCCGATGGGGTACGCAGCAGAGGAAGAACCCGTAACAGGTGGCGCAATCAAGTGAATGACGACATCAAAGCACTCGGTGTGCGCAACTGGAAGCGGCTAGCTAGGGACAGAGCTGGCTGGAGGGGCTTGTTAGTTGAGGCCGAAGCCCATCCTGGGCTGTGAGCGCCATCAAAAGTAAGTATGCTTCCTCGATAGTGACGTAGACGCCAGAGTGATCACAAATTTAATTCTTTGTGGAATGAGAAATCTTATCCCGAATAGGGTGAAATCTATTAAACCCAAAGAAAACTCATGGTTTGATTCGAGTTGTAAAGAGATTATTAGGGTTAGAGAGGTAAGCTTCCGTTGTTATAAAGCCAACCTTACTGAGGAAAACCGAAAAAAGTTTCAGCAAGCTAGAAAAACCTGTAACGTTCATATTCGACGAACCAAATTTTTACATGATCAAAACTACGGCAAAAAATACTACAATGTCCCAAAGGTAGTAAACATTTTTGGTCATTTGTAAAAAAACATACGCAATACAACCTCGTCGTCGGTTCCAACGCTCGTCTTCAATGATGATCCTTTTGTCAGCTCACAAGATAAAGCCAATTTGCTTGCAGCACAGTTTGCTGTTTATTTGACGCTGCCAGAAAGTGTTATGACTCCTCCTGTACTTGAGAGCGTAAATGGTTTTATGGGACAAATCTTCCTTCGCACTCGTGCAGTTGCTAGATTTCGATAGAGTTTGGCATCAAGATCTCTTATCGAAAATGCGTGCATTTGGTGTCGATGAATCTCTTCTTCGTTGGATTAGAAATTACCTTTCAGACCGATCAATACAAGTTGTATTGGACGGTTTTAAGTCTGATATCTACACAATAAATGCTGGTGTGCCCCAAGGCTCCGTTTTGTCTCCGACCCTCTTTCTCATATTCATCAACGATCTTTTATCTGAAACTTCTAATTCATTAAACTGTTTTGCTGACGACAGTACCCTGAACTCTTCATATTCGTTTCTAGATTCACATCCATGTCCTTCGGATGTGAAACTTCAACGACAGCGTATGATAAGCTCATTAAATTCTGACCTTGACAGCATTGTCCATTGGGGAAACAAAAACCGTGTAGAATTTAATGCTTCAAAAACTCAATGCTGTCTCCTGTCGTTAAAGCGAAACCCACCTCCTATGCTGCTATCCATGAGCGGCACTTGCATAGAGGAAACCGAACAACTTTCAGTCCTCGGTATGTGTGTCACAGACCACCTTTTGTGGAACGACTATGCTACTAGTTCTACTAGCTTGTCTAAACCCCGGCTTAGTGACGGAAATATTTTTGTTCCAGTTTTGCACCAGTTTAGTGCCGGTTTGGGGCCACATAATTAAGGAACGAGTGAATTGACGGAAATAAGTTTAGTGCCGGTTTTGAACCACTTTCGGTCGATCCGAAACTGCCTGTATTTAGGCCCATTTGATAAGAAAAATAAATATTTAAGTTCAACATAAACGCTTATGTTCTACTTTTTCCTCAGCATAAACTCACATAAATTCTTATGTTGAACATAAACGCTCAAGTTGCATTGCAGAAAATGGACCTTAGTTTTCTTGATTGTTTCTTGAACGAAAAGCTTCGATTGATTTTATAAAATACTTGAATTTCTTTATGAAATGCTAAACTATTTTAATGGTCTTATTGCTTTGCCCGTGACTGTAGTGTATTCAACATATTTGTACAGGTCTTAAAAAGATCTTCTAAGACTGTAAGAAGGAGAAGAACGAATCAGTCGACAAACAAAAGTCAACGAGATCGGACCTCGCGAAATAACACAATAATTAAACAATAAAAAACGAATATTAACGTAACTTTTGTATTGCATAAAAAATGTATCTTTATTAAATAAATATTTTGTCAAATTAAGAATTGAGTTTTGTCGACGTTAAAAAAGCTTTAATTATTTCTTTTTCGCATTCCGAAAGATCTTATAGCTCAATATATACTCTTTGTGTTGAAGAGATTCTCTCACATTGACAACACAGTTCACCCAGTCATCAGACGTGCACGGACGTACACGGAAAATAATTGAAGAGAAAACGGATAAATCTACCTGAATTCCAGGAAAACAGAAGATTAAACTAGTGAAGGAACGACCAATTTTTATTACCCTGTGTTAATTAAAAGAGGATTTTCCCAAACGGATTAATCACCCTAAACCCACCACCACAGAGGATAAAGTGCCCGAAAGTTTTTTTTTTTAAATAACGTGTACCTACCTCTCACACCAATCTGCTGATATGGAGAATTTAACAACGGAATCAGCTTACGCCCAACTAGAAGTTCTCCTGAAACGGATGCTTGCTCATCTGGGACCTGATTACGGGAACCAGATAAACAACCTAGTAAGGGGCCAGTTATAGCTATCATTGAAAACCATAATTGAAAAAGTTGGCTGTTGATTTTGAGACCCTTGGAAAGTTTAATCATTGAATATTTTAATGCAGAACTATAGCTTACGACTTCAAAATTATTTCTCCTTCAAAAAAAATTCAATTTGACCCATATCTTCCCCATAACGTATCTTTTAATTTTTTCAATGATCATTGGTAAGGTAGTTCATCATTGAAAAATTAAAAGTTACGTTATGGGGAAGATATGGGTCAAAATGAATTTTTTTTAGAGGTCAAATAATTTTTAAGTCGTAAGCTATATTTCTGCATTAAAATATTCAATGATTAACCTTTCGAAAGGTCTCAAAATCAACAGGTAACTTTTTCAATGATGGTTTACAATGATAGCTATAACTGGCACCTAAAGCAGATTCATGCCAAGATTTCACCTGTGGCTCAACCCGTCAACCAATCGCAGCCAACAGAGGACGAAACGTTATCAGCACCAATGGACCAGCAACCAGCAGCGGAAAACAACCCCGAAACAGCCACTGAAACTGTTTCTGAAGAACCTGATGATGTTGGTCCATTGATCTGTCTAAGCGGAGACGAAATGGAAGATGACAAATCGACACCCTTCACAGAAGTTAGAATGAAAGAACGGTCGATTAAGACTTCGAAAAAGAAGGATCCGAAGAAAAAGAGAAGCGAGACCTTTGCCGAAATACCTGGACCCAGCCATAAACCGAAATAGGATCAGGAAAATTCAGTAACAACTGAAGAAACTGCCGCCACATCAATAGCAGCTCAACCAGCTGCAAAAATTGCACCAAAGCCGCCAGCGAATTCAACTGTGACGACAAAGAAGAGCGCTATGCCTCCCATCATAGTCTTCTCAAGGAACGTTGCTGAAATACGCAGGTTTGCCAAAGGAAATCAGCTTGGGTTCACTTTGAAGAACCTCAACACCAAAAAGACCATCATTAACACGTCAACAAGGAAGGGCCACGATGAGATTAAGGAATATCTGAAACTGAAGAAGATCCAAAACCTATCGTTTACCCCAAAGGAAGACAGGAAAACTTTAATGCTGCTGAAAGTTGTTCACTACACCTTCACAGCCATTGAAGTAGAAGAGGAATTAAAAATTGAAGGATTACCAATAATTAAAGTCTCTCTTTTCAGATCAAGAAAGACAGCCAGCAAAGAGTTTAACTGCTTCGTGGTGGAGCTCAGCAAGACTCTCGATATCGCTGAAGTCTGTACAAAGACACTGATCATGAACCAAAGGGTCCACTGCGAGCGGCTCAAGGAAAACGACATCGTCCAGTGCAGGAACTGCCAGCGCTTTGGACATGTGGCGGTAAACTGTGGGATGTATTGCGTCTGCGTAAAGTGCCAGGACAGCCATCTACCAGGGAAGTACCAACGTCAAGATAAATCCGGACAGGATGTCTGGTGTGCTAACTACAAAACCAAGGGACACCCAGCCACCTATAGACATGGTGTCCACTATTTTTCAAAATAAATTTCCCTGACCAAAAAATAAAAAAATTTTTTCATGAGTAGGTACGTATTAATATTGCACAAATATTGCACAAAGTGGTAGAAAATGTGCGTATTTGAATGGAGTTAATTAAACCTTAGGCAAAAAGAACTCACCTTGTATTTTTCAAAGATCTCTCTGAAGGTATACATAACGGATTGCATTTAAAGTGAAAAATAATAACTGCATGAATTAAAAAAAAATTGTTTTGCTTAACAAAAGGGACGACTTTACCTATGCAATGTTGATCATAGTAATGAATGACCATTTAATTATAATGCTTTTAAATCATATGTATATATCTTTGCGATATTAAAATTGAATAGTATTTTTTTAAATAAATCAAAATGTAATTCAGTTATGCAGAATCAGTATGAAGAAATAAGTAAAAAGAAACAATCGTACTTGAAACTTGTGAGGTTGAACCTCACAGTCAAAGGACAATGGACAATTTGGGCCCAGCACCAATAAGAACGGCCTTCATATCATCTATAGGTATTTATTTATGAATTACTTATCCGTTAACCGTTTGTCCGAATTCGCTGCGAGACAAAAGTTCAAATCCTTTTTTCCTTAGGTTTTCTTTAATATTTTGTGTATTTTTCGTTCGATTTAAGCCATTTTTGGAATTAAGTTCTTTGAACCCATGATAAAATACCTGAATTTTTAAAGTTATGTTAAGGGGTCGCAAGCATCAGTTTAATGCAAAAAGCAGTTTTTGGAGCATTTAATTTGTAAAAAAAAAAACAAATATTAGTTTTTAAATAATATTTTTGGTGTCAAACCATCTCTGGAAAAAATCAAAAAATATCAATTTTTATATTTTTTATATTTTTTTTTTACAATATAACGGGCAAAATTAAATATTTTGTTCGTTTGGTACCTACTAAAAGATTTTTAACTCAGTCAGTTTCTTACCTATTTTAAGTTACAAAAATCACAAATCCAGGTCCTTATTTTACACAAAATTCACTTAATAGTCCAAAATCAAAGCCAGGTCGTCGTTTTTGAACGAGTAGACATGTTTACACTAAATCTTCGTTTTCATTATCGTTATTTTAGATAAACTGTTAAACTTGTACTTGATTTTGTAGCTTGAGCAAAAAATGTTCTTTTCTGAAATGTTATTCTTCTTTGAAAAACCACAAAGACACTTAAAATCGGTAAAAAACTGACTGAGATAAAAAAAAAAATATTCTATTTTTTGATCTATTTAGGAATCATTTCGTAAAAAATGTACAACCATTTTCTTCGTTACTAAATAAGGAATAAGTTTAACAAAATTGAACCCCTTATAACATATAAGGGTGGTTTGTGGGTGGATTTGTGGGTTGTTTTTTCCAATTTTTACGAATTGCAATTTAAAACCTTGAACATTAATACCCATTTTTACTACGTTAAATGAGATACAAATTGATGTTTGTTTGTTGTGACAATTTGGGCCCAGCACCAATAAGAACGGCCTTCATATCATATATAGGTATTTATTTATGAATTCCTTATCCGTTAACCGTTTGTCCAAATTCGCTGTGTGACACAAGTTCAAATCCTTTTTTCCTTAGTTTTTCTTTAATATTTTGTGTATTTTTCGCTCGATTTAAGCCATTTTTGGAATTAAGTTCTTTGAACCCATGATAAAATATAGGGCGACCTGCATCGTGCCTGATCGGGAAACTATTGATTGCTCAGAACTTGGTCTGGGCCAGTAGCGCAACAATCAGTCACGATGAAGTGCTTGTTTTACCTCCTCGTGGTGGTCCCCGGGCAACTATTTATGTATCCCAATATACATAAATAGGCCAAAATTACAAGTGCGAAAAGGCCTAGCTTTCTAGGATAGGTTACGGAGGTTAGCATTCTCCGTAACTGAAATCAACCCGCTACCGAAACCAACACTACGCCTCGGATAATTAATGATAACTCGTTGACGACTTTTGGCTATTGTACCCGGACAAAGATTGGTTTCTGGAATGTGAAGACGCTTCTTGACAACGGAAAAGAAGGTCCTCAGAATGCCAGATTCCTGCAACTAGAGAGGGAATTCATGCGGTATAGGATGGACATCTTAGGGATAAGTGAAGTTAGATGGCTGGGTTCGGGGAAGTTCAAGTCACCAACCCGTAACACTGTACTATTCTATTCCGGAAAAACACCTGGAAGCGCTCGGGAATCTGGCGTTGGATTGCTGCTTTCCAAAACAGCTCTCGAAAGCCTAATTTCCTGGGAGCCTTTAGGTGCCAGGATCCTGAAAGCCAGGTTCCGGACTAGAGTACGTCGCGTCACCATCATACAGTGTTACGCCCCAACTTTGCTCTCTTCTGACGAGGAGAAGGAGGCCTTTTATAACCGGCTGAGTGCTGCTTATGATAGCGTTCCACGATGTGATATAGATATGGTGATGGGAGACTTAAATGCCAAGGTTGGCAATGACAACACTGGGCTAAAGCATGTCATGGGAAAACATGGTGTTGGTAACCGAAACGACAATGGCGAACGATTTACGATTTCTGCAACGCCAACGGCCTTGTTATTGGAGGGACCATGTTCGAGCATAAGACGTGCCACAAAGTCAGTTGGGTGTCGACTGACAGACAAGCAACTTCCAACCAAATTGACCACTTCGCGATCAGCCGGCGTTTTAGAAGCAGTCTCCAGGACGTCCGTAACAGAAGAGGTGCTGACATTGGAATGGCCCGGGACCACCATCTGATGGTTGCTACCGTAAGATTGCGTACAGCTGCAGTTCGGAGATCCCAAGGAAACACTCGAATGCCCAAGTTTAATACAGATAGACTAAAGGATCCTGCAGTGCGCCAACAACTAGGGGACCACCTTTCACAAGGATTGAACGCAATCAGCAGCACGGAAACCACATCCATCGAAAATCATTGGTGTGCTGTGAAAAATGTGTTCATATCCGGTGCTGAAAGTATAGTCGGCCGGGCGCAAGGAAGAAATAGTGCTTGGCTTTCCGACGAAACTTGGGCAAGGATCGAAGAAAGGAAACACCTTAAAGCTCGCATCGCAGCTACCCCAGCAGCAAGGAGAAACGAGCTTGAGTCTACGTACCGCATGAAGATGAGGGAAGTTCACCGTAGTGTGCGACGTGATAAGCGTAACTACATCAACGCACTGGCTACAGAAGCAGAAGAAGCCGCTAGTAGGTGTGACAGTAGGACCGTCTACAGAATTACCAAAGAGCTCACTGGTGTCCAGAGCTCTAAACAACACCTGGTTAAAGACACAAACGGATCCCTGCTAATTTCGGATGAGGACCAGCTCATAAGGTGGAGGGAACACTTTTCTGCGGTTTTAAACCGCGTTTTCGCAAGTGAAGTGAACCCTATTCCCACTGAGCTACCCGAAGTAACAATTTCCCGAATACGCACCGTACCCCCCAGTAAAGAAGAAATTATCACCGCCATCAAAGCACTGAAGAACAACAAAGCGGTTGGACTTGATGGTATTCCTGCAGAGCTCTTAGGAGCAGCCCCAACGACATCGAGCGAGCTACTGCACCCACTTATTAAGAGAGCTTGGGAAACAGAGAGCTTTCCTGAAGAGTGGAAAAAAGGAATGATTGTCAAGCTTCCAAAGAAAGGAGATCTCACACAGTGCGAAAACTGGAGAGGAATATGCGTTCTGCCTGCAGTAGCCAAGATAATAGCAAGGATAATATTGGACCGAATTAAAGACCACCTCGAAGACACACTCGACGCCGAACAAGCAGGTTTCCGCACTGGATCTTCCTGTGTGGATCACATCAACACCTTGCGGATCATCATCGAACAGTGCGTTGAATATCGATCACCACTTCACCTGCTGTTCATCGATTTTGAAAAGGCGTTCGACAGTGTCAATAGAGAATTTATTTGGCTTGCTTTGCACAGGAGGGGCATCCCAGATAAATTGATTGCTATTATCAAGGCTACATATGATGGATCCAGGTGTCACGTTTTGCACAAAGGTAGGCTGTCAGAGGAGTTTGAAATCCAAAGTGGAGTTAGGCAAGGCTGTATACTGTCACCAATACTGTTCCTGTTGGTGATAAGTGACGTACTGCACGCAGCTTTGTCAAATGGAAATGGAGGAATTCAGTGGACTCTGCAATCTCACCTCAAACATCTGGACTACGCGGACGACGTATGCTTACTCTCTCATAGGATCATGGATCTCCATCAAATGACAACAAGGGTGGAGAGAGAAGCAGAAATCGTAGGGCTTAAGATCAACTCGGCAAAAACTAAAAGGATCAGCCTTGGAACTTCCTCATCAATCCAAGTAAATATTTCTGGACAACCCGTAGAGATGGTACAGGATTTCCAATATCTTGGGAGTATTGTCTCTACGGGTGGCGGAACTGAACTGGACGTAAATAGCCGAATCAGAAAAGCAAAGGCTGCGTTCGGAATGCTGTCCAAAATATGGAGAAACAACTCTTTTAGCTTAAAGACCAAGCTACGACTGTTCCGCTCCAATGTTGAATCCGTTCTGCTTTACGGCTGCAGCACTTGGAAAGTCACTGAAACTGTCACTAGAAAGCTGCAAACCTTCGTTAATAGATGTCTACGAAACATCTTGAGGATTTTCTGGCCCAACCGTATCTCCAATGCCGAACTTCATGCGAGAACGGGTCAGGAGCCCATAGACTCCATTATACGAAGAAGAAAGTGGCAGTGGATTGGCCATACGCTTCGAAAAGGCGATCGGTGCATTGCATCTCAAGCAATGCTGTGGAACCCGCTCACACAGGAGGGAAGACAAGTGGGCCGGCCTAGAAGTACATGGCGAAGAACGGTCGAACAGGAATTGGCACGACTGGGGAAAAGTTGGAGAGAACTGAAATACATTTCAAGAAATCGTACACGATGGCGCGTAGGTGTAGTGGAGGCCCTATGTCCCGTAAGGGAAACATCACGGACGTAATAGGTCCGAGGACCTAAGTAAGTAAGTATGATAAAATACCTGAATTTTTAAAGTTATGTTTAGGACGGGTCGCAAGCGTCAATTTTATGCAAAAAGCTGTTTTTTGAGCGTTTAATTTGTAAAAAAAAAAACAAATATTAGTTTTTAAATAATATTTTTCGTGTCAAAACCATCTCTGGAAAAAATCAAAAAATATCAATTTTTATCTCATTTATCAGAATAAAAATAGCTATTGTTTTTAATCTTTTGCAATTCGTAAAAGTAAAACAAAACAGCTTACAAAACGACCCTCAAAACCACCATTATATATTGAATATTATTATAAGGGGTTGAAATATTTTTAGCTTATTCATTATTTAGTAACGAAAAAAATGGTATTACATTTATAACGGGCTGACGGGCACAAAATATTAAAAAAAAAAATGTAAACAAAAATTAAATACTTTGTTCGTTTGGTACCTACTAAAAGATTTTTAACTCAGTCAGTTTCAAATCCAGGTCCTTGTTTTACACAAAAATCACTTAATAGTCCAAAATCAAAGTCAGGTCGTCGTTTTTGAACGAGTAGACAAAAAAAAACATGTTTGCACTAAATCTTCGTTTTCATTATCGTTATTTTAGATAAACTGTTAAACTTGTACTTGATTTTGTAGCTTGAGCAAAAAATGTTCTTTTTCTGAAATGTTATTCTTCTTTGAAAAACCACAAAGACACTTAAAATCGGTAAAAACCTGACAGAGATAAAAATATTTTAGTACCATAAAAAAGAAAAAAAAAAATATTCTATTTTTTGTTAATATTTTTTTGTTTGATCTATTTAGGAATCATTTTTCTTAAAAAATGTACAACCATTTTCTTCGTTACCAAAAAGGAATAAGTTAAAAAAAATTGAACCCCTAATAACATATAAGGGTGGTTTTGTGGGTTGTTTTGTCCAATTTTTACGAATTGCAATTTAAAACCTTGAACATAATACCCATTTTTACTACGTTAAATGAGATACAAATTGATGTTTGTTTGTTGTTTTCCAGAGATGATTTTGACCTAAAAACTTTTATTCAAAAGCCAATATTTGTATTTTATACAAATTAAATACTCCAAAAAATGCTTTTTGCATAAAATTGATGCTTGCCGTAAACATAATTTTAAAAATCTGAAAAATTTCAGGTAGTGTGTCATGCGTTCAAAGAACTTAATTCCAAAAAATGGCTTAAATCGAGCGAAAACTACACAAAATATTAAAAAAAAACTATGGAAAAAAATAATTGTGAGTCTGAAACTCATTTTACTCAAAATTAAATAACACAAAGCGAATTTGGACAAACGGTTAACGGATAATGAATGCATAAACATGTACCTATATACGATATAAAGGGCGTTCTTATTGGTGCTGGGCCCAAGCTCCATACATCTTTGCCCATTGTCCTTTAACAGTGCCTCTTGCCTCTTATTGGCCGCGATCGGAAACCTATGCGATAGCCTATCTAAAGGTCGATTCACAATGGAACGAGTAAACGCGACGAGAGCGTGACTTCATTCGCTGTCATTTTTTTTTTTTTTTCTATGTATGTATTCTTATTTTTCTTGCTGAGCAGTGTGCGTTCAAAATAATGAAAAAATCAAACTGAAATTACTTTTATTATTTAAATATTATGTAATTATAATTTAAATATTATAAACTGTCCTGAAAAAATAGTCATTTAAGCTTCCGTGTTTAGGAAAACTACACCATGGAATTAGAATGTTCCGGACTCAAATGGAGCAGTAAGCAATTGCCTTTAATTTGAGTCCACAAAATTCTTATTCCATGGTGTAGTTTTCCTAAACACGGGAGCTGAAATAACTATTTTTTTTTTCGTCGCATTGTAAATCGATCTTAAGATAGTTTCGTATCCATATAGGTTTTCGAACAGATTGGTTCTTTTTAACATTTCGCTTGGGATAGAAGCGTACATTTATCTACCAAAATATTTCAGCTAGCATGGATAGCTATCTAACAGCAAAAGCTGTTTTTCACACGGGATTCCAACAACACGAACCTATCTGGATAGCTCTACATAATCATCATAATCTGGCTGTAATCTATAAAGCATTTATCCGTCCAAAACTTGAGTACAATTCTCATATCTGGTTAGGTGCCCCAATAACCTACTTGAGTCTGTTAGATAGGATTCAAAAAAGAGCTTTGAAAATGATAGGTGACAGAAATATAACAGAAACATTTGCATCCCTCGACCACCGCCGCAATGTTTTATGTCTAACGTTATTTTACCGTTACTTTTATAAACATTGTTCTAGTGAAATAGCCAGCTGCATTCCTCCCTTAATACAATTCAACCGTAATACTCGTACTTCTAGGAATGCACATCAGTTTACCCTCGAGCCCAACTTCGGACGCACTGTCAAGTATAGAGATTCTTTTTTTAGCCGCACTACTCGAATGTGGAATGCTTTACCCGGCTCTATCTTTCCCGACCATTTTAATATTCAGAGGTTCAAAACCAATGTGCATCGGTGGTATCTCCTTTAAATCCTACCCTATTTTCCCAACGCTCGCACTGTGTTTAAACATTTTAAGGGCAGCCAAAATCCCTTTAGTGCGCGCTCAACTAAAAAAAAAAAAAAAATGAAGCCCTGAATGAAGACGCCAAAGAAGACAACAGTCCCAAATCCACCGTTATCAAGCAAAAACTCCAACCCGAATGTAACAAAGGAAGTCAAGCGGATTTTTGGATCCGAAAAAGTCCGTAACGCCGTGCCAACAAAGTACACCGAGTTGAACGAAGAACAGAAGTCCGTGGCGCTGGCCACTTTCATCTTTACTCTATGCAGCGCGTAATGCGCATACAAAAACTGCGCATAGTGGCTTATAACGTTAACTCGTTATTTAGCCTAGTCAAAAGAACACCATTCAACCTGTTCCTAAAGAACAACCCAGACATTGCCATCATCAGCGAGACTAACTTCACGAAGAGGAACAACATTGATTTCGCCAACTACAGGACCTTCAGAACTGACAAGAGAGAGGGAAAGGTAGGAACTGCTCTCTATCTTCGGAACAAATTTGCCCACTGTGCCACGAAGTAACTATCTTGGGCCTGAAATGCTTCGAAGCCACCGCCATCATAGTACAGCTTGAATTGGATGAATCCCTCACCATCGTTAGCATTTACAAAAAATGATCGGCGAATACGGAAGAAATAAAGCACGATCTTCAAATACTAAGCCAAACGGTCAGCAAAAGCACCTACGGCCTCATAGGGGGCGACTTTAACGCGAGACATCAACGATGGATGGATACCCAAGACAGCAACGATGGCAACACTATTGTAAACTGGATGGACGACAATAGTGATCAGCATTCACTGGTCATCGTATCACAACCCAAACCTACCTTTCCCAAAACCCCGTCAACATTGGACTTTTATCTCGCAACTTTGAACCAGGTATTTGTTCTACTAGAGTTGCGTAACTACGTCTGTACGACTTTCGACAGTGACTCGGATGATGAAGCTGTGTTGCTGGCAATTAACCTTCGGCTACAAATCATCTCCACCAGCCTCCCGAGGAGTATATTAATTACTCAAAGCTTGATACTAATAAACTACAAAGAGACGTCGATCAAAGGATCACCTTACCTCCAACAAACAGGAATCTCCTAAACTCCGAGATCGACACCGCTATAAAGGATTTGAAGGAAGCAGTCACCAATGCTCTTGGTAACCAGAAGCAGCGGAGAAGCTCACGGGATAGATACCAACATCTTCCCATTTACATCCAAAACCTCTATCATCACAGACAGCGGCTTAGGAAGCGGCTACAACGGATTCACCAAAGAGAGTTCAACACCATCAACGGCAACTACCAATCTGTGTTGAGCGAGCTCAAGTGTGTTAACATCATGTTTAAGAACTCAGTACAGTACTACAAGGATGTTCATCTAAAGAAGAGACTCCAAGCCATCAAACCTGGACTCGATGCTTTCAAGGAGATCAACAGTGTAATCGGGAAGCCTCCAATGCCTGCAACCATCACAGTCGCTAACACTGAGGCTACAACCAACGAAGATAAGGCCAAAGCCTTTGCGGACTACTTCGAAGACCACTTCAAGCCTAATCCACCCGTCGACCCAGGTTTCCTAGAGGAGGTGAACTCATCCATACAACGTGCACAGCTTCCACTAGAGATAACAAGGTTCAGCGACAGAAATCCAGCTAGTGATCCGTTGACAACTATGAGTTCACTACTCCGGAGGAAGTCAGTAACATCATCCTCAGGAATCCACCGAAGAAGTCTTCAGGACCAGACACCATCTCAAATTGCGTCCTTAAAAGTCTTCCACAGTCGGTTATTATCTTACTGGCGATTCTCCTCAACAACTGCATCAACAACTGCTATTTCCCCAGCAAATAGAAACTGGCAAAAATTGTCGCTATCCCGAAAAAGAGCAACAACAATGACGTCTCTGGATATAGGCCAATCTCTCTCCTCTGCAACTTGAGCAAGATACTGGAAGAACTGATTCTCGGACGACTCAAAACTTTCTCCAACAATAACAGCATAGTCCCCGATATGCAGTTCGGATTCCGGCAGAAGCACTCCACCCTTCATCCTCTACTGAAACTGCAACATGATATTGCGTTCTCTCTCAACTGCCACCAGGTAACTGTCGGATGCTTTCTAGATATCGAAAAAGCATTCGACACTGACTGGATACAGGGACTTATTCATAAGCTCAACCTTTTTCATTTTCCAGCCAATCTTATAAAAATAATTTATAACTTTCTTCATTCCAGGTCATTTTACGTCCAAATAGGAAGCTGCCAATCTACAACAAGGACAATAAGAGCTGGAGTTGCTCAAGGATCCAAACTTGGGCCATTCCTCTTAAACATCTTTACAGCAGACCAGCCACAGCCGGGAAACGCACAGACTCTCCTGTTTGTCGATTACTCCCTGACATACGCCAAGTCCATCTCTCCAATACTTGCTGCAAGAAGAGTTGAAGCCCACATTGGGGCTTCAAAATAAACTCAGCCAAATCTGAACTGATATGTTTCAGACGATCTTAGCAGCTCCGGGAATGCAAGAGGACGCTTAGCCACTAAATGTAGGAACACGATGATCAGCCTACCTGACGGAACACAGCTTGCAGCCAGCAAAAATGTAAAATACTTGGGAATACAGTTAAAAAAACTGCTGCGGTTCAATCCTCACGCAGAAACTGTCTTTAAAAAAGCAAACTTCGCCTTCCAACGCATTCATCCGCTCATGCGAAAGCAGAACGGACTTAGTCAGAAGACAAAGGTACTCCTCTACAAACAGCTAATTAGGCCGATCATCACATACTGTTTCCCCCTCTGGTATACGGGGACAAAATCCCATATCAACAAACCGGCAGTATTCGAGAGGAAGATATTGCGGCTATGTACAGGATTGCATTACGACAGGATACGTAGGAAACACGTGAGCAATATTCGACTCTATGAAGAAGCCAAGATAATTCAACTGGACAGATACCTCATTCAATCCAGCCGAAGATGCCTGCAGAATACAACCAACCACCCGAACCCTCTGATACAAATAGTGATAAGCCAACAGATAAATCCTGACCAGCGGTACCTCACAGCAATGGAACTTCTGGATGAGGAACTGATATCAACGATCGACGATGGGAACATCCCCTTCTACGCTGACCCAGGGTCAGCTCACTACCGTGGCTAAAACCACATCCCCACCAACCATCCACCAACATGACAACCGGACCTGAACAACCCGAGAGAAGTAGCTGCCAATATATCCTTAAAATATATTTTTAAAACCCAATGACAACTAAATGTAAATTAAGCTTAAAATAATAAACAATGTAAAAAAGTTAGGGCCCTCCTGTGCCAACATATTATTAAGAAATACCAATGTATACTTTAAGATAACTAACGTTAAGCAAATTGTAAATACTTAAATTTTTGTTCAATAAAAAATCGTTAAAATCGTTAAAAAAAATTGAAAGAAACTCTCTCACACCGCCACTGTTTTTTTTATTTTCTCTTCGTCGTCGCTGCCATACGACAGGAGTATATTATATTGTTTCAACGCCGTCGTTAAATTCAAAATAATTTCTGTTATTGCCAAAACAGAAGGGAAAACAGAGACAAACGTTGCCTCACCAACCTGATGCCAATTTAAACACTTCTCTGTTACCGCCAACACAGAGGGAGGAAGAGAGACGTAGTGAGTCTCATTTCCCCACCCAGCCGCCTATTCGAAATTTGCTGTTCTCGCCAACACAGACAAATTTGGTTGGCCCAAAAGAGAATAGACACGAGAAATTTATCCAAGTGAAGTGCCGAAAATCATCGATGAGCTGCAGTTCACGTTTGGAAGCCCAGAACTCATGGTTAGGTATCAGCTTAGTAAGATAAAAGCAATACCTGTTATACCAGAAAATAAAATCGATTAAATTTTGGTATATTCAAACAAAGTTCGAAATGTGGTCTCATTCCTTAAAGCGTCAAAATGCGAACGACAACTATCAGATCCAAGTCTTTTGGATGAACTTGTTGCAAAGTTGCCGACAAGTAAACAGTATGATTGGATAAAACACAGTCTGGATATAAAGCCGTACTCATCGATTGAAGACTTTTCAGCTTGGCTTATTAGTAAAGCCGTACGCATCGATTGAAGACTTTTCAGCTTGGCTTAATACACTAGCACGAATAATGGGGAAAATGCCACCACCACTCCAAAGTACTTCCAGATTCACTCCTCAAGTGGCACAGAGCAGAGTAATGCATGCAAATGAAACCGTAGCTCAAGAATTCAAATGCTGCCACTGTGGATTAAATCATAAACTTGCCAAGTGTAAACAATTTAAGAATGATCTTATCGTTGATGATCGTTGGACAAATGTTAAAGCCAATCAACTTTGTTTCTCGTGCCTGAACAAAGGCCACAGCTCAATGGTTTGTCGTATCAAAAAGATCTGTGGCATATCTGGATTCAGGAGATATCATCATCACAGTCTTCATGAAGAAAGGCCCCAATCAAGAACAAACGTGCAACCACTCTTGAATTGTGACACACCAGATGAAAACGGTCAGTTGTTTGAGATTTTGCCGGTTACATTGTATGGTCCTACAGGCAAAATGGATACCTTCGTAATATTTGATGAGGGCTCAGCTATATCCCTTATGGAAGAAGATACTGCGGCGAGGTTTGGACTGAAAGGTCAACATGAGCCTTTGAAATTACCATGGTATGGTCAAAAGGGAACCACGGAAGAATCTCGAAAAGTAAGTATGGAAATCGAAGGTCTAGACAAAAACTAGTGGTTTAACATCAAAAATGTACGAACTATTAAAAACCTCAACTTGCCTGTCCAGTCATTTAAAAAGTCTGATTATAACCATCTCAAGTTCTTACCACTTCAAGAATAAGCCAAAGCCAGACCAGTCATATTGCTAGGATTAGACTATGTTCATCCTAGTGCCAATCGGATTGCTTTGGAGAGAGTTTTTTGCCTACACTCCCTAACAGCTTCTAGATGGCACTGAAACGCCTTATTGTATTGTATTGTATTAATTTATTTAGCATACTAAAGTATTAAATACATAGTAACAAACCTATTTTTTTACAAATTCTTTAACATTGCGCTGATATATATCAAAATTTGTTTTTAATTTAACATGTTCTGGTAAGGTATTAAAAATTTGAAAGCCTTTAAATATTATACTATTTTGTGTTATTGTATTTGTATAGTTTGGGAGTCGCAAATTATTTACATTTCTTAGTTGATATGGTTGTACTTCACCGACATACCTAATTTGATTTCTAAAATATCTAGGTAAATCTCCCATTTTCATTTTTTGAACAAATAAAAGAACATCTACCACCAATTGTTGTTTAACGCTTAACCAATTAAGACGACTTAACATATTCAATATACTTGTATAACGATTACAATTTAAAATTATTCTCATTGCTTTGTTTTGCAATTTCTGCAATCTATATATGTACACTTAACAGAAAGAGTACAGATGAACAATATTTTAAATGCGGTTTTATAATTATGTTATATACTCTAACAGATGCATTAAAGTCTAATTTGCTTTTAACTCTTCGAAAAAATTGCACTTTTTTTGATATCTTTTTAACAATATAGTCCATATGTTTATCAAACTTTAAATTCTGATCTATTATTATACCTAGGTACTTTATTTGATTTACTTGTTGTATGTTTTCATTGTCTATTTTTAAGTTTGTATTGCACTGCCTTTTAAATATCATCGTCTTCGTCTTTTTTACATTCGTCTTTGGCTTGTTCGCCTTAAACCAGGTACTTATGCTTTCGAGATCTTCTTGTATTTGCTGAGTAATTGATGATATATCCTTTTCCACGATGTATACAAGGGGATCATCGGCAAACATTACTATCTTGCAATACTTCAAAACTCTGGATACGTCATTTATATAAAGAAGAAATAAAACAGGACCAAGAATGTTGGTATTATCTCCGAGCGTTCTTCATTTACGGATGTTCTCTGGGTTCCCTGATCAAGATACGATATGAACCACTGTAGTTGCTTATTGCGAAAACCATAATATCCCTCTGTCGATTATTTCAAATGCTCGCTTAAGGTCCAGAAAAACTGCTTTAATGGTGTTTCACGCTGCAAGATCTTCTTTCCAATTCAGTAGCACATAATTCAAAGCAGTTTCACAGGAATGTTGACTTCTAAATCCGAATTGATTTTCTATGATAATATTGTAATTGTCTAGGTAATTTTGAAGTTGTACTTTCACTATCTTTTCAACAATTTTTTCGTATACTGGCAACGCGTTTATTGGTCGATAGTCTTCACACAGTCTTGAGCCTTTAACTTTTTGTATTGGTGTAATCAACAATTTTTTCCATGCATTTGGGAAACATCCCGAGAGTAATGATTTATTAACAATTTCAGTGAGTATGTTTCCTATTTCTCCAAATGAATCTAAAAATATCTTGGGACACATAAAATTGAAGTCCTTCTTATTTTTCATTGTACGTAAGACTTCGAATATATCTGAAGGAGTTACAGAAATGAATTTAAAACGGCATGTTAATTCATCAATTTAATTAAAATACGGAATAACATCAATTGATTGATTTATTTCAGCCACACTGTCAGAAAAAAAAGTGTTAAATTGATCCGCGATTTCTTTTGAGTTATTAATTGTAACCCCATTAAAAATAATGTAATGTAGTAGCCCGTAGCGTAATGGTAAGTGCGTTCGACTGTCACGCTGGAGGTCTGGGATCGCTTCCCAGCCTCGTCCACCTAAAAACTAAAAAGTTTTTTTTTTCAGGGCTAGCCTCTTGCGAGGAATTGACAAATCCTCCAAGAGTATCACTTGTCACGAATAAGTGCTTCTCGTCTAGCCGTTCGGATTCGGCATAAAATTGTAGGTCCCTTCCATTCATGTCAAAAGGCGCACACAGGAATGGTTGCGAGTTGTTAGTCACTAGGCCCTGGTTCTTCATGAGCCGTTGTGCCACCCGATTTATTTTTTTTTTATTAAAAATAATGTTCTCTTCAATTGCAACTTTTTTTGACCCCATCACATATTTTTTTAATCTCCACATACCTTTTTGGTCCGTTTGCATAAGAATTTTATTCTGTCCAAATAGACCCTTACTTCTTACTAGTTCTTTTTTATACCGATTTCGCAATCGTTTGTAACCCTCCCAATCACTTATTTCTTCACTTTGTAAAGCCTTATGGTAATACACCAATTTTTTTCTTTTTAAACCTCTTAATGTATCGTTATACCACTCTACCGAATTTTCGTCCACTTTTTTTTGTCTAAATATAACTACTCATGATTCTTAAAAGTACATTTGAAAATATATTGCTCAAATAATTTACATTAACGAGTGGAAAAAATATATTTCTAAACTGACACTGCCCGATATCATTAATGAATGTATCTTTGTCGTACTTTAAACACTGTATCGTTTTTTGTGTAACTGTATCTACTTTTTTATCTTTTGATTTTAATTTCACTATTATTTTCAAGTTAGTATCTCTTTCTGTAGAAATTAGACATGAATTTGTTACAACCTAGTCTATTAGGGTTTTAGAGTCTGGGGTTATTCGCGTAGCCTTTTTGTTCAGCCGTGTTTTCTAAAATAATTCGTTGAATTTCTCTTTGATATGTATAGTTTTTATCTAGCCAATCTATATTAAAATCACCAATAATTATAAAGTCTTTTGCGTTTTCATTAAGTTCTTCTAGCAGCTCTGTAAATCTATCACAAAACACTCGGCATGATGCACTTGGTGAGTTATATAAAACTACAAAAAGTTATTGGATAGCCCTTTGCTGTTATATTTGCACTCATCCACCAATGTTCGTAGTCATACTGTGTCAGCTTTGGAGGGTCAAATCTTATCCCTTCCTTTATATAGATACTAGCCACCCGCAGAAATAGTCGCTTCGCAGACTAACACACATTAGCTAAATAGAATCATTATATTAATACGCAAAGGTGATTTCTACCCGCCCTTTTTTGAATGTCTTAATGGCAACATATTATATTTTGTTTTGCTTTTTTTGAAAGATATGGACAATCGCTCCACGTTAAATTAATTATATTGTTTACATTTTGCCGTTAAGGCAGTTCAATTAAAGTTTATATAGTTTTTCGCTGTTACACCCCCTTGCTTGCAAACTCACCCCGCCACCATCACTTTTCGTTTGTGCAGCGAATTCAATACTCCAACCTTCCAATAGACGTCAGTGCAGTGGTAAGCAAGCACAAAGAAAAACCGAAAAAAACAACAACGACGCGATTTTTAGATCACACATCCAGAGTAGAAACGATTATTATGAATGATCAGTATGCTTTGGGCATGCAATGAGGACGGTCATGGTGGAGTGTACTATATTTTCCAGGGCATTACAACAATTCATTTACGTTGTTCAGTGGGTTAGAACCAGTGTTGCCGAAAGTACTCCCATAGGAGTATTGTACTACTTTCAACACCTTTGTACTCCCGTACTCCTCCTTTCACATTCGTACTCATATTTTTTAAAGACCTAAAATATCCTACACTTGCAGCAAAGTGTAATGCCAACCTCAATAAATTTAATTCACTTTAAATTAAATGTAAATTTGACAGCTTCAAAGCTATTTCTTTTTCGTTGGCTTCACGAAATTTTTTTCTGCCAGTATTTCGTTATTTATTTTACTGTTACTTGAGATTGTAGTTTGGTGGTTCTGTTTTTTTTTATTGAACTTCGTGAATTTTTATGTGTAGTTCAATAAAATGAAAAGGTTTGCTGAATTAATGCTTGAAATATTGTTATTCTTTGTAAGAATAATTCAAAGTAGTACTACGTGTCTACCTAAAGATAATTCGGATTAAAAAGAGTAGATTAAAAATTAATCTTGAAGTGTTTTCACCAGAGAAAAAAAGATTAGTTTAACGTTTTCACTCTTAATTGCCATTCAAAAGTCGATATGAATAATTGCAAACAAGGATTCTTCTCCGGCAACACTGGCAAGAATCTTTTTTATTAAAGTATATAGAGAATCGCCACCAGAGTTGCCGGGGAAAAATATTAGAAGGTAGTACTGCAGCCAAAAAATGGGAGTATTTTGATCAGACATTTTTTTGTCTTTAAAAATAAGTGTGTGCACAATTTTTTTCTTAAACTTTATTTAGAAAAAAAAAATCATCAAAAATAAATTCAGTAAAAAAAATACATTCATAAATAAATTATTAGTTATACTTACAAAAGTAAGAAAATATCTCTTTAATTATAACATCTGTCTTATGGCAGATACCTTAATTCATAGTAATATTAGTTTTAGAATAAAAACAATGAACTAAATTGTAATCTGCAAGTTTAAGATATTTTAGGTCTTTAAAAAAAAGGAGTACGTATGTGAAAAAAGGAGTACGGGAGTACGATGGTGTTGAAAGTAGTAAAATACTCCTATGGGTGTATTTTCGGCAACACTGATGGTCACTATCACTTTTCGTTTGTGCAGTGAATTCAATATTCCAACCTTCCAATAGACGTCAGTGTAGTGGTAAGCAAGCACAAAGAAAAACCGAAAAAAAACAACAACGACGCGATTTTTAGCTCACACAGCCAGAGTAGAAACGATTATAATGAATGATCAGTATGCTTTGGGCATGCAATGAGGACAGTCATGGTGGAGTGTACTATATTTTGCAGAGCATTACAACAATTCATTTACGTTGTTCAGTGGGTTAGAACCAGTGTTGCCGAAAGTACTCCCATAGGATTATTGTACTACTTTCAACACCTTTGTACTCCCGTACTCCTCCTTTCACATTCGTACTCCTATTTTTTAAAGACCTAAAATATCCTACACTTGCAGGAAAGTGTAATGCCAACCTCAATAAATTTAATTCACTTTAAATTAAATGTAAATTTGACAGCTTCAAAGCTATTTCTTTTTCGTTGGCTTCATGAAATTTTTTTCTGCCAGTATTTCGTTATTTATTTTATTGTTACTTGAGATTGTAGTTTGGTGGTTCTGTTTTTTTTATTGAACTTCGTGAATTTGTATGTGTAGTTCAATAAAATGAAAAGGTTTGCTGAATTAATGCTTGAAATATTGTTATTCTTTGTAAGAATAATTCAAAGTAATACTACGTGTCTACCTAAAGATAATTCGGATTAAAAGGAGTAGATTAAAAATTAATCTTGAAGTGTTTTCACCAGAGAAAAAAAGATTAGTTTGACGTTTTCACTCTGAATTGCCATTCAAAAGTCGATATGAATAATTGCAAACAAGGATTTTTCTCCGGCAACACTGGCAAGAATCTTTTTTATTAAAGGTTATAGAGAATGGTCACCAGTGTTGCCGGGGAAAAATATTAGAAGGTAGTACTGCAGCCAAAAAATGGGAGTATTTTGATCAGACATTTTTTTGTCTTTAAAAATAAGTGTGTGTACAATTTTTTTCTTAAACTTTATTTAGAAAAAAAAAATCATCAAAAATAAATTCAGTAAAAAAAATACATAAATAATTAAATTATTAGTTATACTTACAAAAGTAAGAAAATATCTCTTTAATTATAACATCTGTCTTATGGCAGATACCTTAAGTCATAGTAATATTAGTTTTAGAATAAAAATAAGGAACTTAATTGTAATCTGCAAGTGTAAGATATTTTAGGTCTTTAAAAAAATAGGAGTACGAATGTGAAAGGAGGAGTACGAGAGTACGGTGGTGTTGAAAGTAGTACAATACTCCTATGGGAGTTTTTTCGGCAACACTGATTGATTACCATCACTTTTCGTTTTTGCAGCGAATTCAATATTCCAACTTTCCATCAGACGTCAGTGCAGTGTTAAGCTGGTAAGCAAGCACAAAGAAAAACCGAAAAAAAACAACAACAGCTCACACTTCACACAGCCTACAGCCACAGCCAGAGTAGAAACGATTATTATGAATTATCAGTGCCAGTGTGCTTTGGGCATGCAATGAGGACGGTTATGGTGGAGCCTACGATATTTTGCAGGGCATTACAACAATTCATATACGTTGTTCAGTAGGTTAGAATCTTTTTTATTAAAGTACCTATTATATAGATAATGGTCGAATTACGACCACTGGGCGGTACTAGTATGGTATAAAATGGTCACCCGTGGTTTACAGTCGTTTCGCAGACTTAGACTCTGTATCTGAATAGTACATATGCATATAAGTATAGCATAGTATATCTGTCGAGTGCGGTCTTACTTGTTGTTGTTTGTAGGTTTTTCACGTAAAAGTTCAGCTTATTGTGATCTTTGTTTAACTTAATAATAATGTCATTTGTACCTATGTACATATATGTATTGTATATTGTATATGTATATGTATTTATGTAAACATTAAATTTGTTTGCAAGATTTTGGGGGTAGGTAGGTATTTAAGTTGATTTGAAATTTACAATTGTAGCTTAACTAAGCGTCTTAGCGAATTAAAAAAAATGGCATATTCGTGAAAACTACCTTTCCATCGATGTATCGCATGCTATTATATGTAATCTTTAAACGCGATTTGCGGCTAAACTAAACGTCCTAGACGTTTCAAAGTTGACACTTTTTCTAACTTCAAACTCGATTTGTGGCACAACTACTTGTTCTAGTGACTTAAAAGTGGCATATTCCTGATCTAGGGAGTACCACTTTTCAATCATTATATCGCACGACACGACAAAACTATTTCACAAAATCAACACATTTTTTTACTTTGGTACTTTGGTATTTGCTTCTAAACTAATCGTCCTATCGAACAGTCACAGGTTATTTTTGTATTTAATAAAATAATTTTCTATGTTGTATAGGCATACATCTGATACCTCATTTATGAATATTTATCAATAAATAATTGCCCAGCTATGGCCATTTATGTGTATATTTTTCCAAAAAGAAACAATTTGATCGACCTATTAACTGAATTTTTGATAAATTTTCCTGTCAATTATTTTTACTCAAATATTTGTAGAAGAAATTTACACTTTTAATAGTGTATCATTATTAGTTTTTTTAAATTTATAATTTTTTTATTATTTTTTACCAATTTTCAAAGTAAATACACACAAAAGGTATGAGTTTACCGCTTTATTGCAAATTCTTTCTCTTTTAACAACTTATTTTTTCATGAAAGTGAGTAATTTTTGTTATCATAATTTTCTATGTCTTATAACCTTTCATTTGATACTTCATTTATAAATATCAAAAAAGTATTGCCCAAGTTATGGCTATTTACAGGTATTTTACGTATATTTTTCGAAAAAGAATCAATTTTATCGTTCAATAGACTGGATTTTTGCAAAATTTTCTTTCAATTATGTTTAAAAATCCATATTAAAGTTTGTGGTTATTGTAGAAATATGTTTTATATACCAAAATATTGGTTGATTGGTCTAAATTATTATAAAATTTTAATTTCGATAATCGGTTAAATAAAAAGTTTTAAATTCCCTATTTAATCAAAATAATGCTATTTTATCTGTTTAAGCGTATTATCCCCGATTTCATAAAGCCCTTTTAAAAATCTAACAGTCATAATATGACGTTTATTCCATACAAAATACGTCATTTAAAAAATTAAAAGCCTGTTAAATGTTTATGAAATTGGCCATTAGTCTTTAAAATTATATAGACATTTATTAATGTTTTGTATGTATTTAAATAGTGAGACAATGACCTTTCCATAAACATCTAAATTTTGAAATTCGGATAAGTACTTTTCGATTTATAGCCGATTTTATGCAGACAAATTGACAATTTTAAAATTTTTTCTGGATTTTATCTGTAAAAAATAATGTAAAATTTTAATATTTGAAATTATTTTGTGAAGACTGTGAGCAACGCACAGTTATGTTTTATTTATCAAAATGTTTATTAGACTTTCAAAATTTATCATTTTTAAATTTGAAAAAATTTTATGGGCTTGGTGAAAATATAAAAATAAAAGTCGTTGAAAAAGCATGATCGATTAAGCATTTTTTTTTTGGTAGATAAATCAATAAAACTAATTTTAGAGTGGCTTTTGTTGAAATAATCAATTAACATTTAATAGCAATATTTTAGAAGACGATTAGAGCAATTGGTGTGTTGGGTTTGTTTTTCAAAATTTATCAATTTTTTATTAACTTTTGCATTTGAAGTGTCAAAAATCAAATTGATTTTGCAAAAATTTTAACACAGAAATTAAGATTATGTATTTCTACCTCAAATTCATGTATCATTTGATATGAACTTATAAGTATTACTGAAGTTTGAAACCTCTTAAGTTGGCTAAATTGAGCTTTTTTGTGATTTATTTTATTAAATTGCCCCTACTTTTTTTCCCGTTAGTCTTACAAAGACAAAATCACTCAAATATTTGTAGAAGAAAGTAACACCTATAAATGTGCATCATTAGTTTTTCGAAATTTATAAATTTTTAATAACTTTTAGCAATTTTCTTATTAAATACACTCAAAAGGTATGAATTTTTCGCTTTATGAAAAATTCTTTCTATTTTAACAATTTATTTTGTCATGCAAATGAAATAATTTTTATTTTTATAATTTTCTATGTCTTGTAACCAGGGATAGGATTTTCCTAACTTTGCCTATTTTTTTTGCGTGATCGTAAGAAAGTATCGACTTTATACAAACACGATTCATGTCCTCCTGATTCAAAATATATGTATTTTAATTTGGCTTTTTTTGCCTTTTTTACCCGTTAGTGCTTTTTTTTGCCTTTTTTACCCGTCAGTGTCTTTTTTGTCAATTTTGACTTGCTTGCTTTTTTTTATCAAAGTTAAACGAATAAATCTTCAAAAAAATTCTACAGATACAAGCTGCATGTAGTTTTTCCATTTCCAGTTGAGATTATTTCACTTAAAAACATGATCCTAAGACAATCTAAAGCGCACAGAATGCAAATTTGCTTGCCATAAACACACAAGAAAAAGAAAGTAGGTAGTGCAGACTGTTAGATAGAGTTACTATGATTTTTTCTCAATAAAATTTCTCATCCCTTTTTTGTTTTTTTTTTACTCATAAAAACTAGATCTTTGCATTTCTCTATGAATGATCGTGCATTTCTTTGCACTCCAAATATCAATGAAAATTTGAAAAAATCGAAAGGGCCAATAATTACAAATGAAGTGTTGTAAAAGTTCACTACGGTTTTTAATGTAAATCGTAGACTTAAAACTGTTGAACAAATGCTGTAGTAAAAATGCCGACGTCAAGTCCACACTTTCCGAAAACGTTGAAGTGAATGATGTAGAGACTAGATAGATTTAAATGCGCTCCACTCGTTTCTGTTCAAGTAGAAAGATCCTTTAACTCATTTAAGACGGTTATAAGAGACAATCGTAGAAGGCTGTTACCTGAGAACTTCAAAAAGCTGTTGGTAGTTCAATGCTTTTTTAATTAGGCGTTAAGTTATGTTTATTTTCTCTTTATATTTAATAAATGCCTTTTTTTTGCCTTTTTAAGAATTTTTGTTTGCCTTTTTTGATTTTTTTAGGTCAGCAAAATCCTTTCCCTGCTTATAACCTTTCATTTGATACCTCATTTATAAATATCAAAAAAGTATTGCCCAAGTTATAACTATTTACAGGTATTTTACGTATATTTTTCGAAAAAGAAACAATTTTATCCATCAATAGACTGGATTTTTGCAAAATTTTCTTTCAATTATGTTTAAAAATCCATATTAAAGTTTGTGGTTATTGTAGAAATATGTTTTATACACCAAAATATTTTTTGATTGGTCTAAATTATTATAAAATTTAAATTTCGGTAATCGGTTAAATAAAAAGTTATTAAATTCACTATTTAATCAAAATAATGCTATTTTATCTATTTAAGCGTATTATCACCGATTTCATAAAGCCCTTTTAAAAATTTAACAGTCATAATATGACGTTTATTCCAAACAAAATACGTCATTTAAAAAATTAAAAGCCTGTTAAATGTTTATGAAATTGGCCATTAGTCTTTAAAATTATATAGACATTTATTAATGTTTTGTATGTATTTAAATAGTGAGACAATGACCTTTCCATAGACATCTAAATTTTGAAATTCGGATAAGTACTTTTCGATTTATAGCCAATTTTATGCAGACAAAATTGACAATTTTAAAATTTTTTCTGGATTTTATCTGTAAAAAATATTTAATATAATACTTCTAATGTAAAATTTTAATATTTGAAATTATTTTGTGAAGCTTGTGAGCAACGCACAGTTATGTTTTATTTAGCAAAATGTTTATTAGACTTTCAAAATTTATCATTTTTAAATTTGAAAAAATTTTATGGGCTTGGTGAAAATATAAAAATAAAAGTCGTTGAAAAAGCATGATCGATTAAGCATTTTTTTTTTGGTAGATAAATCAATAAAACTAATTTTAGAGTGGCTTTTGTTGAAATAATCAATTAACATTTAATAGCAATATTTTAGAAGACGATTAGAGCAATTGGTGTGTTGGGTTTGTTTTTCAAAATTTATCAATTTTTTATTAACTTTTGCATTTGAAGTGTCAAAAATCAAATTAAGATTATGAATTTCTACCTCAAACTCATGTATTATTTGATATGAACTTATAAGTATTACTGAAGTTTGAAACCTCTTAGGTTGGCTAAATTGAGTTTTTCTGTGATTTATTTTATTAAATTGCCCCTACTTTTTTCCCCGTTAGTCTTACAAAGACAAAATCACTCAAATATTTGTAGAAGAAAGTAACACCTATAAATGTGCATCATTAGTTTTTCGAAATTTTTAATAACTTTTAGCAATTTTCTAATTAAATACACTTAAAAGGTATGAATTTTTCGCTTTATGAAAAATTCTTTCTATTTTAACAATTTATTTTGTCATGCAAATTAAATAATTTTTATTTTTATAATTTTCTATGTCTTATAGCCTTTTATTTGATACCTTATTTATAAATATCAAAAAAGTATTGCCCGAGTTATGGCTATTTACAGGTATTTTACGTATATTTTTCGAAAAAGAAAAAAATTTAACGACCAATGGCCTGGATTTTTGCAAAAATTTTCTTTCAATTATGTTTAAAAATCCATATTTTAGCTTACGGTTATCGTAGAAATATGTTTTATATACCAAAATAATTGTTGATTGGTATAAATTATTGCAAAATTTAAATTTTGATAATCGGTTGCATAAAAAGTTATAATTCACTATTTAGTCAAAACAATGCCATTTTATCTGTTTAAGCGTATTAGTCTTTAAAATTGTATGGACGTCTATTAATGTTTTGTATGTATTTAAATAGTGAGGCAGTGACCCTTTCATCGACATCTAAATTTTGAAATTCGGATAAGTACTTTCCGATTTATAGCCGATTTTATGCAGACAAATTGACAATTTTAAAATTTTTTCTGGATTCTATCTGTAAAAATATTTCTAATGTAAAATTTTAATATTTGAAATTATTTTGTGAAGCTTGTGATCAACGCACAGTTATGTTTTATGTATCAAAATGTTTATTGAATTTTCAAGATTTATAAATTTAAAATTTCAAAATTTTTTATGGGGCGCGGTGAAATTATAAAAACAAAATTCGTTGAAAAAGCATGTTCCAGTTTGCATTTTTTTGGTATATAAATCAATAAAACTAATTTTAGAGTGGCTTTTGTTGAAATAATCACTTAACATTTATTAGCAATATTTTAGAGGAGAATTAGAACAATTATTGTGTTGGATTTGTTTTTCAAAATTTATCAATTTTTGTTTAACTTTTGCATTTAAAATATCAAAAATCGAATTGATTTTTCACTAAATCACATTTTTTGTATGAATTTTCTTAAGGTGTTGTAAAAATTTTAACACAGCAATTTAGATTATAGATTTCTACCTCAAATTCATATATCATTTGTTATGAACTTATATGTCTTACTCAAGTTTGAAACTTCTGAAGTTGGCTAAATGGACCTTTTATGTGATTTATTTTATTAAATTGCCCCTACTTTTTTTCCCGTTAGACTTACAAAGACAAAATCACTCAAACATTTGTCGAAAAAATGTAACACATATAAATGTGCATTATTAGTTTTTCGAAATTTATAAATTTTTAATAACTTTTAACAATTTTCTAATTAAATACACTCAAAAGGTATGAATTTTTCGCTTTATGGGAAATACTTTCTATTTTAACAATTTATTTTGTCATGCAAATCAAATAATTATTTTTATAATTTTCTATGTCTTATAACCTTTCGTTGGATACCTCATTTATAAATATCAAAAAAGTATTGCCCAAGTTATGGCTATTTACAGGTATTTTACGTATATTTTTCGAAAAAGAAAAAAATGTATCGACCAATAGACTGGATTTTTGCAAAATTTTTCTTTCAATTATGTTTAAAAATCCATAATAAAGCTTATGGTTATCGTATAAATATGTTTTATATACCAAAATAATTGTTGATTGGTATACATTATTACAAAAAATGATATTCACTATTTAGTCAAAACAATGCTATTTTATCTGTTTAAGCGTATTAGTCTTTAAAATAGTATAGGCATCTTTTGAAGTTTTGTATGTATTTAAATAGTGAGACAATGACCTTTCCATAGACATCTAAATTTTGAAATTCGGATAAGTACTTTCCGATTTATAGCCAATTTTATGCAGACAAATTGACAATTTTAAAATTTTTTCTGGATGTCTCAGTAAAAATATTTCTAATGTAAAATTTTAATATTTTAAATTATTTTGTGAAGCTTGTGATTAACGCACAGTTATGTTTTATATATTAAAATGTTTATTGGATCTTCAAGAGTTATAATTTTAAAATATTTTATGGTCGTGGTAAAATTATAAAAATAAAATTCGTTGAAAAAGCATGTTCCAGTTTGCATTTGTTTGGTATATAAATCAATAAAACTAATTTTAGAGTGGCTTTTGTTGAAATAATCACTTAACATTTATTAACAATATTTTAGAGGAGAATTAAAGCAATTATTGTGTTGGTTTTGTTTTTCAAAATTTATCAATTTTTGATTAACTTTTACATTTAAAATACCAAAAATCGAATTGATTTTTCACTAAATCACATTTTTTGTATGAACTTTTTTAAGATTTTGCAAACATTTTAACACAGGAATTTAGATTATAAATTTCTACTTCAAATTCATGTATCATTTGTTATAAACTGTTAAGTTTTACTCAAGTTTGAAGCCTCTAAATTTGGGTTAATGCAGCTTAATTGTGATTTATTCCATTAAATTGCCCCTACTTTTTTTCCCGTTAGATTTACAAATACAAAAGTATCCACAGATTTGTAGAAGAATGTAACAGCTATAATTGTGCATTATTAGTTTTTTGAATTTCGAAAAAATTTCATCAAGTTTTGACACCCTTTTAGTATGAAATTTTTCACCCCCCCTCAATAATTTTTATACACAAATTTAGCCACATCGCATAGCTAAATTTTGAGATCTTAATTTTCAATATCGGCTGAGTAGAAATGAAGTTATGATTTTTTATATTAAAAATAATCGAATAAAAAATAATTTGAGATAACGGGTCTTTGTAGTGGTTGACGAATTTTGCCAATGAACAAAGCGGAGCATTTCTTTGGATTTTATTCGATTTTTTATGAATTTTAAAAAATCAATGGTGGCGCTTATATAGGAGGTAGATTAAAAAATGAGGTACCACATTAATGGTTATTTCATTGAGATTAATTATAAGAAAAAAACAAAATCAATCCATGCACACACTCACATGCTATTAAGTAATATGTGTAAACAATATTATAAATATTATATTGTTAATTTCTCAGCTCAACAGTACAAAAGGAATATAATTTTTCGTATACAAATTCCATATAGCTATTATTCATTAGTATATTGCAAACCTGTGCGACTGTTAATTAAGAGATATTAATAAAAAACCAAAAAAACAAATTTCAAAATTTTTACTCCTTCTTAAATAAATCTGTCAAATGATAAGCAAGAAAGATAAAATGTTTACCATTTAATTGCTATCAAATTAATTTATAACATAATAAAATTTGAGATTTTTCCAAGAACCCATTAAAAAGATAAAAATCAAATACTTTGAGAAATTGTTCAAAAAAATTTAGCTTTTTTCAAAAATTATTTTGGAATGACAAATAAAATCCTATCAAAAATTCCTTAAACATGGATAATTTATTTTTTTATTATCTTTGAAATTATGTAAAAATAATTTTAAAAAACTGTACCCTTATACTACTTTTAAGCACTTTTGGTAACGACTATTTGTGCCTATTTCAGTCTTAAAACGGATATATCTGGGTGAATTAGATTTTTGGAAAAAAAGATGTACGTGTTTTTTTCCTAATTCTTAAAGATCTTTAAAATAAAGAAAAAATTAAGTTCCTACGACGACGCGTTTAGAAGTTAGAAATACGAATTTGCCCTACATATACCCCCGTTTACCCTATTAAAAATGCGAATTTCAAAAAATCCGATCTTACCGCTCACCTACATAAAATTACCTTTTACATACATTTTAGTTTGAATTTATAGGACTTATAGTTTAGGCTGTAGCGTGATTTGTAAAAATGGTCATATTTAATACGATTAAAATTCTTTCTTTTATATAGTATAACTAACTCCACCTGAATGCCTAGAATTACTATCACATCTTATAAGTTCATAGTTATCAATATCTAATTCACTTGTATAAATCTGGTCAGTAAGATGTGTTTCCGACAGTGCCAATAAATCAAACTTTTTTTTTGTGCAAAATTGTTTCAAGTTAACAAAAATTACCTGTTAATCCTTGAATTTTAAACTAAGCACAATTTAAATACTTTGGTGGCTAAAAGGATGCCCGCTTTTTTCAATTTCCAATTGTTTTAAGTAGACTGGACATACCGTGTCCCTACAATCATGGTTACAATCCAACTTTAACCCATATCGTTCATTTGACCTTGCACAGTTTATACACTTCACTTGATCTGAGCTGCAATCTTTTGCATCGTGGTTTTGTCCCCATTTTGCACATTCAATTTCATTTTTACACTTGCTTGCGATATGCTTATAGCCCCAACAATTGTAACACTTTCTAATTGAAATGTATTCAAAAATCCTGCATCGATCCCAACCAACACACAATTTTCCCTCTTTCATCACTTTTGTATAGTCCTCTGCTTCCAGTACGAGAATCGCATTAAATACTTTCGAATTTTTAATACCACGGTAACACTTTACACATTTTACCTCACCTTACAAATTGTTTTGACTTTTAACAGATATTCCTATTTCGCTTGTTTCATACATTTCACTCATACCCGTTAGCAGAATTTGCGGCACAGAAAGCTTTGGACTATCAACAACATAATTTTCATTTAATTTTTCCTTCACTTCTTTGCATAATTTTTCACGAGATTCTTTATCCGAACAGATTAGCAGAATTTGCGGCACAGAAAGCTTTGGACTATCAACAACATAATTTTCATTTAATTTTTCCTTCACTTCTTTGCATAATTTTTCACGAGATTCTTAATCCGAACAGATTATCGATATCGATCCATCTTTCTTTTCATTAACATTATCAATTTGTATTGATAAATCTGAAGGATTTGTTTTAATTTTAACATCACTTTTTGTTTTTTTTTATATCTTGCTTCTCTTTTGGCTTGACGATAACTGTAGACTTCGCGACTTCTGAAAATTACTTTTTTTTGGGGATTTCAGTTATATTTTTTTCTTCACTTATTTTTTTTAGAATCTCAACAGAATTTTTTAACTCTTTAACAATTTTTTCCAGCGATGTTAATTCTTCTAAACACTTTTGACAAATGAAATGGATATTTGGCCTCTCGTTTATTAAATCATGATCATATTGCTTCAATTTAAGACATTTTAAATGATGAAATGCACCACAAGAACCACTACAAACTAGCCACTTATCTCCCGTTTTTAGCGGTCGACTGCAGTTGATGCAGTCTGAACTCATTTATTTCTTTTTCTTGATAAATCAAGACTGTAAAGCGATTTATTTTTATTTATTTATTGTTCTTTATCTTTTATCTTTTACCTTTATAAAAAATCACTTATTAATTTAAATTTTATTCATAGAATTTTGATTATATTTAGCAGCTACGCAAGAACTTGACTTTACACTTTCGATCTTTAGGTGCCAGTTATAGCGATCAGTAAAAACCATCAGTAAAAATTTTCTTTTGCATAATTTCATGTGTTATAAAAAGATTTGAAACATTAAAATGGTACGAATCGATGGAAAATCAATTAAAATATTTTTTTCTGGCAAAAAATAATCCCAAGGAAGAATAATTTTTATAAAAAAAAACATTTATTTATTTTACTGATGGAAATTCGTTTTACTGAACAGCTGATTGCCAATTCACAAAAAATGGAACATTTCGTTTCAGTTTTCTGTGTTCTATTTTTTTACTGTTCCACTCCACCAGTAAAAAAATTACTGAAGCAATTTACATCATTAAAAATAATAAAAGGTTGTTGCTGGAGGTTTGAAATTTAATTACTGATATAATTTTAATGATTGCTATAACCGGCCGTACGTAAAAAATTCCAGTTTTCAACTGTTTCAACTTTTACTGATAGTTTTTACTGATCAAGAAATAAATAAATATGTTGACAGTGGATATGCCAGGAAGCTTTCCGATGACGAGATTAACAACACAAGACATGCAATATGGTATTTGCCTCATTTTGCTGTACAAACCCCGCATAAGCCAAATAAAGTTAGTGTTTGACGCCGCTGCCACTTCTAATGGCATTTCACTTAACTCTATTTTGTCTAAGCGACACGAACAGGCAAAGCCACTCATCGGCATATTATTCCAGTTCCGTCAAGATGTCATCGGAGTCGCCGCTGATATAAGGGAAATGTTCTTCCATGTTCGCATCATTCCTGAGGATCAACATGCACAGCGTTTTCTGTGAAGGGATGGTGACTACAATAGCCCAGTCCAACAATTTGCAATGGTGTCAATGATTTTTGGAGCAGTTTGTACACCGTGTTGTGCCGAATGGATAAAGAACATCAATGCCAAATAATTTGAAGACACGTATCCCGAAGCGTCTGCCGCAGTCATTGGTAAGCATTATGTCGATGACTTTGTATGCAGCTTTCCAAATGAAGAAGAAGCCGAGCGATTTTGTAAACAAGTCACCATCATCAATGCAGAAGCAGGATTCCAGCTACGAAATTTTGTTTCAAATGCATCTAAGTTAGAAACAACAATTAACGGAGTGGCCATTACCGAATCGAAGAAAGTCAGCATGGAACGTCAAGCTACATCGGAAAAAATTCTTGAAATGTTCTGGGATACGACAACAGATTCCTTCAATTTTGAAACAAAATTCCACCGCATTCCACAAAAGGTTCTAGAATGTCTTCGACCACCAACCAAGAGGGAACTTCTTGGAATAGTAATGGCAATATTCGACCCCTTTGTATTTTTAGTCGATTTTTTCATTTTTTCCAAAATCCTGGTTCAAGAATGTTGAAAAGAAAGCATTGACTGGGATGATCCAATACCTACAAGCTACACATCAAATGGACTGCATGGTGGAACTAGTTTCAACAGGTAAAAGCCTTTCAAATATCACGATGTTATTCGCCTTGCAAGCAACATCGAGCTGCACGTATTCGTAGATGCCAGCCAAACCGCCTTTGCAGCCGTTGGTTATTTTCGTATCTCCATGAAAAATCAAATTGACTTAAGCTTTGTAGCAGGAAAGGCTAGAACTGCCCCTAAAAATTGATGTCCGTTCCTAGACTGGGACTTCAAGCAGCTATGCTCGGTGTACGTCTAAGCAGAGCCATCATTCTTAGTCACGAGACCAAAATATCAAAAACTTTCTGGAGCGATTCTCCAACTGTACTATACTAGATTCACTCACAAGAACGTAGGTACAAACCCTTTGTTGGCCACCGAATTTCGGAAATCATTAGCAACACCGATCCGAACCAATGGCGCTGGGTACCAACTGCAGAGAACTCAGCTATCAGAACTAAGCTAAAACGAGTAACAGCATGGGTGGTAAGGTTTGCGAAAATAAAGGCAAAAATCCACGTGCCGCAAGGTCCTCTTTTAGTTTCTGACATGATAGCAGCGGAGCAGTTCATATGCCGAATTGTCCAAAGAGAAGAATAACATCTAGAGATAGTCGCTTTGGAAGGAAGAAAACCTATTCCTATATCCAGCTCAATTTATGCCTTAACACCGTATTTGGATGAGAAAGGTTTGTTGAGAATCCAAGGGCGACTACATGAAGCGCTTTGTCTACCATATAGTGCACAAGGCCCATAATACTCCCACAAAATCATGCGCCATCACGACTTATTGTTGAAAGTTTGCACCGGAGGTATCACCACCAAAATGTCGCCGTCATCATCAACCAAATACGTCAAATATTTTGGATACCTCGTTTAAAAACCATCTTGAAAGACATACAAAAGCAGTGTCCAGTATGTAAGATTGACAGAGCCGCCCCAAAACCGGCTTTAATGGGAAAACTGCCTACAGACCGTGTTACACCGTATGTTCGACCATTCACCTATACAGGTGGGGATCTATTTGGGCCCTTGAATGTGTCTATAGGACGAGCCGCGAGAAGAGGTGGGTGGTCATATTCACATGCCTTACCATCCGAGCAGTACATTTCAAAATTGCCGAAAGCTTATCAACAGACGCCTTTATAACCACGCAACGCACCGTACCGATCCGCACCCCACCGCGAACAGACGTGTCGGGAGTTGAGAATTTTATCGTGCCCAATACCCCAATAAACAAATTACAAACAAACTAGAAAATCAAAAAATAAACAAATAAACCAATCTGTCTCCATCACCTTTTATCAAAGTGCATAAACAAATAATATATTCTAATAAATTCCCGCGAACCCACCGTACGAAAAAAAAAATCAATAGCCTAAATAAAATCTATTCAATAAGCAAAAGTAAATTGCAAAAAAAAAGTGCCAGTGTCAGTGCCAGTGCTTGTGAACAAAAAAAAAAACAACAAAAGTGCACCTTGCCCATGAAGCTGATGCTGCACAAAATTAAAACCAGCAAGCGGTAAATTTTACATATCTCTCCTTCCCTCATCATTCACATTGCTTTGGCTTAGTCATTACGTGCAATGTGTGGCTCATCTCATGCAATGTAAGTAATTGATTGAGTCGAAGCAAATCAGATAAATTGCTCTTATTGGTTTTGGGTTTCTAGGGGCGGATCAATACAAACTATTAAGGCATAACACTGATAGTATTTTGTATTGTGTGGGCCCTAACTCAATATCAGCGTAGATAACTGTCTGATTTGGTTTTTTTATGTTCGTTTTTTCGTAATGGTAGGTGAATTTAAAGTCGATATCAGCAACATTCGGGGGCTGAGAAAGAATTTCTGTGCAGTGTACGTACATACTGTTAAAAACAGGCCGGCAGTTAGTGAAAGTTAGTAAGTGAAAGTTCTGATTACTCCGATTTTAGCCTACCTGGTTATAGCTTAGTGCCTCTATTTTTCTTACACCATGGTCTCGCAATATATGTACGTAATGATGTGGCTTATCAGCTTCAACCACAATATGGCCCTTGTTTAAATACAAACTTTAACTTCATGTAATTCGACTTCTAACGAATTCGATGCGCTGTCCGACTCAATCCTGAGAATTGATTCCCATCATCCGCACAGTGAAATCGTTGTTACGGGCGATTTCAATGCACACAATTCTTCGTGGCTACGCTATTCTGGTCAGACAACACCCGAAGGAAGGTATGTCGAGATTTTTGCTGAGTTAAACCACCTGACTCAGCTTGTTGACGAGCCTACTCAGATTCCTAACGTTGCAGGTCAAATCGCCAACACTCTAGACTTGTTCCTTACCTCTGACCCTAATAAATACACTATTAGTGTATTATCTCCTCTAGGCTCATTAGACCATTGTGTCATATCTGCGAATTTCTCGTGCCACCAAATCACAGTTAAAGAAAAAATTCCAAAGAGAACCGTTTGGCAATACGAGAAAGACGACTGGAACGGTCTCAGTAATTTCTTCAAGAGCTTCAACTGGTCACTATGCTTACTCGATATTGATGTTGTCGCCAGTGCAGATATGATTACAAACTTGATTCTTTGTGGAATAAGAAATTTTATCCCGAATAAGGTGAAATCTATCAAACCCAAAGAAAACTCATGGTTTGATTCGAGCTGTAAAGAGGTTATTAGGGTAAGAAAAGTAAGAGAAGTAAGCTTCCGATGTTATAAGGCCAACCCTACTGAGGAAAACCGGAAAAAGTTTCAACAAGCTAGAAAGACCTGTAACGTTCATATTCGAAGAACCAAATTTTTATATGATCAAAAATTACGGCTAAAAATACTGTAATGTCCCAAAGGTAGTAATAATGTTTGGTCATTTGTAAAAAACATACCAAACACCACCTCGTCCTCGGTTCCAACGCTCGTCTTCAATGATACTCCTTTTGTCAGCTCGCAAAATAAAGCCAATTTGCTTGTAGCACAGTTTGCTGTTAATTCGACGCTGCCAGAAAGTGTTATGACTCCTCCTGTACTTGAGAGTGTAAATGATTTTATGGAACAAATCTTCTTTCGCACTCGTGCAGTAGCTAGATTTCTAAAAGATCTCGATGTACACAAATCCGCTGGCCCGGATAGTATCCCTCCTATCGTTCTGAAGAGGTGTTCTTCAACGCTGGCAAAACCATCTGTCCTACACTACTGGTCTCTTTCCGAGTGGATGGAAAACAGCATTTGTCCAGCCTGTCCCTAAAAAAGGCGTATCTTCTTCACCCTCTAACTATCGACCAATTGCAGTTACGTCCCTTCTTTCCAAGGTCATGGAAACGCTGATTAATTTCCAGCTCAAGAAATATCTCGAGGAACGAAAGCTTCTTAATGACCGGCAGTGCGGCTTTCGTAGCAATAGGTCCACTGGTGATTTGATGGTATATCTCACCGAACAGTGGAACAAATCTTTACATCGTTTTGGAGAAAGTAAGATTATTGCACTTGATATTTCAAGTGTTTGATAGAGTTTGGCACCAAGCTCTCTTATCGAAAATGCGCGCATTTGGTTTCGATGAATCTCTTTGTTGGATTAGAAATTACCTTTCGGACCGTTCAATACAAGTTGTATTGGACAGTTTCAAGTCTGAAATCCACAAAATAAATGCTGGTGTGTCCCAGGGCTCCGTTTTGTCTCCGACTCTCTTCCTTAATTTTATAAATGATCTTCTGTCTGAAACTTCTAATCCATTAAATTGTTTCGCTGACAATAGTACCCTCAGCTTCTCATATTCGTTTACAGATTCTCATCCATATCCTTTGGATGTGGAACTTGAACGGCGGCGTATGATAAGCTCATTAAATTCTGATCTCGACAGCATTGTGCAATGGGGAATCAAAAATTGCGTAGAATTTAATGCTTCTAAAACTCAATCCTCTCTCCTGTCGTTAAAGCGAAACCCACCCCCAATGCCGCTATCCATGGACGGCACTTGCATCGAGGAAACCGAACAGCTCTCAGTTCTCGGTATGTGTCTCACAGACCACCTTATGTGGAATTACCACATATTTGATGTCGCCAAAAACGCTGCTAAGTGTTTAGGTTTTCTTCGGCGATGCTAGAAATTTGTCTCCCCTTCTGATCTGGCTGTGATCTACAAAGCCTTTATTCGTCCAAAACTTGAGTACAATTCTCATGTTTGGGCAGGAGCTCCATAAACTCACTTCAGTTTTGTTGGACAGAATTCAAAAGAGAGCTTTAAAAATGATAGGCGAAAGATCTATAACAGAAACAATTACATCTCTCGAACTCGGCGAACTGTGGATCGCAGGGTTCCAAATAGTTAATTACATTTGTAATTTAATTACAGATTACCTATAAAAAAAGTAATTAAATAAAATCTAATTACATTTGCAATATGTAATTAAAAAATATCTAATTATCCATTACATCTTCAAAATGTAATGGAAAAAAATTTAATTACCCTAAGAACGTAATGGAAAAAATTTAATTATCCATTACATTTTTAAAATGTAATTAAAAAATATCTAATAACATATTACAGTTGTAATATGTAATTAAATAATATTTAATTGTTGCGCCTTGCAACATTGTCATACGAAGAGTCAGTATGATTTGCAACTATCATAGCTGCTAACAAAAGCCCGAAAAAGACATTACCGATAGTTTGAGGTTATGATTTACTTGGTAGACATGTTGTCACAAATGTTATTTAATCGCTCACATAAAAACATATACGTTTTTGTTATTACTTTTTTAACTATTATTGATTGCAAATAGCCATTGAAAGTTTGTTGCACCCGCGATATAAAATATATAAAAAAGTTTTTTCCACAGAAATAAAGTGTTAACTTTAGTGAAACTTTGTAAAAGTAAGACAAAATCAAAAACAAAATTTAACCAGTCGTTATTAGGAGTAAATTGTATGTTGAATTTAAAAAACGTTGATTCCAATTGGTTGCACCCGCGATCGCTAAATTAGGATCGCGGGTGCACTTTATCAACAACTAACATTATTGAGTGATGTAGCATATTTAATTATTAAAATATGCCTTGAATAATAATTTTTGTTGTTCAAGATTGTTTTTTTTAACAATTTACTATAAAATGCAAGGAAGTAACCAAAGAGACTGCTTCACAAAAATAGAGGCGCAAGCTTGAAAAAATGCTGAACTTTATGCAGAGTAGGGCTGGCAACGAGACGATAAAAGTCTCGGTCTCATATGAGGAGACCGAGACGAGACTGCATTTTAAGCATCCGAGACGAGACCGAGACGGCACTGTATATTTGGAACGAAATTTACAGCGAGTCTAATAAATTAAAAATCCTATTTCAGTTAAATATTTATTTTCTTCTGCTCATATTCAAACTATATGGGGGACAAATTTTAGTTTGACGTTCCAATAATCAACAGGTTGTCCGGATATCGTATTTTTCGGAGACCAGACCGAGGCGAGGTCGACACGAGACCGAGACAAGAGTAAAATTTTCGATTTTAACGAGACCGAGACGAACAAAAGTCTCGCCGATTCTCATCTCGTGGCCAGCCCTAAGACAGAGCACCTACGTAGGGAATAGGTTAAAATGTAGCTCTTCAAGCAATAATTTCATTAAAATATTTTTTTATTTAATTATAAATATACTCAAAGTGAGTCTCAATATTGCACCAGCGATCAGGGAATCGCACTTCAGTATTTTTCGAAATATTGACGTATTTGAAAAAAAAACAAACTAATAATTAATAGAAAACGGTACTGAATAGCAATATATGTTATTTAATCTCTTATCCAGTTCATTGATATCGTTTTACTGATGTCAATATTCATTAAAGTAAGACTCGTTGCACCCGCGATAATTTGATGTTGCACCCGCGATTGCTTTAAAAGTGAAAAAATCGTTGTTTTTTGTTTTCTATCTGAATTTGTATGTCTTTAGTTGATTGAATCAATGTCGTTTAATAAAATGAAAGAAGAATATAATACTTTTTTCACAATTAACAGACTTTTGTGTTTTTCGTACTACGATCAAGAAAGGTGGGCCAAATTCGTTGCACCCGCGATCGCACTTTGAAGCCTTTTTTCTGACGATTTATTTATTTAATTTGAGTTTTATAAATGAATCCCAAGCGAATAGTCGAAAATGTAACCCTTCAAGTAATAATTTCATTAAAATATTCTTTTATTTTATTATAAAAATACTTAAAGTCTGTCTAAATGTTGCACCCGCGATATTGGAATCGCCCATATGTAATAGGTAATTAGATATTTTTTAATTACATTTCAAAAATGTAATGGATAATTAAATTTTTTTTTTATTACATTTTGAAAATGTAATGGGTAATTTAATTTTTTTCCATTACATTTTGAAAATGTAATGGATTTTTTTTTTCATTGATTCAATTACATTCTGAAAATTTAATGGAACACATTTTTTACCATTACATTACATTTTGAAATGTAATGGAAATTTTTTACAGTATACCAGCGTTGTATAATATTTAACTACCCGATTACAAATTACTCATTACTCTTGTAAATATGTAATTAAATAAAATCTAATCACTCATTACATGTGCAATATGTAATTAAAAAATATCTAATTACCCATTACATCTTCAAAATGTAATGGAAAAAAATTTAATTACCCATTACATTTTCAAAATGTAATGAAAAAAAAAAATTAATTATCCATTACATTCTTAAAATGTAATGGAAACAAATTTAATTATCCATTACATTTTTGAATGTAATTAAAAAATATCTAATTATCTATTACATATGTAAAATATCTAATTATCTATTACATATGTAATATGTAATTAGATATTTTTTAATTACATACTACAAATGTAATGGATAATTAGATATTTTTTAATAATAAGATATTTTTTAATTACATAATAAAAATGTAATGGATAATTAGATATTTTTTAATTACATTTTAAAAATGTAATGGATAATTAAATTTGTTTCCATTACATTTTAAGAATGTAATGGAATTTTTTTTTTTTTCATTATATTTTGAAAATGTAATGGGTAATTAAATTTGTTTCCATTACATTTTAAAGATGTAATGGATAATAAGATGTTTTTTAATTACATATTGCAAATGTAAAAGGTTATTAGATTTTATTTAATTACATATTTAAAAGAGTAATGGGTAATTTGTAATCGGGTAATTAAATATTATACAACGCTGGTGCATCTGTATCTCCTTCTAAATCCTCTCCTACTTACCTAATCGCTCGTGCTGTGTTAAAAACATTTTAATGGGTAGCCATAACCCCTTTTGCGCGCGTGGAGTATAAAAAAAAAAAAAATAATATGCCTGAAGAACTTCATCAACCGTCGTGGGTCACCAGTTTGCATTCGATATGATAACGGCACCAATTTCATCGGTGCACAGATGGAACTAAAGAAAAATGAATGTCTCTTGGACACTGATCGAATTATGGTAGAATCTGCCAAACAAGATATCGAGTGGATCTTTAATTGCCCTGCAAACCCTAGTTCCGGTGGATGCTGGTAACGACTCATCAAAATCGTAACTCCTGTTCTCAAAAACACTGGAGGGAGAGGCATATAGAATTGAGACGCTTCGATGCGCGCTTTTGGAAGCAGAAAACATTATAAATTCCCGACCGCTCACTGAAATTCCTCTGTCCAGTGAACAAGACGAGCCGCTAACACCGAACCACTTTTTGTTAGAGTGTGTTAACACAACGCAGACACCACATCCCGTCGACCTCAAAATATACTTACAAAAGCAATGGCGAATCGCGCAGAACTTGAAGGATCGTTTATGGAAGAGATGGGTGGTGGAACACCTTCCACAACTTTTACGCCGTTCCAAGTGGCATGACAAACCAACCCCGCTTAAAGTCAACGATCTGGTAATCATTTGTGATCATAATCAACCTCGTAGCCAATGGCAAAAGGGACAAATTACAAAGGTAGTCCCAGCTAAGGGTGGCCACATCAGAATAGCCGAAGTGAAAACTGAAAATGCCCTTCTGAGACATCCTGCCAATAAACTAGCCGTTTTGACGATAGATGGTGAATCCAAGAGGATCCACGGGGGTGGAATGTAAGAATGAGAAGAACGAATCAGTGGACAAACAAAAGTCAACGAGATCGGACCTCGCGAAATAACGAATTAAACAATAAAAAACGAATATTAACGTAACCTTTATATTGCATACAAAATGTATCTTTATTTAATAAATATTTTGTCAAAATAAGAAAATTAAAAATTGAGTTTTGTCGACGTTGTAACAAAGACCCAACTTACTTAAAAAAATTTCGAGGATACCTACATGCAGACAGAACTTATAAACTAGGAGGATGGAATATCTAAGCATTATGTTGGTTATCCAGAATAAACTCACCAAATCTGGTGAATAAACTCGGGTTAAACTTTATACCCATATTGAAAAACGCTCTTCGTATTTTCAATTACAATAATTGTTGTTTTAATGCAACTAATATTCTTTTTTAAGGTTTTTAAATTTTTTGCTTATATAATGAATGTACATTCAAACATAAATCAGACAATGTTCTTTATTAACCAAAATGGAAACATTAATTATAAAAATACTTACGTTGCCCATACATAGGAAGCCTTCCTCCGCGCATGGGCGGTCCTCCTCTAGGAATATATGCTCCCCTTTGGTAGCCCATGCCTCGTGGAGGACGCATTCCACCTCTGCTTCCAGGCATCATTGGTGGTGGTCCACCCATTACTCCTCCACGCATTCCCATATAATGTCCCCGGCCCATTCCACGTCCACGGCCACGTTCGAAGCCACCACGAATTGGTGGTCCACCACGTCCTCGGAAACCACCACGTCCTGTTGGTGGTGGTCCCATTACTCCAGATGGTGGTGGTGCATCCATTATTATGTATTGAAATTTATATTTATTTTTTTTTCACTTAAAATACACTAGCACCAGATTTAACTTTTTTCAAGAACTCTACGAGGCGTCACTTTTCTTGACAGCCGGTTTCAGCAATATTTCTTTCTGAAGCTTAATTATGGGGATATCCAATGAAAAACGAAATAACCAATTAAGATTTTAATTTATCTTAACAACTAAATGATGCATTGAAAAATGTATTTAATTTAATTTCAGTTCTTTTAAATTGTCTTTCCTGCAACCAAGTCTTTGTAACAGCCCAATGAAAAAAAATATGGCGGATAATTGATTTTTTCCCTCGAAATTTAATCACTTTTTGTGATAACTTCGAAAATGGCGTTGAACTGTTTTATCAATACAATGGCAAGGTAGTGAAGCCGAATTCAGCTTGCCCGAGCAGAATGGAGTCGCTGTAGCGGCCGCTTATCGCACTGTCAAAGTTAAAATATACGAAAACAGTACACAGCGCCACAATGAGAAGCTGTAGCTGCAGCGATCGCTGTCGCCAAGTTGAATAATTTTCAACTTCCTGCTTTTAGTCGCGCTACTTTTTGACATAACTGTCAGTCTGTTCAAAACACTGTATGTAAACTAGACATTGGGTTCGTTCAACACATTGAGTTACTTTTTCATGTTTATTATGAACTGCAATTTGGAAAAAAATTGGTTTCGATAGCAATGATTGTAGAAAAAAAGCATTTGAATAAGGTGTTATTATTAATAATTTGAGTATGTTGTCACTGACCCCAAAATTGCACAACTTTGAGAACTCAATTTTAAAATTGCAAAGTGTTTACGCTACAAGTGAGACCATTTTGTATGAAAGCTCCAATGGGCTTGGATGACAAAAAAAAACAAATAAACAAATTCTTCACATTTATAAAACTGATGGAATTTTTCTAGATACTGTTGTCATTTTCTCCTTCCAATTTTGTATCTGTCAAGGGCAAGGTTTAACTACATAGACCTACTTTTTCCAAAAAGTGCCAAAGTGAGAAATAAACATGCATGCTAAACACACCTGTTTGCAAAAAAAACATGCGAAAATTGTTCTGACAGATAATTTTAGTCACCATACACGATTTTCAATTTTTTTTTTGCAAGCAAGTGTCTTTATTATAGAAATTTTTTTCCACGTTTGCACTTTTTGCAAAATGAACACAAAAGAGTGCCGCAACTGGAACTGAAGCCATAGCTATCAAATAGTATCGTGCGTGCTATTTTTCATTTGCCCACAATGCAGCTGCACAAAATATTATTTCTTTTTAAAAGTTCAATAAAATATTCTGTGTTGTGCTCTGTGTCAAATACCGGCATACTTTGTGTTTTATGTCGTTTTCGGTTGGAGGTTCGGAGTTACTCCTTTTTGACTCCGCTTACTCCAAAATAATTCGATTGGCTGTTCCGAGTAATGTTTTCGGAGTATTTTTCTGTTCCGGAATTAATAAAGGAGTAGACCCAGAACACACAAATACATATAAACCCTTTCATCGGATTATTTGTCAAATTAATTTTACTCGACTGAACGTGCAAAATATACATAAATATCAGAAAATTTACGTCCACACACATAAATATTTCACAAATTAGTCTCGGAACAATAGAAATTAATTCGATTGGAATCAAAAAGGAGTAGTACTGTTCCGAAATCCAATCGAAAACGACAATAATATATTGTCATATAATCATCAATCAGAGCCATGTTGGCATAATCATTTTAAACTAAAAGCGAGAGCCATACATTATAGCCTCCTATAAAATAATCTCAAACTGTTCAGAGCGTAAAAATAAAGTAAAAAAATACATTCGTATTTTCATAATATATCTCAATGTAACTATACCATAAAGTCTTACAGCCTTATGCATAAATGAATTATAGTGAGTGCATAGCGCTATGCGCTCTTTATAATGCCTCTGAACGCAAAAACTCATAAATTTCATATTCATAAACTTATGCAACGTTGAATAGAAGCAACATAAGCTAAACGCTTTTGGAGGTTGTATAGAGCCAACATCATAGAGTAAGTATACTTCCTAGAGGCCCGACTCGTACCCCCCTTGCCTTAAACACCCGCAAAATTTATTTGCGGTGAGTAAGAGAAAACTCTCTTAATCTACTCTTTTTTTCCTATCCGTGAATCCGTGTGAGTGGTGGGTTAAAACCCAAAACGGCGAAATTTGCTCAAACTGACAGGTAAGTTTTTGTCATTGATTTCGTTTTGTCAAAAGTCTGACAGTTCTAAAATAAATTTGTGAAAACTGAAACCGTGTAAGTTTTTATTTTAATTTCAATAAAAGCTTATTAACTTGTATAAAAGCATATTTTTAATGACATTAAAAATTTTGTTGTGTTCATTTCTAGATACGGCAGCAGTTGAAGCTGAAGTAGAAGCGCCAGAACTCACACCAACCGGCAGTGGCCGTCCAAAAGAAAATGTTCGAGAAAATCTAGATACAATCAAGATCTAAGTCCCATTTCGACAAGAGCCGAAAGAAAAACCACTTACTAGTTCAGTTAAGAAGCCTTTGAAGCTGGACGAGCCGGAATAGTAGTCGACGATCCCTTCCAAAGACCAAATTAGATCCAGACGCTGTAGAAGAGAACCCACCTACGTCGGCGCCTAATGGAGAAATCGTCGTAACACCATATTCCTAGTTGGTCGTGTCATAGTCAAACGCAGAATTAAAGGAGAATACAGTCGAATGTAGGTTGCAATTACATTTTATTTTAGTTTGTTCTATTTACAAAAATATATAATGTATGTTTTCTTTTCCAGATTTATTTTGGTGGTGTTCCAAATGTCCAAGAAGGTATATGCTGGTCACACAAATCTATGCCTGTCGGTCGCCTCCAATTTATCCAGTGACCTTCCTTACCAGATCGTCCTATGCTCGTCTCAAGGGCTACTTAAATATGAGAAAACTAAATGTGACTTTCTATTTCCGTACCTATGAAGATAGAGATCCAATGCTGTACCACAAATTCGCTTCGGGGGGCCGTTAATGTTTTCTTGGAATTCGGAAAAGTAAAGATCGATTTGAACCTTGGTGATAATATTAATACATTATATTATATATTATATATAGCAACAAACGCCCATAGGCATTCTTTAATTCTGACAATGGGAAAAAATAAACTTGTTCTAGACATTGATCAACGACCAATGACTATAACAAATATAATTGAAATTTCTACGAGATGCGTGTACAATATTGCTGGTGGACACATTAAAAATGGTTTTGTGGGTTTATGAGACAGACACATGTCGACGGTAACTACAAACTACGCAAAGATTGGATCGAAGGCGAATAAGTATGCTGCGATAACGAGGTAGTTGTCGATGCTGGTCAAATAATCGATCGGTGCAATCCAAATTCATTTCGCCATAGTGCAACATGGCATCAAAACTCAAAGAAATGTTTATTAAGGATGCACAATTTATGGCTGGCGTTTGTGGTGATGTTTTGGTAACTGACGAACCTCGTTTGGGTGAACTTCAACTCAAAGTACAAACAATGTGCGGGTGGGAAAATTCCGGATTCCCCGGAGCACAACTCGACTCCATGGACCGCACAAATTTAAATTTCCTTGCAGAAAAGCCATATATGGTGTCGTGGAAGGCCGATGGAACAAGATACATGATGCTCATAAATAAAAAAAATTAAATCTATTTTTTCGATAGAAATCTTTCATGTTTTCAAGTTGACAATGTTTCATTCCCTCAACGAGAGAATCTTATGGAAGGCGTCTTTGATACGTTGTTAGATGGAGTAAGTAATAACAAGTCTCTAAATTAATTAATAATTTACGATGTTCCTTTTGATTTTAGGAAATGGTAATTGACAAAGTCCAAGGCCAAAATATACCACGTTACTTGGTTTATGATGTAGTCGAATTTCAGGGGAATCCAGTTGCCAAAATGTCTTTTCGTGATCGATTGAAATACATCAAAAATGGCGTTATAGGTGGGAAACAGACTATTTTTCAATTAACTTCAGTTCTAAATGTGCAACTTGTTTTATTTATTTATAAGAACCTCGATATGAAGCTTTTTCGAAAGGAGTCATCAATAGGGCGTTGGAATCGTTTAGTGTTCGTAATAAAGAGTTTTGGGATATTACTAAAGCTGCATCGCTTTTGGATTTAAAATTCACGAGATGTCTTCCCCACGAACATGGTTTGATCTTTCAACCAGTGGACGAGGTGAGTTGGTCTCTTTTTTCCTTGTTGAACTTCAATAAAGTATGAAAATGATATACATATGCATATGGGCAGGTCCAAGGAGACCAATTGCCGCATTCGTACACAAATTTTGCTCATAACTTGAAAAAAACTATTAGCCAAAGCCCAAAATTTTTTCTGTGCATAAGGCTGGGGCAGGTCCACATTTTATTCCGAACAATTTTTTTATATCTGCTACAGTCTTCGAACAACGACCTTTCAAAGGTGTCTTATTACGTTACATTTACTTCCAAATTTTGTAACGTTATAAGACACCTTTGAAAGGCCGTAGTTCGAAAACAGAAGTATATATACAAAAAATTGTTTTAAAGAAAATGTGGGCCTAACGCAGCACTATCGTACGCACAAAAAAAATGTTATGCTTTGGCTGAAAATTTTTCAAGTTATGAGCAAAATTTGTGTACGAATGCGGGTTATTGGTATCCTTGGCCCTGACCATATTTGTGTTTAACTTTGAAATTTGTGAAAACGCAAGCGTGTAACAACTTTCAAAAGATTTTTTTGAAAAATAGTCGCCCGATATTAAAAACATACATTTGTACATACAAATATTTTCAAAATCAAGAGTGTGTTAATCTTTGTTGTGCCAAATTTTTAAACACTTGAGAGCAATAAATGGGGATTTAAGCAACTAAACAGCTAGCACATTTTTGTTGGAGAATCTTCTAACAAATATTATTTTTTACAGTCATATACAGCTGGTGTTTGTAAGGATATACTCAAGTGGAAACCTATTAGTTTGAATTCGGTTGATTTCAAATTAAAAATAGTCAATGAAAGTAGACCTGGGTAGGTGAAGTTTATAAGTACCATACAAAATATAAATTATGGTCTTTTGTTTCCTTTTTAAAAGAATGCTGCACACAAAAGTCGGGCTACTCTATGCCGGTGGAATGGATGGGCAGAGTTACGCTGAAATGAAATACAGCAAAGTTTTAAAAGATCTAAATGGGAAAATTATCGAATGCACAGTCAAGAATGGCCAATGGAAATTTTTGCGGGAACGAACTGACAAAACCATCCAAACAGTTATGCTACTGCAAACTGTAATTGATGACACAATACCTTCCAAATAATATGTTTTTTCTTTGATACCTGATCTTAACTTTATTTATAGCAGTCAAAGAAAGTATCAAGCATTCAGTCACAAAAGAAATTCTCCTTAGTTTTATAGAAGAACATAGATACCGCCAGGATAATGAAAGAATGCCACCACCACCGCCAGCAACAGCACCAGATTTCCAACGAGGATTGTACAATCATGTTTAAAATTAGCAAATATATTGATCATTAAACTATATACTAGAAACACACACACAAACACAAAAACAAGCAAATCAAACATTATATTAGATGTTACAAGATTTTATTGCAAATGAAAAACTAGACTTCGTCATCTCAATATGCTGCCATTTTTTATCAATTCACTTTCTTCAATTAGTCCCAAATTCAAAAGGCACACAAGGGCTGAGCCTTGTTCGGCGTATTTTTTGTTTTTTTCCCAAAATGTGCTTGCATATTTCTTTCCATCGAATGTTTTATCATACGGAATAATTTATCATATTGTTGGATTTCATATTTAGGCACTCCTTTGAAGTTCTTCGAGGCATGTGTGTGCAGGATGCTCTTTGGAAGTGAGATATCTTAAGACAACAAAAATATTTGAGTTTTGAAATTCAAGCAAAAAAATACAAATTATACCTGCAACATAATTAGAACGAAAAAAGGCTATATTTTCTTCTAAAATATTAGGACTTGCTGTAACATTGCTTTCGGGTTTATGCTTTTTGGTTTGCGGACCATCAATATCTGCGTCGCTGGGAATTGCACTAGGGCAGACTTCACGGCGACCAAAGTTACCTTTTTCTTTATATTCCAGTTGTTTTTTTATAGCAATAATCACCAAGGTCCCATAATTTACTGAAATAATTAATCTAAATTAATTCGATAGTCAAAAAGTGGAACTGGAATACAAAAATAAAAATAATAGTAAACTGGACGACTGGATCGCATGTGACCTTGAAGGCCGTTTCACATGTTTGCAAAATTTAAACGAAAGTGCTGCATCCATTTAAAAGATATTGAGATGTAACCCAAAGAAAAAGGAATATTCTGAAAAACAGTCCTATCTCCGTTAGATTGTCACCATTGTACCATTTCTTTTGCAGGAGTCGGGTTAACTCATCCGGAGATTTGTGTTTTCCTTACGCAATGTTCCGATCTACATTGAACAATTTTTTCAGTTCTGAATGGAAAATTCGGCCAAAACTAAAAGGAAAATCTCGGCTGTACCTCAATCGCACACGATCACAACAATTTTTTTGCGGCAAGACAAAAATCGGTCAATGTAGATCGAGACAATGTTAAAACAAACTCACGCTGATTTTTTGTTAATTGTCAGAGCAAATGTAAGTTGTATGGTAACTTACCAAATCTGATGCAGTGTCTGACATAGGAGAAACTTTTTTCCTAACGGAGTTTCTTGTAGTTCCTTGCGCATACTTTGAACACAATATTTTGTATTTGACTGTGGATTATCATAGTCAACGCAAAGTTTGAGGTATTTTTTTATTACTTCGAAAACATCAAGCAATCCTAAAAATATTCATATAAAGATAACAATAATTGAAATATCATCTGAAGTTAGTTACCTTCTTTGCGAAATATGGTTACATTAAATTGTGCGGACCTAGCAACCATAATGCTGTCTACACCACATCTATCACGAAATTTTAAAATATCACGGTAAGTGTCTATTTCCCGTGAGCCTCCATTAGCGATTATCGGAATTTATTTTCGGCAGTATGATGTTTTTGAGCCTGATCCACTAATTCAATAATGCCTCTACACACTTCTGGCACCTCACCTTCCACTGTTGGCCAGCCATTGTATTGGAATTGTGTGACTTTAATTGTATCGTCAATTTTACAATTAGTCACATTGAACTCTCGCCGGGTGTAATAAGGACAACTTTCGCTGTGCATATATTTGACCAATGTATGATCATATTGAATTTCATCGTCTGCCCAATATCTTGGACACTTTGTCGGACCATCACCAATCTATGCAAATAATAAATAATACCATGAGTATATAGGTAACTGATAAAACAAATAGATAAGCTTACTTCTGATATCATAACAAGAGTTGTTATACTTTGTTCTGTATCTCTGTATGCTCAGGTAGATGCAAGCACAGGCTTTTGTCTCTGGCTGAAAGTGCATGAACACTTCAGTTCTTAGAGATTCGTTCATAAAGTTCCATGAAATTTGGGCCTTTGCTGGGATATGACAGACATGCTGCTGATCTGCGGTTAGGTGATATGTAGATATTGGGATTTCTTACGTCCACGTACTGCTTTGGTATTTATTCCAGAAATATTTGCGCGCAAGTTTTATCAAACAAAAGTTAAAAATACCGAAACGAAACTTAAAATTATTTATTAAAAGTATTTATTCCAGAAATATTTGCGCGCAAGTTTTATCAAACAAAAGTTAAAAATACCGAAACGAAACTTAAAATTATTAAATTATTTTGTTGTCGAAGAAATCGCAACAACAACAAATGTCAACAAAATCCACCACTCGGTTCTCAGTTTTGCTCAGCAGCTGCAGTGGTTGAAGTGGAAGTTAAAGGTAGGTACGCATTAAATTGCAAGGGTTTGGTTCTACTTTTTGATTACATTTTCTTTGTTTTCAACATAAATAGTCATAAATATTACTGGATTTATATTCCAGAAACAATAAAAGGCTATAACAAATAAAGTTTTTCTTCATAAACGTTTAGAAACATCAATTTTATTGACAAAATATTTTAATTTTCAGTTTTTGAATTTAACGGATTCCCTTTTTTGAATATCCGATTCACCAATTGAGCACATGACCACGTTTGAGCAAATGCCCTAATGCATACATACAAAGCTCGTTTTGTCCCATTTAAAATGCATTGCAACTGCACACATCCTTACTGAATAGGGCATAAATCCTCTCAATTCAGCTTGTAGGGTGAAAGAGCATGGACACCTTAAGTCGGTTCTCTAGGTAGTATTTTCTCTATGGCCAACATAAGGGTTGTTTAGTATCGGAATGTCACTTTGACTCACACATAGCAATAGGGCTTTTTAGAAAAAAAGCAATATATCTCTGTCTCATAGCTTCTAAACGTCAAATAAAAATTTTGGGTTAATGACGTTTGAGTGCTTGGCGTTAATTGGATTAGTGGCGCGTTCTTTTTTGTAACTATGGTCAAAAACAAAAATGGCAATGTCAAAATTAAAAAAGTGACTTTTTTTAAGAACGATCAAAGTTAATAAAATGGGAAGGGGTTGAACAAAAATCGAAAAAATAAGAAATAATAAACAAAAGACAAAATTTTGATTGCGTTAAATTTATTGATAAATAATTCACTACCAAAAATGCATGGTTCCTACAAATTAAATAACTATCAACTTCATTTTTGCATGAAATTGAATCGCAATACAAAACATTTCTAATTTGTTTTAGCTTTTTTTTGTTAATTTTTTATGAGCCACACATTTCTTTATTAAAAAATTGACCCCAGCGGATGAATAAAATTTCGATGAAAAGTGAACTATTCAGAAAACAATTCAAAATATCAAATTCATTAATAAAACAATTAAATTTATAATTAATTATTATAAAATTGAAAACAATTCCAAATCGGAAGACGAAAAGCAAACACAATCTAACCCCAAAATGAAAACTCAAAGTAACTTTTTCTTATTAAAAGAACGATGAAGGTGAACTAGTTAGAAAAAAAGAACGCACAAATGTCATTAACCCAAAATTTTGGCTGTCAGTTTTGAGTTTGACAATTCTGTAAAAATCTCCATAATGTAGATAGATGTTAGGGGGGCGCTTATTTTTGCAATCTTTGAGGTGTTGAAATCTCACTTTCAAAATATTTTATAAAATTTAATACAGCAATTAATAATGTTAGTTTTGTTAATTTACTGTATATTTTTGTTGGGATATTGTTTAAAAAAATAAATAATATTTTTTTGTACACTTTATTTTATAGAAGCTGCTTAATAAATGTGCAAAATTTAAAGATTTTCCATCAAATCTTACAACTTTTGCAAATGCTCGACGGCATGCGTGATTTAAATAAAATTGTACAAAGATTCACCTTCATCACTTTCATGGGAAAATACAAATTAATTTTAAGCTTACAAAATAAGCACCACCCTATTTTTCTCCTCAACAAAAACATCACGATGTGAGTGGATGGAACAATTCATGGAATAAATCAAAAACGTCGTATTTTTTGTTTCAAATATTCTTAATTTTATTTGCAAACACAAAAAAACAACAAAGTAACTGGATAATTATAAAAATATTAAAAGAAAATAATAAGAAACCAAAAAGAATCCAATCCCCAGCAGAATAACTTCTATTGATTTTTCACACAGCACACACCATAGAGTAAGTATACTACCTAGAGGCCATAGGTAAGTATACTACCTAGAGGCCCGACTCGTACCCCCCTTGCCTTAAACACCCGCAAAATTTATTTGAGGTGAGTAAGAGAAAACTCTCTTAACCTACTCTTTTTTTCCTATCCGTGAATCGGTGTGAGTGGTGGATTAAAAAACAAAATGGCGAAATTTGCTCAAACTGACAGGTAAGTTTTTTTTGTTGTTTTCGTTTTGTCAAAAATCTGACAGTTCTAAGTAAAATAAATTATGTGAAGTCTAAAATCGTGTAAAGTTTTTATTTTAATATCAATAAAAGTTTATTTACTTGTATAAAAGCATATTTTAAATGTCATTAAAAAGTTTGTTGTGTTTATTTCTAGCTGCTGAAAAAAAGATTTTCATTTGGTTCCCTAAGACCCTCTTCGATTCTGAAGAAGCATTCCAAGCGAAGAAACGCGATGTCGCAGCTATTATTCAGTCACACTCGAAGGGACGAAAACAACGCAAGCTGTATCTTAAACTTTGTGAGAACACAATTATACTGCAATCATATTGCCGACGGTTTTTGGCGATTCAAGCTGCCAAAAGAAGACCAGAGGCTGCTGTTAAGATTCGAGCATTCATTAAAGGCTTCATCACCAGAGAAGATCCACCAAATGGTGTGAATGAAGCGTTCATTGCAAATGCAAAGAGATAGTGGCTTATAAGATTATCAAAGGAGATACCAACAAAAGTGCTGGACATGAGTTGGCCTTCCGCAGCCAAAACATTGTCAGGAAGCCTCTACATACCTACATATGGTGCATCGGCTTCACTTATCAAGAAATTATAGTCAGCAGCTTAGTAATGAGAAGAAGCAATTTGAACTCAAAAGTCACAGCTGAAAAGGTCTTTAAAGGTCAGTTTTTTGTTAAATTAATTTATTTCCCTTCTAAGTAAAGTGTGTTTTCCATATACCTACCTAGATAAAAAGAAAAATTACCCGCAAATTTTTGCCAAATGGTTCGAAAAAGACCACATTTCCAAGGAACACTCGGCGCAAGTTAGTAATTTTGTGACAACAGCATTAGGTTCTGAAGAACTTAAATATTCCTCACCTTGCGTCAAATACGATCGACATGGCTATAAGCCAAGAGGTCGATTCATCCTCCTCAGCAACAAAGCTTTATACCTTCTTGACGCAACAAACAAAAGCATCGACTGCCATTGGCCAAAATTTATTTTGTGCTAACGAATCACAGTGATCATCTGATGTTGGTACGAATTCCATTAGACTAAAAGAAAGACAAGGGTGATCTTATTCTAGAGATTCCTGCAATTATTGAGTGCTGCACCTACATCATTCATACAATTGGCCCAGCAAACATAATCAGTAGTGTGAATAGAGATTCGTAAGTTAAAAAGTTCTTTTTCTTGAAATAACAAATAGAATATATCTTAAAATTGGTAGAAATTTAATGGAATTGCCAGATAAACCACTTCCTAATTCCAAAACTATCTACTTCATTGGGAAATAATTTTTCCAATTAAAAATGCTTTTGGTGACACTTAGTAGACTTAATTTGAAACAGTTTTGATAGTACAGTTACAGTTTTGATTTTTTTAGTTTATATGTTCTACTTTTTTCTTAACTTTTCTTGGTATGGAGGTATTCAGCCTTATCGGCAATTCCGGGAGAGATTGTTCCAGTCCCGATTTTCATTTTTCCCTGGATTCGAATACTCCTTTCCTTTGTAATATTTTTGTTCTCTCCCTCTGTGCAAAACTGTGTTACTTTATGAGGGGAAAAAACTCGAAAGTGTTAAAAATATTTCCAAAATGTGTAAAAAATATAAAGAAACAATAACGTAATATAGATCGCTTAAAACAAAACCAATTTCTCCTCCAAGCCGTTTCCCCTTTAAGTCTTTAGCTTGTTGTAGAGTGGACATACAGCCACACATACTAATACCGATGGACTTCTCGGTAAACTTAATGTTGGATTTTATTAAAATGCCTATATTTTTAAACCGAAACCAAAACTTATCCTTTACACCCCGACTCCACAGGCCAAGAACGATGTCCATAATCCAATCTACAATCTGATTTGTATGGATATGTCACTGCTTGGACATGGATTTTTGCGACAGCATGGGATTTTTTTTTAGACATGTTCCATAGTCCGGCCATCATTCATGGCCTGTGGAGTCGGGGTATTAGAGCAAGTAAAAAATTATAAAACCTTCAAAAATAGGTAGTAATATCCTTCTATTTTTAAAATTCTTCAACTAAATTGAGGCGAGTTTTTTCCAGGGAAACATCATTAATTTTCCCCCGGGAAATAGATTTACGATATCTAGTTTTTTCATTGTAGTTTTTTCCCATTTTTCGAACATTATTTATGATTGGACAGTCTCATACGGGGAAAAAAATCTTTATTCCCGATAAGGCTGATTATTTACTTAAGCCAATTATTTCAAAACAGACTATTGGCTACAAAAAATTGCATAAATCAGACAGGGACTGTACCTTGCAAAGAATATAAAAAGTCAAACTAAGTACATATAATATGCCAAATTTTGATTTTGGAACGATTTTGAGTATTAGAACTTTTTGAGTTAATACATTTTTGGAAAGTCTTTTTTGGCAACATATTGATTTTAATCTTTTTAAAGAATTAGTTTAAAAATTACACAGCACATACATAATTATGTACATAGAAGGTAATGGTTTATATTTTTGGTAAGAATCTAAAATCGATATCGTTGTTTTTTCTTAAAATATTTGAGTTGAAAAATATTTGTTAAGAGTTTTTATTAGTAGCAAGTAGTAGAAAGCAACAAAATTAAATGCAGGCTTTGAAAACTATAAACAAAAATCTTTCTGTCCTTCCTCAATGAGTAGTGGCTTTCGGAGGACCTTATACTTTCCTTTTAAAATTGTGGCTTTGATTACATTATTCATTAAGCGCTTAACAGCAAGTCTAGTTCGGTTTCAAAGTTCTTTTTGATTTTTATTCCGAAGCATGATGATTGGTACACTGACTTTTATTCGTAAATTATGGGGTGGCTAAATCTATGGCAGGAGGTAAATCTAGTTAATTAAGAAATTCTGTTGGATAGTTCAATACGTCATCTTCGTCTATAATATAATCGATTGACTTATATGATACTAGTTCACCAATTATTCCATTTTGAATATCTCAATTAACATCGTTAACATCTTTATTTTTTCCTGCTAATATTGCTCGTTCGCTCAACCAAGCATGATCTTTCTGTCGCTGTCCAATATTTGGAAAAACTTTTTTAATCTTTAATTTAATTCTTCTTGAGTTTGGGTAATCTCAGAAAAATGTTCCGGCAATGTTATTAATCCATCATCAATGGGCATTTTGCCATTACAACTGCTTTGAAAACAACGGCCGATGAATCGTTCCGCAATTGGACACTCATATTTATTTTCAATCTGATTGTTTTGACATATCTCCACAAATTAGGTGATTTCAAACATGCATTCATTTCATCCGCTGGAGTTGATTGTGGAACTTCGCGCAATGTTTGTCGAAAATCACCGGCCAATAATATAAAGAAACCGCCAAATAAATTTTGATTGTTTTGAAAATATTCAAAGCTTCCAATGACTTCTTAAGAGCCATCGTGCATTCATCCCACACAATAATCTTACATTGTTGTAATAACTGAACTGTTTCCAAATTCTTTGTTTTTTTAATATGTATGTTCAATATGTTAACTGCAGTAGGCCGATTCTGAAAAGCGCGGCGTATCGCTTATAATGGCGGATTTAAATTTTCTTAGTCTTAAAAAGGCTTCCGCTTTCCATTTTTTGTTTTAAAATGATAGGTTTCTTGGTGATCGAAATGTTTATGATCGATTTCAAACAAAAAATGGAAAGCAAGAGCTTTTGAGAATAAGAAAATAAAAATCCGTCAATGAAAGCGATCCGCCGCGCTTTCCAGAATCCGCCTACAGTGCAGAATGTGCAGTTCGAGCACCTTCCAATAAGGTAGCAGCAATTCCCAATAAAGCGAGCGCCAATGCTTTTTTTCGACCGAATACATTCTAAAATCAATGAAATTAAAAATGTATTTCCGGTACCTCGAGGTGCATCCAAAAAATAAAATCCACCTTTTTCATCATAAACAGCTTTCATGATTTATAAACACTGAATTTTCGTTTAGATTCTGTAAGGAAATGTTGTTTTGTTTGATTTTTTTTACCATAAATGACAATAATAAAATCTGAATTTCCAGTTTCATTCTATAAACAAATGTTGTTTGATTTTTCTTCGTTTTGTTGACATATTTTTTTTTAAACTTTTAATTTTTTTGTCATAAAAATGGTAAGCGGTCACAGGTCATTTTTTGTATACACAAACCTGCTACAGAACAATACCTTTCCAACAAAAAAAAAAAATCATCGAATTCGTAGCTACCAAACTTGAGATATAAGAACACAAACGAACAACAATTCATTTATATATATATACATAGATAAAAACTTTCATTTTAATTTATTGACAAATGTTACACTTTTCCACAACTATTTTATTTGTTCCTAGTGGTCGTACGATAGGAAATGAAAATTATTAAACGAAATTAATGTTGAACCGGTTCATATTTCACTCTTTAGCCTAGTACTCACCTCTTTGTGAAATGAAAAATAAATACGGTACAAATTCACGTGAATATTCATTATGAACCCATTATTGATTCTCCACGTGAATATTCAGTCCTCAGTTTTTTAATATTTGATACTCACTTTGAATGAAACAAATATTGATTTGTATGAAAGTTTTTCTGACAGAATCTTGACAAAATGCTAACGAAGACTATTTTCAATACCATGGTTTCTTGTCTTTGCTTGATGGTAGCACTTTAAATTCAAAAACAAACGACATTTAAGTCCAAAATAATTCCTTATGTTATTTAATTAAATTATTATTCAACTTTTATTTTGAGCTTGATAAATTAATTGACAAATGTCACACTTTTCCACAAATTTTGTATTCTTTTCCTAGTGGCTGGCTGCACGTTGCAAAATGAAAATTATAAAATGAAATTCATTTTGAACTGGTTCATATTTCACTTTCACATTTAGGTACTCACCTCTCGTTTTTAATTTCATCGGTGGGAAATAAGTGTCACTTTTATATAGGAATTTCATTTTCACTCGAACTGAGTACTAGGCTTTACATTTGGTTACTCAGCTCTCGTGTTGAATTTCATCGCTGTGAAATATGTGTCACTTTTATATGGACATTTTGTTTTCACTCGAACTGAGTACTAGGCTTTACTTTGACTGATTTGATGGATTTATAAAATGTATAAGAAAACGTTTGTAACGATGATTTTTATTTGTATGATCATCAAAATACATTTATTTTGATTCGCAATCCTACCTTATGTTTTTGTGGGACAGAATATATTTATAATTATTGAAATTAGCTTTTTAAGCCACAGTTGTTGTTTTGTGACACAATCCCCTTTCAATTATATTGAAACATATTTTTGTATTTATATTCCAGCTTACATCGAAGTAAGGTGGTCAATGCCGAGAATTATAGGCAGACAAGCTACAATCAAATAATTTTCGCCGCAAACAACTTTAACAACAAAGATTCGAATGAAGAATCTATTTAACATTGTGGAGACATTCAGGAGTGATGAAAACAAGAGTTGAACTAGTAATTGCATGATCAGTTCTATCCTTTTGAAGAGAATATTCATGCCTTCGGATTGATCTTTCTTTTTTTTAAGATTTACTTATATCATATCAGAGAATTCAATGTATAAAGATATTCACCCTTATTACGGTTGTCGTTTCACTAAAACGACACGTCCCTGGAGGCGTCAATTGATGTTTAATTCAAACGAATTTCGTCATAAGGATGAGATGCGTGGAGATTGGACAGAAACTATCGCCTCTAGAGCCTTGTCGTTTTAGTGAAACGACGACGGGTGATTAGTTTTCCAATTGTATGCATAATTATTTGTATAACAAATTTGTCAATAGTTATATAATTATTGAAATGTAACAGTAAAATTTTACTAAACAAAAACATACATACATACACTTGAATCATTGTCAAAATCAATAACATTTTATTTTGTCAAAGCATCATTAATCTTCCTCATAAAATTGTAATACTTTATAGAACATATTTAAAAGAAACTTGTTTCTTTTTGTCTTTTTATTTAAATTTGTTCCTTTTGCGAATCATATATATTATGTTTATGCATTAATAAAAATAAGTTATTTACAATAATTATACATAGTTACAAAAATAAATACAAATTAATAAAAGTATAAAAACAAAATAGTATTTTTTTAACGGAGCAGCCAATGAAAATTGGATGTAACAAAAAATTGAGATATTTCTATTTACATACTTAACATAGGACAACAAACAAAAAAATTCCTGCCATAGTATGTTTTTGTACCACCAGATTTTCAGAGTACCAGAACAGCAATTTATAAAATAGTTTGAGATAGGATTCACTATTGGCAGATTGTTGATGCTGAACTTGTTGCAAGTCAACTTGGCTGTTTGAATTAATTCCGATTCACTCTGATTCAGAGTCCTAAGCAATTCGTCACCTAAGTTCTATCTTGTTCAATAGACCATTTTTCACGAAATTGAGTTAGAAATGCAGTTTTTGTAATTCGAGGGTGCTCTTTCGATTGGCGCAAACCATTTTGTTCTATGGAGAACTGTTTGGTTCAATAGACCACAATACCCATTTGAGTGTTACTTTCGTTCAATAAACCACTTATCATTATTTTTGTATCATATTGCACAATTCATGGTAGATCTTTAAAATCATACCATCTTATATCTTTCTTGTTCAATATCCAAATTATTTTCGTTACAATTTGTACCTTATTGATCAAAAACATTTTAATTTGGTTGTGTTAAAACGAAAATTCTATTTTGTTCAATATCATACAAAATCACCATTGTTTACCTTGATTTGCCTATAATGTACTATGTAAATGGCCAAAAGCGTAGAAAACGCAAAATTATAATGTGTCCAAGTTGCAAACATTAGTTGCTGTCATAATTGTCTTTCAAAATTTTCCTATGAAAGGTTTCGACAAATATTCAATGCTTTACCTATTCTTAATCTTATGGAATGTAATACAAATATTGTGACAATTACGTTCAATTATTCTGAACCATCATGCCATTTACAGGTACAAAAGAAGTGGATGCTGTGCACAGTGAAATACAGAAGTACTTTAAGGACTTGGACGTTTACAGCCTCATTTCTTTAATAAATATTCTGAAGGGAATTAATTACACCAAAATTAAAATAAGATTGCAGAGCTTTAAAAAGAAAACAATTTTAATTTTAATAAGACAAATCAAATACAGAAGCAATGACCTTATTTCCTTGTACAGTGCGGTTCACTTGTTTAGACGCACCAATTTTTTTTTTTTTTAAGTTAATTTTTTTCTTTGTATGTATCAATTATCACACACATAAGCCTTTTATTTTGAAATGTGTTCATAGTTTTCAGGTACTTATTCTTAAACTACTTATGGATCAACAAAATTATTTTTAAAACATAAACAAAAACTAAATTAATTACTTTGTTTTAATAATATGAAATTTAAAACTAACATAATAAATATTTAATACTTAAAACTAAGTTCGCATCTTAACAATAACTGAATTAGCTAGCTTTACAATTCTATTGAAATCTGTTTTCGATTGGCCTCTCCAATATTTACATCGTCCCCATATAACAGCAGGGAAATTAGGACTTTGTATACCATGGAAGATTCGTGCAATATTCCTTCCAGTAAATGTATTATCAGGATACATATTTATTATTGAATAAATATCACCAGTTATTTCATCATCGGTTATGTTGGATAGCTAATAAAAAACGACAATTAAAGAAAACGCAAAATAAATATGAGAAATTAATTAACACGTACCTCAACATCAAGAACCAAATCTTTGGGATAATCATTTTGGAAATATTCACGAACAATTACTTTTAACTTTTCAGAATTGTTTTTGGGAATATCTTCAATTGTACAGGGTTTGTAAGATTTATATGAAACCGAAGAAAGACCTTGGAATACATATTGTAGCTGAAAAACGAAGAAGACTATGTAAAAACTATGCTACTTTAGAGATTTGAAAACAGATACTTGAATTAACTGTGTTTTCTCTTGCGTTACAGACCGACTATAAAGAGAGTCAAGAGCTTCATCGATCTCATCCAATGTAAAATCTCCAGGCGATTTAACTCTAAAACCCAAATCAAAGTAGGAAACTGTTAATGGTGATCTCTTTGGGTAACCATTTTCTGAAAGCAAAAGAATTAACATTCGACTTCTAATTCATATTTTTAAAACTTTTTAAGCTTACGTGTAATCCATTCAAGATTCTTTAATTGATATTTAACAACTCCACTATTCCATCCGATTGCAGCAGCAATGTCAATCACAGAAAATTCAAGGGTGTTGCTATCCTCCTTGAAGGTTTTGTTTTTCAATTGTAAGGCTATGGCCATTGCCAGTGGAGGACAGTGTCTAGCTGCATGTCTAAAATAAAAATTAAATAACTTATATCGGCGCCTAAGACTGACTTTTTATGTAACTTATCTTACTTTAAGTACTTTGCTCCTCCGTAAGATATCACTTTGCACATTATATAAGCCGAACTGAGCACATTTATACCCCAACGGCAATCTAATTCTAAATAACAAAGAAGTGTTGATATGTTCTCTTCTGGTATATCTAAGGCTTGTACTGTTTTCTCAATTGAGATTCCAATTTCATGGCCTGGACAGATTCTTTTTCGTGGTTGTTTTTTATCAGTCGATTTCGAAGGGCCCTCTGAAACAAGTTTATCATCAACATCAAACATATCTTCCTCCCAGGCGATGTTTTGAGATGCTTTGATTTCCTCCGATGTTCATTTACAAAATCACTTGAAGACAAATATTTAAAAAAAAAGGTATATTAAACCAGATCTAGACAATTCAATTGCAAATCTTACTTTTTCTTCAAATCCTTTTCACACGAACAGGGAATGAATAATTTTTGGAAAAGTTTACGAATGTAATTCGTAATGTAATTCTATCAATAGAATTGGCAAAAATATGTCGGCGTAATTCATTCTGATCGCCACCCTTCGAATCTAAAAACGGAAAAGGACAAAAGATGTAGGACGGTCCGAAATTATTTTCTTTGTGTGCGTGAAGTTTCAGATTTAGACAAAGCCATACAAAAGACGATTCTTATCTTACCTTTTACTCAACAGTAATCCGATCAGAGCTGTGTCTCTTTTTTCATCCTTCGAAACTGACAATATCAAATTGTCCGGTAAGGGAACATCACTAATGATTCCTTTCTCTCCATCCGGAATGCTCAAATGTCTGATTATACTCGTTCTAGTGGGTAATGTTGCCGTTGCTGTCAAACCCAAGATAGTTTTTACACCCAGATTCTTTTGTAAAACCTTACAAATCATCAAATAGCTAGGTCGGAAATTATGACTCCATTGTGAAACACAATGCGCCTCATCGATACATGCAAATGCAATGGGCGGTAGTTTTCTCAAAATCGAACCAAATCCGGTTGAACGTTCGCCGGCCACCACTGCCTCGGGCGATACCAACAAAATATCAATTTCTCCATTATTGATCATTTCTAGAATTTTTATTCGTTGTTGCGGAGTTTGATTGGTATGCAGGCAGTGAGCTCGTAGAAAATGTGGAACACCATGAACTTGATCCTCCATCAAAGATACCAAGGGCGAAATTACCAAAGTTATGGAACCCATTTTTTTGCTATATAAATAAGCAGGCAGTTGATAGCAAAGAGATTTTCCACTGCCAGTACTGAGAGTTACCAATGTCGATTGGCCGGTGAGAATTCTCATTATGGCCCGATCCTGGCCCTTGCGGAAGACTTCTTCTGTTGCTGCTGGGATAGATCCGTCAGGATTAAATTCATAGATAGCGCCGCCTTTGGAAACTACATTGGGAGCATTGAGTAGACCAGCTTTTTCAAGAAAATCCTGGGGGATTGTATGCCCTATATATACTTTTGGTAGAGATGGTGGGATTTCAGCTGGTTTTTCTGTTGCTGCTTGGATTTCTTTATAAATTTGAGCGACTATGTCTTCTTCTGCTTCATTTTCTTTGCCATCAAAAGTTTCTTCCTCGTCATCTCCTTGATCTTCTTCTTCGCCATCTTTCTTACACAGAAGCGTGTTCGTTGCTTCTGGAAGTTTATCCAAATTCCGGCTATGCACAACAAATGCACTCTGACTGGCCATCTTCTCTGCCTCTTCTAGAGTTAAGTAAGGACTATCATCATCCATATCCACAGTAGCTGGCAGAAGAGAATCACCATTAAGTTTGCGCTGCTGGGCAAAATGACCCGGCTGACCGCACTGAAAACAAGTCAAGATTCCGCCATCACATCCACCCATGTTCATTTCGGGTCCAATCAAAGCGACTGCTTTCTTCTGTTTCCATTGGTTCTTCTTGTATTTAGAGAAGTTTACTGTTTTCTTGCCACGAACGAAAACCTTCTTTTGGATATTGATCCGGACAAAATTTTCATTCAATTTTCCAGAAGCCACTTTGTCAGCTAACTTGTTTTTTAGTGCTTCGCGTTTTTCATTCACTTTAAAACATGTCTGGCTTTCATCAGTTTTCTTTATTCCTCCTATTTTTTTTTCTTACATTGTTACATTACTCATCTGCCATTAAATTAGCCATTTCGAGATCGTCCACATTTGCTCTAGGCAAGCATCTTAAGTTTCCAGTTTCTAGAGCGAGGGTATACTTAATCTCTTCCGGATCTGGGGCTTTTCCTTCTTCATTTTCTTCAGGGGCCTCTTGTTTTTGTTGCTTCTTCGAAACTCTTGTGGTTGATTTTATTGAAGTTACAGCTTTTGGAGCCGCCTTCTTGGCTTTACTACTTGCATTTGGTTTGTTTACTTCTTTCTTTTGTAGTTTTTTCTTCGTAGCTACAGCTTTTTTGCGAATTCGCTTAGGTTTTTTATCTTCGTCTTCTTCGGATGTATCCATTTCCTTTCTCCTCCCCTTCTTTGCAACAATTGGAATGTCTTCCACAGATATGGATGCATCCTCGCATGGTGCTTTTGGATATTCTTCACATGGAATTGGTTAGTGGGTAATGTTGCCGTTGCTGTCAAACCCAAGATAGTTTTTACACCCAGATTCTTTTGTAAAACCTTACAAATCATCAAATAGCTAGGTCGGAAATTATGACTCCATTGTGAAACACAATGCGCCTCATCGATACATGCAAATGCAATGGGCGGTAGTTTTCTCAAAATCGAACCAAATCCGGTTGAACGTTCGCCGGCCACCACTGCCTCGGGCGATACCAACAAAATATCAATTTCTCCATTATTGATCATTTCTAGAATTTTTATTCGTTGTTGCGGAGTTTGATTGGTATGCAGGCAGTGAGCTCGTAGAAAATGTGGAACACCATGAACTTGATCCTCCATCAAAGATACCAAGGGCGAAATTACCAAAGTTATGGAACCCATTTTTTTTGCTATATAAATAAGCAGGCAGTTGATAGCAAAGAGATTTTCCACTGCCAGTACTGAGAGTTACCAATGTCGATTGGCCGGTGAGAATTCTCATTATGGCCCGATCCTGGCCCTTGCGGAAGACTTCTTCTGTTGCTGCTGGGATAGATCCGTCAGGATTAAATTCATAGATAGCGCCGCCTTTGGAAACTACATTGGGAGCATTGAGTAGACCAGCTTTTTCAAGAAAATCCTGGGGGATTGTATGCCCTATATATACTTTTGGTAGAGATGGTGGGATTTCAGCTGGTTTTTCTGTTGCTGCTTGGATTTCTTTATAAATTTGAGCGACTATGTCTTCTTCTGCTTCATTTTCTTTGTCATCAAAAGTTTCTTCCTCGTCATCTCCTTGATCTTCTTCTTCGCCATCTTTCTTACACAGAAGCGTGTTCGTTGCTTCTGGAAGTTTATCCAAATTCCGGCTATGCACAACAAATGCACTCTGACTGGCCATCTTCTCTGCCTCTTCTAGAGTTAAGTAAGGACTATCATCATCCATATCCACAGTAGCTGGCAGAAGAGAATCACCATTAAGTTTGCGCTGCTGGGCAAAATGACCCGGCTGACCGCACTGAAAACAAGTCAAGATTCCGCCATCACATCCACCCATGTTCATTTCGGGTCCAATCAAAGTGACTGCTTTCTTCTGTTTCCATTGGTTCTTCTTGTATTTAGAGAAGTTTACTGTTTTCTTGCCACGAACGAAAACCTTCTTTTGGATATTGATCCGGACAAAATTTTCATTCAATTTTCCAGAAGCCACTTTGTCAGCTAACTTGTTTTTTAGTGCTTCGCGTTTTTCATTCACTTTAAAACATGTCTGGCTTTCATCAGTTTTCTTTATTCCTCCTATTTTTTTTTCTTACATTGTTACATTACTCATCTGCCATTAAATTAGCCATTTCGAGATCGTCCACATTTGCTCTAGGCAAGCATCTTAAGTTTCCAGTTTCTAGAGCGAGGGTATACTTAATCTCTTCCGGATCTGGGGCTTTTCCTTCTTCATTTTCTTCAGGGGCCTCTTGTTTTTGTTGCTTCTTCGAAACTCTTGTGGTTGATTTTATTGAAGTTACAGCTTTTGGAGCCGCCTTCTTGGCTTTACTACTTGCATTTGGTTTGTTTACTTCTTTCTTTTGTAGTTTTTTCTTCGTAGCTACAGCTTTTTTGCGAATTCGCTTAGGTTTTTTATCTTCGTCTTCTTCGGATGTATCCATTTCCTTTCACCTCCCCTTCTTTGCAACAATTGGAATGTCTTCCACAGATATGGATGCATCCTCGCATGGTGCTTTTGGATATTCTTCACATGGAATTGGTGGAACTCTTATTTGTTCTTGAGGAGCAGCAATTGGTGTCTGTTGATTCTTGTCTATTGCAGTCAGAACCCGTCGGCGTTTGACTATGCGACGAGGTTCTTGAACTTCTTTTTCATCTTCGCTATTAGACACGATAGAGTCGGAGTTTTATTTGCCCTGCACAGTCTTTGTATTGTCTCCATATTGCTCAGGTATGGTTGGAGTATAAATAATAAGCGATTCCCGTTTTTTTTCCTGAGCAATTAATTGGGAGACATTTATATTGCTCAGCCCCATTGGAACAGATTCTCCTATTTGATCACTTAACATGAAAGAATTTCCATCATCTGTGGCATTTCTATTAAGCCAACCCGCGTCCAGCTGCATTGAAGTGTGTTTAGGCTTTTTGAGACCCACAGCAGACATAAAATCATAATTTGGTTCTTTATTTGCCAATTCTTAAGCTCGCTGAGTTAGAATTGTCTCGAGATCGGGAAAAAGTTCCTGAGTTTCCGATTGAGTGGAGGTAACCGAAGACTGCGATAGATCTTTATTTGTTTTTGCTAAAGATTTGCGAGGATTTCTTTCCGAAAAGGACGAACTTTTAAACAGTTTTGCCGTTAAATTGGATTTGAAGGCTTGACGGACTGGACTGGTGGATTTTTGTACAGGGGGTTTCTTACTTACATCTTTGCCCCAAGCTTTTGTATTGTGTTCGCTCTCTTTAACGGGTTCAAATTCTTTGATGACATGATCTTCATTAAGATTAACAGCGTTTGTAATCTGAGTTAAAGACTTGAGTTCGTTTAAATTGGAAAAATTTAGCGACGAGTCCATATTTGATATAGTTGATATATCCAGTGGAAGTTGTGGTCCACATGAATTGTCTTGCATGCTTTCATCGATGTCTCCTTGAGAGGTTTCAAGAATATCGAAACCATCCTCGGCGAGAACATCATTGAGTGTGTCTTCGAGAAATGAGGTTTTAAGTTTGTAGTACATTTTGTAAGAATCAAAAAAAAAATAAGTTACGAAGTTACAAGCCAAGATTTTTAAACTTACCTTTTTAGGAATTCTATTGTATTTCTTTTTGAAATCTTTTTCCCACACTTTAACTCGAAGTTTATAGTTTTGATATTTGTGTTTAAAAACGGGATCATCCATTGTTTAGTTTTATTTATAAGAGCAAAAGTTTAATTTTAGCAGAGTGGACTCATTTTTTGAAGAAAAATTTGAAAACACTACGAGCTGTCAGCTCTTGTCAAAATTCTCGACATGATTGAGCAAAACTGGTCTATTCTATGGTGGAAGTTAGGGCACATACGCATGGAATTTCAAGGGTGTGATTCTACTTTTTGATTACATTTTCTTTGTTTTCAATAGAAATAGTAATAAATATTACTGGATTTATATGCCAGAAGCAATAAAAGGCTATATCATATAAAGTTTTTGTTCATAAAGATTAAGAAGCATCAATTTTATTGACAAAATATTTTATTTTTCAGTTTTTGAATTTAACGGATTCCCTTTTTTGAATATCTGATTCACCAATTGAGCACATGACCACGTTTGAGCAAATGCCCTAATGCATACATACAAAGCTCGTTTTGTCCCATTTAAAATGCATTGCAACTGCACACATCCTTACTGAATAGGGCATAAATCCTCTCAATTCAGCTTGTAGGGTGAAAGAGCATGGACACCTTAAGTCGGTTCTTTAGGTAGTATTTTCTCCATAGAGGCATAAATCCTCTCAATTCAGCTTGTAGGGTGAAAGAGCATGGACACCTTAAGTCGGTTCTCTAGGTAGTATTTTCTCCATAGAGAAAATACTACCTAGAGAATTTTCTCTATGGAGAAAATACTACCTAGAGAACCGACTTAAGGTGTCCATGCTCTTTCACCCTACAAGCTGAATTGAGAGGATTTATGCCCTATTCAGTAAGGATGTGTGCAGTTTAAATGGGACAAAACGAGCTTTGTATGTATGTATTAGGGCATTTGCTCAAACGTGGTCATGTGCTCAATTGGCGAATCGGATATTCAAAAAAGGGAATCCGTTAAATTCAAAAACTGAAAAATAAAATATTTTGTCAATAAAATTGATGCTTATAAATGTTTATGAACAAAAACTTTATTTGATATAGCCTTTTATTGCTTCTGGCATATAAATCCAGTAATATTTATTACTATTTCTATTGAAAACAAAGAAAATGTAATCAAAAAGTAGAATCACACCCTTGAAATTCCATGCGTATGTGCCCTAACTTCCAGCACAAGAAATAGACCAGTTTTGCTCAATCATGTCGAGAATTTTGACAAGAGCTGACAGCTCGTAGTGTTTTCAAATTTTTCTTCAAAAAGTGAGTCCACTCTGCTAAAATTAAACTTTTGCTCTTATAAATAAAACTTAACAATGGACGATCCCGTTTTTAAACACAAATATCAAAAATATAAACTTCGAGTTAAAGTGTGGGAAAAAGATTTCAAAAAGAAATACAACAGAATTCCTTCAAAGGTAAGTTTAAAAATCTTGGCTTGTAACTTCGTAACTTATTTTTTTTTTTGATTCTTACAAAATGTACTACAAACTTAAAACCTCATTTCTCGAAGACACACTCAATGATGTTCTCGCCGAGGATGGTTTCGATATTCTTGAAACCTCTCAAGGAGACATCGATGAAAGCATGCAAGACAATTCATGTGGACCACAACTTCCACTGGATATATCAACTATATCAAATATGGACTCGTCGCTAAATTTTTCCAATTTAAACGAACTCAAGTCTTTAACTCAGATTACAAACGCTGTTAATCTTAATGAAGATCATGTCATCAAAGAATTTGAACCCGTTAAAGAGAGCGAACACAATACAAAAGATTGGGGCAAAGATGTAAGTAAGAAACCCCCTGTACAAAAATCCACCAGTCCAGTCCGTCAAGCCTTCAAATCCAATTTAACGGCAAAACTGTTTAAAAGTTCGTCCTTTTCGAAAAGAAATCCTCGCAAATCTTTAGCAAAAACAAATACAGATCTATCGCAGTCTTCGGTTACCTCCACTCAATCGGAAACTCAGGAACTTTTTCCCGATCTCAAGACAATTCTAACTCAGCGAGCTAAAGAATTGGCAAATAAAGAACCAAATTATGATTTTATGTCTGCTGTGGGTCTCAAAAGCCTAAACACACTTCAATGCAGCTGGACGCGGGTTGGCTTAACAGAAATGCCACAGATGATGGAAATTCTTTCATGTTAAGTGATCAAATAGGAGAATCTGTTCCAATGGGGCTGAGCAATATAAATGTCTCCCAATTAATTGCTCAGGAAAAAAAACGGGAATCGCTTATTATTTATACTCCAACCATACCTGAGCAATATGGAGACAATACAAAGACTGTGCAGGGCAAATATGACTCCGACTCTATCGTGTCCAATAGCGAAGATGAAAAAGAAGTTCAACAACCTCGCATAGTCAAACGCCGACGGGTTCTGACTGCAATAGACAAGAATCAAGAGACACCAATTGCTGCTCCTCAAGAACAAATAAGAGTTCCACCAATTTCATGTGAAGAATATCCAAAAGCACCATGCGAGGATGCATCCATATCTGTGGAAGACATTCCAATTGTTGCAAAGAAGGGGAGGAGAAAGGAAATGGATACATCCGAAGAAGACGAAGATAAAAAACCTAAGCCAATTCGCAAAAAATCTGTAGCTACGAAGAAAAAACTACAAAAGAAGGAAGTAAACAAACCAAATGCAAGTAGTAAAGCCAAGAAGGCGGCTCCAAAAGCTGTAACTGCAATAAAATCCAACACAAGAGTTTCGAAGAAGCAACAAATACAAGAGGCCCCTGAAGAAAATGAAGAAGGAAAAGCCCCAGATCCGGAAGAGGTTAAGTATACCCTCGCTCTAGAAACTGGAAACTTAAGATGCTTGCCTAGAGCAAATGTGGACGATCTCGAAATGGCTAATTTAATGGCAGATGAGTAATGTAACAATGTAAGAAAAAAAATAGGAGGAATAAAGAAAACTGATGAAAGCCAGACATGTTTTAAAGTGAATGAAAAACGCGAAGCACTAAAAAACAAGTTAGCTGACAAAGTGGCTTCTGGAAAATTGAATGAGAATTTTGTCCGGATCAATATCCAAAAGAAGGTTTTCGTTCGTGGCAAGAAAACAGTAAACTTCTCTAAATACAAAAAGAACCAATGGAAACAGAAGAAAGCAGCCGCTTTGATTGGACCCGAAATGAACATGGGTGGATGTGATAGCGGAATCTTGACTTGTTTTCAGTGCGGTCAGCCGGGTCATTTTGCCCAGCAGTGCAAACTTAAAGGTGATTCTCTTCTGCCAGCTACTGTGGATATGGATGATGATAGTCCTTACTTAACTCTAGAAGAGGCAGAGAAGATGGCCAGTCAGAGTGCATTGGTTGTGCATAGCCGGAATTTGGATAAACTTCCAGAAGCAACGAACACGCTTCTGTGTAAGAAAGATGGCGAAGAAGAAGATCAAGGAGATGACGAGGAAGAAACTTTTGATGACAAAGAAAATGAAGCAGAAGAAGACATAGTCGCTCAAATTTATAAAGAAATCCAAGCAGCAACAGAAAAACCAGCTGAAATCCCACCATCTCTACCAAAAGTATATATAGGGCATACAATCCCCCAGGATTTTCTTGAAAAAGCTGGTCTACTCAATGCTCCCAATGTAGTTTCCAAAGGCGGCGCTATCTATGAATTTAATCCTGACGGATCTATCCCAGCAGCAACAGAAGAAGTCTTCCGCAAGGGCCAGGATCGGGCCATAATGAGAATTCTCACCGGCCAATCGACATTGGTAACTCTCAGTACTGGCAGTGGAAAATCTCTTTGCTATCAACTGCCTGCTTATTTATATAGCAAAAAAATGGGTTCCATAACTTTGGTAATTTCGCCCTTGGTATCTTTGATGGAGGATCAAGTTCATGGTGTTCCACATTTTCTACGAGCTCACTGCCTGCATACCAATCAAACTCCGCAACAACGAATAAAAATTCTAGAAATGATCAATAATGGAGAAATTGATATTTTGTTGGTATCGCCCGAGGCAGTGGTGGCCGGCGAACGTTCAACCGGATTTGGTTCGATTTTGAGAAAACTACCGCCCATTGCATTTGCATGTATCGATGAGGCGCATTGTGTTTCACAATGGAGTCATAATTTCCGACCTAGCTATTTGATGATTTGTAAGGTTTTACAAAAGAATCTGGGTGTAAAAACTATCTTGGGTTTGACAGCAACGGCAACATTACCCACTAACCAATTCCATGTGAAGAATATCCAAAAGCACCATGCGAGGATGCATCCATATCTGTGGAAGACATTCCAATTGTTGCAAAGAAGGGGAGGAGAAAGGAAATGGATACATCCGAAGAAGACGAAGATAAAAAACCTAAGCGAATTCGCAAAAAAGCTGTAGCTACGAAGAAAAAACTACAAAAGAAAGAAGTAAACAAACCAAATGCAAGTAGTAAAGCCAAGAAGGCGGCTCCAAAAGCTGTAACTTCAATAAAATCAACCACAAGAGTTTCGAAGAAGCAACAAAAACAAGAGGCCCCTGAAGAAAATGAAGAAGGAAAAGCCCCAGATCCGGAAGAGATTAAGTATACCCTCGCTCTAGAAACTGGAAACTTAAGATGCTTGCCTAGAGCAAATGTGGACGATCTCGAAATGGCTAATTTAATGGCAGATGAGTAATGTAACAATGTAAGAAAAAAAAAATAGGAGGAATAAAGAAAACTGATGAAAGCCAGACATGTTTTAAAGTGAATGAAAAACGCGAAGCACTAAAAAACAAGTTAGCTGACAAAGTGGCTTCTGGAAAATTGAATGAAAATTTTGTCCGGATCAATATCCAAAAGAAGGTTTTCGTTCGTGGCAAGAAAACAGTAAACTTCTCTAAATACAAGAAGAACCAATGGAAACAGAAGAAAGCAGTCGCTTTGATTGGACCCGAAATGAACATGGGTGGATGTGATGGCGGAATCTTGACTTGTTTTCAGTGCGGTCAGCCGGGTCATTTTGCCCAGCAGTGCAAACTTAAAGGTGATTCTCTTCTGCCAGCTACTGTGGATATGGATGATGATAGTCCTCACTTAACTCTAGAAGAGGCAGAGAAGATGGCCAGTCAGAGTGCATTGGTTGTGCATAGCCGGAATTTAGATAATCTTCCTGAAGCAACGAACACGCTTCTGTGTAAGAAAGATGGCGAAGAAGAAGATCAAGGAGATGACGAGGAAGAAACTTTTGATGACAAAGAAAATGAAGCAGAAGAAGACATAGTCGCTCAAATTTATAAAGAAATCCAAGCAGCAACAGAAAAACCAGCTGAAATCCCACCATCTCTACCAAAAGTATATATAGGGCATACAATCCCCCAGGATTTTCTTGAAAAAGCTGGTCTACTCAATGCTCACAATGTAGTTTCCATAGGCGGCGCTATCTATGAACTAAATCCTGACGGATCTATCCCGGCAGCAACAGAAGAAGTCTATGAAGTGCTTAGGATGTTTGGCCACACTGACTTCCGCAAGGGCCAGGATCGGGACATAATGAGAATTCTCACTGGCCAATCGACATTGGTAACTCTCAGTACTGGCAGTGGAAAATCTCTTTGCTATCAACTGCCTGCTTATTTATATAGCAAAAAAAATGTGTTCCATAACTTTGGTAATTTCGCCGTTGGTATCTTTGATGGAGGATCAAGTTCACGGTGTTCCACATTTTCTACGAGCTCACTGCCTGCATACCAATCAAACTCCGCAACAACGAATAAAAATTCTAGAAATGATCAATAATGGAGAAATTGATATTTTGTTGGTATCGCCCGAGGCAGTGTTGGCCGGCGAACGTTCAACCGGATTTGGTTCGATTTTGAGAAAACTACCGCCCATTGCATTTGCATGTATCGATGAGGCGCATTGTGTTTCACAATGGAGTCATAATTTCCGACCTAGCTATTTGATGATTTGTAAGGTTTTACAAAAGAATTTGGGTGTAAAAACTGTCTTGGGTTTGACAGCAATGGCAACATTACCCACTAGAACGAGTATAATCAGACATTTGAGCATTCCGGATGGAGAGAAAGGAATCATTAGTGATGTTCCCTTACCGGACAATTTGATATTGTCAGTTTCGAAGGATGAAAATAGAGACACAGCTCTGATCGGATTACTGTTGAGTAAAAGGTAAGATAAGAATCGTCTTTTGTATGGCTTTGTCTAAATCTGAAACTTCACGCACACAAAGAAAATAATTTCGGACTGTCCTACATCTTTTGTCCTTTTGCTTTTCCTTGCAGATTCAATGCCTGCCAGTCGATTATTATCTACTGCACTAGACGTGATGAATGCGAACGAATTGCTGGACAAATAAGATTGTCCAAAATGATTATCCCAAAGATTTGGTTCTTGATGTTGAGGTACGTTTTAATTAATTTCTCATATTTATTTTGCGTTTTCTTTAATTGTCGTTTTTTATTAGCAATCCAACATAACCGATGATGAAATAACTGGTGATATTTATTCAATAATAAATATGTATCCTGATAATACATTTACTGGAAGGAATATTGCACGAATCTTCCATGATATACAAAGTCCTAATTTCCCTGCTGTTATATGGGGACGATGTAAATATTGGAGAGGCCAATCGAAAGCAGATTTCAATAGAATTGTAAAGCTAGCTAATTCAGTTATTGTTAAGATGCGAACTTAGTTTTAAGTATTAAATATTTATTATGTTAGTTTAAAATTTCATATTATTAAAACAAAGTAATTAATTTAGTTTTTGTTTATGTTTTAAAAATAATTTTGTTGATCCATAAGTAGTATAAAAGGCTTATGTGTGTGATAATTGATACATACGAAAGAAAAAAATAAACTTAAAAAAAAAAAAAATTGGTGCGTCTAAACAAGTGAACCGCACTGTACAAGGAAATAAGGTCATTGCTTCTGTATTTGATTTGTCTTATTAAAATTAAAATTGTTTTCTTTTTAAAGCTCTGCAATCTCATTTTAATTTTGGTGTAATTAATTCCCTTCAGAATCTTTATTAAAGAAATGAGGCTGTAAACGTCCAAGTCCTTAAAGTTTTTCTGTATTTCACTGTGCACAGCATCCACTTCTTTTGTACCTGTAAATGGCATGATGGTTCAGAATAATTGAACGTAATTGTCACAATATTTGTATTACATTCCATAAGATTAAGAATAGGTAAAGCATTGAATATTTGTCGAAACCTTTCATAGGAAAATTTTGAAAGACAATTATGACAGCAACTAATGCTTGCAACTTGGACACATTATAATTTTGCGTTTTCTACGCTTTTGGCCATTTACATAGTACATTATAGGCAAATCAAGGTAAACAATGGTGATTTTGTATGATATTGAACAAAATAGAATTTTCGTTTTAACACAACCAAATTAAAATGTTTTTGATCAATAAGGTACAAATTGTAACGAAAATAATTTGGATATTGAACAAGAAAGATATAAGATGGTATGATTTTAAAGATCTACCATGAATTGTGCAATATGATACAAAAATAATGATAAGTGGTTTATTGAACGAAAGTAACACTCAAATGGGTATTGTGGTCTATTGAACCAAACAGTTCTCCATAGAACAAAATGGTTTGCGCCAATCGAAAGAGCACCCTCGAATTATAAAAACTGCATTTCTAACTCAATTTCGTGAAAAATGGTCTATTGAACAAGATAGAACTTAGGTGACGAATTGCTTAGGACTCTGAATCAGAGTGAATCGGAATTAATTCAAACAGCCAAGTTGACTTGCAACAAGTTCAGCATCAACAATCTGCCAATAGTGAATCCTATCTCAAACTATTTTATAAATTGCTGTTCTGGTACTCTGAAAATCTGGTGGTACAAAAACATACTATGGCAGGAATTTTTTTGTTTGTTGTCCTATGTTAAGTATGTAAATAGAAATATCTCAATTTTTTGTTACATCCAATTTTCATTGGCTGCTCCGTTAAAAAAATACTATTTTGTTTTTATATTTTTATTAATTTGTATTTATTTTTGTAACTATGTATAATTATTGTAAATAACTTATTTTTATTAATGCATAAACATAATATATATGATTCGCAAAAGGAACAAATTTAAATAAAAAGACAAAAAGAAACAAGTTTCTTTTAAATATGTTCTATAAAGTATTACAATTTTATGAGGAAGATTAATGATGCTTTAACAAAATAAAATGTTATTGATTTTGACAATGATTCAAGTGTATGTATGTATGTTTTTATTTAGTAAAATTTTACTGTTACATTTCAATAATTATATAACTATTGACAAATTTGTTATACAAATAATTATGCATACAATTGGAAAACTAATCACCCCTATTATGATAGTCGTTTCACTAAAACGACAGTAAAACGACAAGGCTCTAGAGGCGACAGTTTCTGTCCAATCTCCACGCATCTCATCCTTATGACGAAATTCGTTAGAATTAAACATCAATTGACGCCTCCAGGGACGTGTCGTTTTACTGTCGTTTTAGTGAAACGACAACCGTAATAAGGGTGAATATCTTTATACATTGAATTCTCTGATATGATATAAGATATAACTGATCATGCAATTACTAAATCAGTTCAACTCTTGTTTTCATCACTCCTGAATGTCTCCACAATGTTAAATAGATTCTTCATTCGAATCTTTGTTGTTAAAGTTGTTTGCGGCGAAAATTTTTTGATTGTAGCTTGTTTGCCTATAATTCTCGGCATTGACCACCTTACTTCGATGTAAGCTGGAATATAAATACAAAAATATGTTTCAATATAATTGAAAGGGGATTGTGTCACAAAACAACAACTGTGGCTTAAAAAGCTAATTTCAATAATTATAAATATATTCTGTTCCACAAAACCATAAGGTAGGATTGCGAATCAAAATAAATGTATTTTTATGATCATACAAATAAAAATCATCGTTACAAACGTTTTCTTATACATTTTATAAATCCATCAAATCAATGAAAGTAAAGCCTAGTACTCACTTCGAGTGAAAACAAAATGTCCATATAAAAGTGACACTTATTTCACAGCGATGAAATTCAACACGAGAGCTGAGTAACCAAATGTAAAGCCTAGTACTCAGTTCGAGTGAAAATGAAATTCCCATATAAAAGTGACACTTATTTCACACCGATAAAATTAAAAACGAGAGGTGAGTACCCAAATGTGAAAGTGAAATATGAACCGGTTCAAAATGAATTTTTTTTTTTTTTTTTTTATTTGTGCGCGCACTAAAGGGGTTGTGACTACCCTTAATATGTTGAACACAGTGCGAGCTTTAGGAAAATAGGGAAGGATTTAAGAGGAGGAACCGATGCACATTGGTTTTGAAGTTCTGAATAATAAAATGGGAGGGAAAGATAGAGTCGGGTAAAGCATTCCACATTCGCGTGGTGCGGGAAAAGAAAGAATCCCTGAACTTGACAATACGTCCGAAGTTGGGCTCAAGGGTAAACTGATGGGCATTCCTAGCAGCGCGAGTATTACGGTTGAATTGTTTAAGGGGAGGAATGCAACTGGCTATTTCGCTAGAGCACTGTTTATGAAAATAACGATAAAATAATGAAATACAAGAAACATTGCGGCGGTGTTCTAGAGAAGCAAATGTATCAGTTATATTTCTTTCACCTATCATTTTCATAGCTCTTTTTGAATTATATCCAATAGGCTTAAATGGGTTATTGGCGCACCTGCCCAAACATGAGAGTTGTACTCGAGTTTTGGACGAATAAAGGCTTTATAGATTACAGCCAGATCAGAAGGGGAGAAAAATTTCTTGCATCGCCGAAGAAAACCTAAGCACTTAGCAGCATTTTTGGCGACGTCGAATATGTGGTCATTCCACAGAAGGTGGTCTGTTATACACATACCGAGGACTGAAAGCTTTTCGGTTTCCTCAATGCAAGTGCCACTCATGGATAGTGGCATGGGGGGTGGGTTTCTCTTAGACGACAGTAGACAGCGTTGGGTTTTTGAAGCATTAAATTCCACTCGGTTTTTAATTCCCCATTGGACAATGCTGTCAAGATCGGAATTTAATGAGCTAATCATACGCTGCCGTTCAAGTTCCACATCCGAAGGACATGGATGTGAATCTGAAAACGAATATGAGAAGCTGAGTGTGCTGTCATCAGCGAAACAGTTTAATGGATTAGACGTTTCAGACAGAAGATCATTTATGAATATAAGGAAGAGAGTCGGAGACAAAACGGAGCCCTGGGGCACACCAGCATTTATTTTGTGAATTTCAGACTTAAAACCGTCCAATACAACTTGTATTGAACGGTCCGAAAGGTTATTTCTAATCCAACGAAGAAGAGATTCATCGAAACCAAATGCGCGCATTTTCGATAAGAGAGCTTGATGCCAAACTCTATCAAACGCTTTTGAAATATCAAGGAATTTCATTTTATAATTTTCATTTCGCAACGTGCAGCCAGCCACTAGGAAAAGAATACAAAATTTGTGGAAAAGTGTGACATTTGTCAATTAATTTATCAAGCTCAAAATAAAAGTTGAAAAATAATTTAATTAAATAACATAAGGAATTATTTTGGACTTAAATGTCGTTTATTTTTGAATTTAAAGTCATCAAGCAAAGACCAGAAACATGGTATTGAAAATAGTCTTCGTTAGCATTTTGTCAAGATTCTGTCAGAAAAACTTTCATACAAATCAATATTTGTTTCATTCAAAGTGAGTATCAAATATTAGAAAACGGAGGACTAAATATTCACGTGGAGAATCAATAATGGGTTCATAATGAATATTCACGTGAATTTGTACCGTATTTATTTTTCATTTCACAAAGAGGTGAGTACTAGGATAAAGAGTGAAATATGAACCGGTTCAACATTAATTTCGTTTCATAATTTTCATTTCCTATCGTACGACCACTAGGAACAAATAAAATAGTTGTGGAAAAGTGTAACATTTGTCAATAAATTAAAATGAAAGTTTTTATCTATATATATATATATATAAATGAATTGTTGTTCGTTTGTGTTCTTATATCTCAAGTTTGGTAGCTACGAATTCGATGAATTTTTTTTTGTTGGAAAGGTATTGTTCTGTAGCAGGTTTGTGTATAAAAAAAATTACCTGTGACCGCTTACCATTTTTATGACAAAAAAAATTAAAAGTTAAAAAAAAATATGTCAACAAAACGAAGAAAAATCAAACAAAATTTGTTTATAGAATCAAACCGGAAATTCAGATTTTATTATTGTCATTTATGGTAAAAAAAGTCAAACAAAACAACATTTACTTACAGAATCTAAACGAAAATTCAGTGTTTATAAATCATGAAAGCTGTTTATGATGAAAAAGGTGGATTTTATTTTTTGGATGCACCTCGAGGTACCGGAAATACATTTTTAATTTCATTGATTTTAGAATGTATTCGGTCAAAAAAAAAGCATTGGCGCTCGCTCTATTGGGAATTGCTGCTACCTTATTGGAAGGTGCTCGAACTGCACATTCTGCACTGTAGGCGGATTCTGGAAAGCGCGGCGGATCGCTTTCATTGACGGATTTTTATTTTCTTATTCTCAAAAGCTCTTTTGCTTTCCATTTTTTGTTTGAAATCGATCATAAACATTTCGATCACCAAGAAACCTATCATTTTAAAACAAAAAATGGAAAGCGGAAGTCTTTTTAAGACTATGAAAATTTAAATCCGCCATTATAAGCGATACGCCGCGCTTTTCAGAATCGGCCTACTGAAGTTAAAATATTGAACATACATATTAATGAAACACCCATCAGATGTAACATTCCAAAGAATTTGGAAACAGCACAGGTATTACAACAATGTAAGATTATTGTGTGGGATGAATGCACGATGGCTCTTAAGAAGTCATTGGAAGCTTTGAATATCTTCAAAACAATCAAAATTTATTTGGCGGTTTCTTTATATTATTGCGCGTAGTTCCACAATCAACTCCAGCGGATGAAATGAATGCATGTTTGAAATCATATTTGAGATATGTCAAAACAATCAGATTGAAAATAAATATGAGTGTCCAATTGCGAAACGATTCATCGGCCGTTGATTTCAAAGCAGTTGTTGAATATTGGTAATGGCAAAATGCCCATTGATGATGGATTAATAACATTGCCGGAACATTTTTGTGAGATTACCCAAACTCAATAAGAATTAAATTAAAGATTAAAAAAGTTTTTCCAAATATTGGACAGCGACAGAAAGATCATGCTTGGTTGAGCGAACGAGCAATATTAGCAGGAAAAAATAAAGATGTTAACGATGTTAATTGGGATATTCAAAATGGAATAATTGGTGAACTAGTATCATATAAGTCAATCGATTATATTATAGCCGAAGATGACGTAGTGAACTATCCAACAGAATTTCTTAATTAACTAGATTTACCTCCTGCCATAGATTTAGCCACCCCATAATTTACGAATAAAAGTCAGTGTACCAATCATCATGCTTCGGAATAAAAATCAAAAAGAACTTTGAAACGGAACTAGACTTGCTGTTAAGCGCTTAATGAATAATGTAATCAAAGCCACAATTTTAAAATGAAAGTATAAGGTATAAGGTCCTCCGAAAGCAACTACTCATTGAGGAACGACAGAAAGATTTTTGTTTATAGTTTTCAAAGCCTGCATTTAATTTTGTTGCTTTCTACTACTTGCTACTAATAAAAACTCTTAACAAATATTTTTCAACTCAAATATTTTAAGAAAAAACAACGATATCGATTTTAGATTCTTACCAAAAATATAAACCATTACCTTCTATGTACATAATTATGTATGTGCTGTGTAATTTTGATATTTTTAAACCAATTCTTTAAAAAGATTAAAATCAATATGTTGCCAAAAAAGACTTTCCAAAAATGTATTAACCTAAAAAAGTTCTAATACTCAAAATCGTTCCAAAATCAAAATTTGCCATATTATATGTACTTAGTTTGACTTTTTATATTCTTTGCAAGGTACAGTCCCTGTCTGATTTATGCAATTTTTTGTAGCCAATAGTCTGTTTAGAAATAATTGGCTTAAGTAAATAATCAGCCTTATCGGGAATAAGGATTTTTTCCCCGTATGAGACTGTCCAATCATAAATAATGTTCGAAAAATGGGAAAAAACTACAATGAAAAAACTAGATATCGTAAATCTATTTCCCGGGGGAAAATTAATGATGTTTCCCTGGAAAAAACTCGCCTCAATTTAGTTGAAGAATTTTAAAAATAGAAGGATATTACTACCTATTTTTGAAGGTTTTATAATTTTTTACTTGCTCTAATACCCCGACTCCACAGGCCATGAATGATGGCCGGACTATGGAACATGTCTAAAAAAAATCCCATGCAGTCGCAAAAATCCATGTCCAAGCAGTGACATATCCATACAAATCAGATTGGATTATGGACATCGTTCATGGCCTGTGGAGTCGGGGTGTAAAGGATAAGTTTTGGTTTCGGTTTAAAAATATAGGCATTTTAATAAAATCCAACATTACGTTTACCGAGAAGTCAATCGGTATTGGTATGTGTGGCTGTATGTCCACTCTACAACAAGCTAAAGACTTAAAGGGGAAACGGCTTGGAGGAGAAATTGGTTTTGTTTTAAGCGATCTATATTAAGTTATTGTTTCTTTATATTTTTTACACATTTTGGAAATATTTTTAACACTTTCGGGTTTTTTCCCCTCATAAAGTAACACAGCTTTGCACAGAGGGAGAGAACAAAAATATTACAACAACAAAATAGACAAACAAAATAGTTTTCTTTAACTTTTGAATATTTTTACGCGTTTCCATTACATGAGAATTAAATCTACGATGCAAAATAGGTCTTAATCACCACAAATACTTCAAATATTTAATTTGATTTCATAAAATAATTTTCAAACTTTGACAGACAAATAATTTCAGAATATAAATTCACTCAAAGTATTTCGAAACTGATTCGAAGTAATTTCCGGGGGAGATTGAATCCGGGGGAGATTGACGAAAGGAGTATTCGAATCCAGGGAAAAATGAAAATCGGGAGTAGAACAATCTCTCCCGAAATTGCCGATAAGGCTGAATACCTCCATACCAAGAAAAGTTAAGAAAAAGGTAGAACCTATAAACTAAAAAAATCAAAACCGTAACTGTACTATCAAAACTGTTTCAAATTAAGTCTTCTAAGTGTCACCAAAAGCATTTTTAATTGGAAAAATTATTTCCCAATGAAGTAGATAGTTTTGGAATTACGAAGTGGTTTATCTGGCAATTCCATTAAATTTCTACCAATTTTAAGATATATTCTATTTGTTATTTCAAGAAAAAGAACTTTTTAGCTTACGAATCTCTATTCACACTACTGATTATGTTTGCTGTGCCAACTGTATGAATGATGTACGTGCAGCACTCAATAATTGCAAGAATCTCTAGAATAAGATCACCCTTGTCTTTCTTTTAGTCTAATGGAATTCGTACCAACATCAGATGATCACTGTGATTCGTTAGCACAAAATCAATTTTGGCCAATGGCAGTCGATGCTTTTGTTTGTTGCGGCAAGAAGGTAGATAGCTTTGTTGCTGAGGAGGATGAATCGACCTCTTGGCTTATAGCCATGTCGATCGTATTTGACGCAAGGTGAGGAATATTTAACTTCTTCAGAACCTAATGCTGTTGTCACAAAATTACTAACTTGCGCCGAGTGTTCCTTGGAAATGTGGTCTTTTTCGAACGATTTGGCAATACTTTGCGGGTAGTTTTTCTTTTTATCTAGGTAGGTATATGGAAAACACACTTTGGGAAATAAATTAATTTAACAAAAAACTGACCTTTAAAGACCTTTTCAGCTGTGACTTTTGAGTTCAAATTGCTTCTTCTCATTACTCAGCTGCTGACTATAATTTCTTGTTAAGTGAAGCCGATGCACCATATGTAGGTATGTAGAGGCTTCCTGACAATGTTTTGGCTGCGGAAGGCCAACTCATGTCCAGCACTTTTGTTGGTAACTCCTTTGATAATCTTATAAGCCACTATCTCTTTGCATTGGCAATGAACTTTTCATTCACACCATTTGGTGGATCTTCTCTGGTGATGAAGCCTTTAATGAATGCTCAATCTTAACAGCAGCCTCTGGTCTTCTTTTGGCAGCTTGAATCGCCAATAACCGTCGGCAATATGATTGCAGTATAATTGTGTTCTCACGAAGTTTAAGATACAGCTTGCGTTGTTTTCGTCCCTTCGAGTGTGACTGAATAATAGCTGCGACATCGCGTTTCTTCGCTTGGAATGCTTCTCAGAATCGAAGAGGGTCTTAGGGAACCAAATGAAAATCTTTTTTCACATTGTACCGCAGCTAGAAATAAACACAACAAACTTTTTCATGACATTAAAAATATGCTTTTATACAAGTAAACAAACTTTTATTGATATTAAAATAAAAACTTTACACGATTTTAGATTTCACATAATTTATTTTACTTAGAACTGTCAGATTTTTGACAAAACGAAAACAACAAAAAAAGCTTACCTGTCAGTTTGAGCAAATTTCGCCATTTTGTTTTTTAATCCACCACTCACACCGATTCACGGATAGGAAAAAAAGAGTAGGTTAAGAGAGTTTTCTCTTACTCACCTCAAATAAATTTTGCGGGTGTTTAAGGCAAGGGGGGTACGAGTCGGGCCTCTAGGTAGTATACTTACTCTATGTCCACACCCATAGATAAAATACTACCTAGAGAACCGACTTAAGGTGTCCATGCTCTTTCACCCTACAAGCTGAATTGAGAGGATTTATGCCCTATTCAGTAAGGATGTGTGCAATTGCAATGCATTTTAAATGGGACAAAACGAGCTTTGTATGTATGCATTAGGGCATTTGCTCAAACGTGGTCATGTGCTCAATTGGTGAATCGGATATTCAAAAAAGGGAATCCGTTAAATTCAAAAACTGAAAAATAAAATATTTTGTCAATAAAATTGATGCTTCTAAATGTTTATGAACAAAAACTTTATTTGATATAGCCTTTTATTGCTTCTGGCATATAAATCCAGTAATATTTATTACTATTTCTAATGAAAACAAAGAAAATGTTATCAAAAAGTAGAATCACACCCTTGAAATTCCATGCGTATGTGCCCTAACTTGCACCACAAGAAATAGACCAGTTTTGCTCAATCATGTCGAGAATTTTGACAAGAGCTGACAGCTCGTAGTGTTTTCAAATTTTTCTTCAAAAAATGAGTCCACTCTGCTAAAATTAAACTTTTGCTCTTATAAATAAAACTAAACAATGGACGATCCCATTTTTAAACACAAATATCAAAAATATAAACTTCGAGTTAAAGTGTGGGAAAAAGATTTCAAAAAGAAATACAATAGAATTCATTCAAAGGTAAGTTTAAAAATCTTGGCTTGTAACTTCGTAACTTATTTTTTTTTTTGATTCTTACAAAATGTACTACAAACTTAAAACCTCTCTCGAAGACATACTTAATGATGTTCTCGCCGAGGATGGTTTCGATATTCTTGAAACCTCTCAAGGAGACATCGATGAAAGCATGCAAGACAATTCATGTGGACCACAACTTCCACTGGATATATCAACTATATCAAATATGGACTCGTCGCTAAATTTTTCCAATTTAATCGAACTCAAGTCTTTAACTCAGATTACAAACGCTGTTAATCTTAATGAAGATCATGTCATCAAAGAATTTGAACCCGTTAAAGAGAGCGAACACAATACAAAAGATTGGGGCAAAGATGTAAGTAAGAAACCCCCTGTACAAAAATCCACCAGTCCAGTCTGTCAAGCCTTCAAATCCAATTTAACGGCAAAACTGTTTAAAAGTTCGTCCTTTTCGAAAAGAAATCTTCGCAAATCTTTAGCAAAAGCAAATAAAGTTCTATCGCAGTCTTCGGTTACCTCCACTCAATCGGAAACTCAGGAACTTTTTCTCGATCTCAAGACAATTCTAACTCAGCGAGCTAAAGAATTGGCAAATAAAGAACCAAATTATGATTTTATGTCTGCTGTGGGTCTCAAAAAGCCTAAACACACTTCAATGCAGCTGGACGCGGGTTGGCTTAATAGAAATGCCACAGATGATGGAAATTCTTTCATGTTAAGTGATCAAATAGGAGAATCTGTTTCAATGGGGCTGAGCAATATAAATGTCTCCCAATTAATTGCTCAAGAAAAAAAACGGGAATCGCTTATTATTAATAGAATTATTTAGTTCCAAATCTTAATCTTCAGAAAGAAAAACAAAACAGTCTGCTCCAGAATAATATTTATTTAAGAATAATAAAAAACTAATATTTTCTTTTGCTAGAAGTTTCAGTGTTTTGTAAATTGCTTTTATGTTTTCATTTTAAAGTGAAAACATATCAGGTGTTTGTCTGAGTACGAATGTAATATTGAAGATATATTCAACACTCCTCCTCATTCGTATGAAGTCCACATTTTGCTCTTAACTCTTTAATACGTCCTGGTCCCAAAGGTTTTGTCATCATATCTGCCAACATTTCATTTGATGGACAATACTTGCATGCGATAATTTTCTTCGTGATGTAGTCCTTCACAAAATGAAATTTGGTGTCGATGTGTTTTGAACGATTGCTTAACTTCTCTTCTTGGATCAGTTTTAAACAACTTTGATTGTCTTCAAAAAGTAATGTTGGCTTCTTTTGAATACAATCCAGGTCGCTTAAAATATTTCGTAGCCATGTTGCTTCTTTGCATCCTTCTGAAAGTGCGATGAACTCAGCCTCTGTTGTTGAAAGTGAGACGCAGCTTTGTTTTCTACAACTCCAGCTAACTGCTCCTCCATTGACGAACAGAATATATCCTGAGTTTGATTTTCTGTCAGTTCTGCTAGCTGCCCAATTAGCATCAGCATAGCCCATAAGTTCTTCTTTATTATTTCTGCTAAGCCAAAGATAATGATGTTTTGTACCCTTAAGGTATTTTACAACTCGCTTTAACTCATTCCAATCAGTTTGGCTTGGCTGTGATGTTTTGCTGGCTAATATTGACACACTTGCGGCGATGTCTGGTCTACTGTTGACCGATATGTAAAGTAGGCATCCTACTAAGCGTTGATATTCCTTGTTGTCTAGTAGAAGGTTTGTATTGTTGCTTGTCTTGTCATATCCGGGATCGAGAGGAATTTTTGAAATGTTTGCATCTTGTAAACCAAAGTCTTTAACAACTCTTTCGATATACTGTTTTTGTCTGATCTTATAATTTGAAGATTTGTCCTTGGTTATTTCGATGCCTAGATACTGTTCAATTTCTCCAAGATTGTTTATTTCAAAATGTTGGTTTAGTAAATTCTCTACGTCTTTGATCCTTTGTTCGTTTCTGCTGGCAACCAAAATGTCATCCACATAAATTAAAAGATAACACTTTGCCTTACTATATAAGCATTTGTCTGCCTTGCTTTGCAAGAAACCGCCATCTGTTAATACTTTATGGATTGTTTCATTCCAAACATGAGCGGCCTGCTTAAGTCCATATATGCTTTTCCGAAGCTTGCAAACTAGTTTTTCTCCTCCTGATTCAAAGCCAGGTGGCTGCTTCATATAGATATCTTCGTTTAAATTTCCGTTAAGAAATGCAGACTTTGCATCTAAATGATGAATTTTCATTTGTCGTTGCCCAGCTATTGAAAGAAGTGTTCTGAATGTTGATTGTCTCACAACGGGTGCGAAAATTTCATCATAATCATGTCCATATTTTTGACTGTATCCTTGTGCGACTAGTCTGGCTTTAAATCTTTTGACTTTACCGTTCGTATCAAGCTTTACCTTATAAGTCCATTTACAGCCAACCACATTCACTCCCTGTGGTGGAATGACTAAGTCCCAGGTTTCGTTTTTATTAAGGCTTTGAATCTCCTCCTTCATTGCTATCTTCCATTGTTCACTGCCGTTGCAAGATAAAGATTCTCTATAACTTCTTGGTTCTTGAATGGTTTGTATTTGTGCTGAATTTATTTCTTCTATTAAACGTGATGGTGGCAGTCCTTTATTTACTCTGTTTGATTTCCTCACAGTTATTTCTTCAGTTAATTCTGTATTATTTTGTAAGTCCGGGGAAGTGTTAGTTTCATCTTCTAATCTCGAGGTCTCGTTATAAACATTATCATTCGATGTCTCATTGTCATTACATATATTAGCATTGGAGTCCCTGTGATGATTGATTGAAATTGAGACAGAGAGTTCATTATCTGGTTCTTTAATATTGTTTGGAGTTTCCTGTTGATTGTTGTTATTATATTTATTTACAAATCTTACGTCCCGGCTGATAGTAATCCTTTTCGTCTTTTCATCGAGTAATCGGTATCCCATAGAATGATCATCATAGCCAACAAATGTCTTAAGTTGTGCCCGATTGTCCAGCTTTTTACGAGTTTCTTTGGGAATGTAAACAAAAGCTTTCGTTCCAAAAACTTTTAGATTACTTATGTCGGGCTTAGAGTTCATCCACTTCTCGTAAGGTGTGCTTGAGAGAACACTTGTTGGCAACCTATTCTGCAAGTGGTTTGCTGTCATTACGGCTTCACCCCAGAACTCATAACTCATTCCTGCATCTAGCAGCATTGATCTTGCCATTTCCACCAAAGATCTGTTTTTCCGTTCAGCAGTCCCGTTTTGTTGGGGTGTGTAAGGTGCGGTGTGTTGGTATAGAATGCCTTCCTTTTCCAAGAACTGTAAAACTCTACGCGCCGTATATTCACCACCGTTGTCTGATCTGAAGACTTTAGGTTTTGCTGAAAATTTATTTTTTACCATTTCTGTGTACTCTACCAGGCGGTCAAAAACTTCTGATTTCTCTTTAAGCAAATAAACAACAGTGTATCTACTGAAATCGTCAATAAAAGTAAGAAAGTATCTTTTCCCACTAGGTGTTGTCGTTTGCATGGGTCCACAAACGTCACTATGTATAAGGTCCAAAGGTGCAGTGCTCTCTCTACTTGACTTTGATTTGAATGGTAGACGGGTCATTTTTGTTTGCACGCATATTTCGCAGTTTTTGTTTTTCTTACAGTTTATAAACTTTAAGGAGTCACTCACCATATTTTCCGCTTCAAATCGCTTGATTGCTTCATTGTTGCGATGCCCAAATATTCGGTGCCAGTGATGTAAACAGTTGTCTTCATTGCTGCATTCTTCCACATACAGTACCTTAGCTTCAGTTGGTGTTTGCCTAATATTGAAAAGATTTCCCACTAAATCTCCAACGGCTACCTCAAATCCATTTTTAGTTCGAATTTCGCAAAGTTTGCCCGTAAAGTTAACTGAATATCCTTTTTCTACTAGCTTCCTTATAGATAACAAGCTCCCTTGTAGATTTGGAAGATAAAGAACGTCTTCGATGATTATTTTAACTTCTTTATTGTTGCTGTTAGTGGCCTTTATTTCACAGGTACCTTTTCCTTTCGAAGTAATTTGCTCTCCGTTGGCAACTGTAACATTTTCCCTCTGTGATGAGTCGAGTCTTATGAAATTCTCCAGTTTATTTGAGATATGTACGGTAGCTCCGGAATCCAAAACCCAACCTCCACCAATAGAACCGTTTAGGTGAAAGCAAAACTCGTTATTGGATGTAACGACGTTTATATTGGATTTGGTTTGATTGCTTTTCCACTCCTTGTACTTCCTGCAATCCTTCTTCATATGTCCTTTTTTCTTACAGAAGAAACAACATTTAGAAATATCTGGATGAGTCTTGCTTGTAACTTTCATCACCGAGTTACTGCCATTGTGGTTTTGACGCGAATACTCTTCGAGCAGTTTTCTTTCAACTAAGTCCAATGTCAGATCAGATTCTTTTCTAGTTTCGAGTGCTGTTACGAGTGTATCGTATTTTTAAGGTAAACTGCTGAGTAGCATAGCGATAGTCCAGTTATCAGATAGTTGATCCTCTCCTAGAGCACTCAACTTCTCGAATAACGTTGTCATCTTCTGGATGTGATCTTCCATGTTGCCACCCTCCTCCAGTTTTAATTTGCAAATGTTTCGCATTAGTTGCACCTTGTTACTGAGAGTAGCCTTTTCGTGATGCTCCTGGAGTTTATACCATGCTGCCTTGGCCGTTTCTGCTTTTCTCACATGATGAAGTTGACTATCTTCTACTGATAGGCCAATAATAGTTCTAGCCTCACTATCCTTTTTGGTCCATTCTGGAGTGACTGGGTCTGGTCTGGGTTCAACAATTATTTCCCATAAGCTGTCTCTCCGTAGTAGGAGCTCCACCTTAAATTTCCATATGTGATAATTGTCTGCTCCCAACTTCGCAATAGATGTCCTTAAAGATTCAGCCATTATTCAAATACCACAATGTCTGGGCCAATAACCTAATAGAATTATTTAGTTCCAAATCTTAATCTTCAGAAAGAAAAACAAAACAGTCTGCTCCAGAATAATATTTATTTAAGAATAATAAAAAACTAATATTTTCTTTTGCTAGAAGTTTCAGTGTTTTGTAAATTGCTTTTATGTTTTCATTTTAAAGTGAAAACATATCAGGTGTTTGTCTGAGTACGAATGTAATATTGAAGATATATTCAACAATTATTTATACTCCAACCATACCTGAGCAATATGGAGACAATACAAAGACTGTGCAGGGCAAATATGACTCCGACTCTATCGTGTCCAATAGCGAAGATGAAAAAGAAGTTCAACAACCTCGCATAGTCAAACGCCGACGGGTTCTGACTGCAATAGACAAGAATCAACAGACACCAATTGCTGCTCCTCAAGAACAAATAAGAGTTCCACCAATTCCATGTGAAGAATATCCAAAAGCACCATGCGAGGATGCATCCATATCTGTGGAAGACATTCCAATTGTTGCAAAGAAGCGGAGGAGAAAGGAAATGGATACATCCGAAGAAGACGAAGATAAAAAACCTAAGCCAATTCGCAAAAAAGCTGTAGCTACGAAGAAAAAACTACAAAAGAAGGAAGTAAACAAACCAAATGCAAGTAGTAAAGCCAAGAAGGCGGCTCCAAAAGCTGTAACTGCAATAAAATCCACCACAAGAGTTTCGAAGAAGCAACAAAAACAAGAGGCCCCTGAAGAAAATGAAGAAGGAAAAGCCCCGGATCCGGAAGAGATTAAGTATACCCTCGCTGTAGAAACTGGAAACTTAAGATGCTTGCCTAGAGCAAATGTGGACGATCTCGAAATGGCTAATTTAATGGCAGATGAGTATATTAACAATGTAAGCGAACAAATAGGAGGAATAAAGAAAACTGATGAAAGCCAGACATGTTTTAAAGTGAATGAAAAACGCGAAGCACTAAAAAACAAGTAAGCTGACAAAGTGGCTTCTGGAAAATTGAATGAGAATTTTGTCCGGATCAATATCCAAAAGAAGGTTTTCGTTCGTGGCAAAAAAACAGTAAACTTCTCTAAATACAAGAAGAACCAATGGAAACAGAAGAAAGCAGCCGCTTTGATTGGACCCAAAATGAACATGGGTGGATGTGATGGCGGAATCTTGACTTGTTTTCAGTCATTTTTGCCCAGCAGTGCAAACTTAAAGGTGATTCTCTTCTGCCAGCTACTGTGGATATGGATGATGATAGTCCTCACTTAACTCTAGAAGAGGCAGAGAAGATGGCCAGTCAGAGTGCATTGGTTGTGCATAGCCGGAATTTAGATAATCTTCCTGAAGCAACGAACACGCTTCTGTGTAAGAAAGATGGCGAAGAAGAAGATCAAGGAGATGACGAGGAAGAAACTTTTGATGGCAAAGAAAATGAAGCACAAGAAGACATAGTCGCTGAAATTTATAAAGAAATCCAAGCAGCAACAGAAAAACCAACTGAAATCCCACCATCTCCACCAAAAGTATATATAGGGCATACAATCCCCCAAGATTTTCTTGAAAAAGCTGGTCTACTCAATGCTCCCAATGTAGTTTCCAAAGGCGGCGCTATCTATGAACTTAATCCTGACGGATCTATCCCAGCAGCAACAGAAGAAGTCTATGAAGTGCTTAGGATGTTTGGCCACACTGACTTCCGCAAGGGCCAGGATCGGGCCATAATGAGAATTCTTACCGGCCAATCAACATTGGTAACTCTCAGTACTGGCAGTGGAAAATCTCTTTGCTATCAACTGCCTGCTTATTTATATAGCAAAAAAATGGGTTCCATAACTTTGGTAATTTCGCCGTTGGTATCTTTGATGGAGGATCAAGTTCATGGTGTTCCACATTTTCTACGAGCTCACTGCCTGCATACCAATCAAACTCCGCAACAACGAATAAAAATTCTAGAAATGATCGATAATGGAGAAATTGATATTTTGTTGGTATCGCCCGAGGCAGTGGTGGCCAGCGAACGTTCAACCGGATTTGGTTCGATTTTGAGAAAAAAACCGCCCATTGCATTTGCATGTATCGATGAGGTGCATTGTGTTTCACAATGGAGTCATAATTTCCGACCTAGCTATTTGATGATTTGTAAGGTTTTACAAAAGAATTTGGGTGTAAAAACTGTCTTGGGTTTGACAGCAACGGCAACATTACCCACTAGAACGAGTATAATCAGACATTTGAGCATTCCGGATGGAGAGAAAGGAATCATTAGTGATGTTCCCTTACCGGACAATTTGATATTGTCAGTTTCGAAGGATGAAAATAGAGACACAGCTCTGATCGGATTACTGTTGAGTAAAAGGTAAGATAAGAATCGTCTTTTGTATGGCTTTGTCTAAATCTGAAACTTCACGCACACAAAGAAAATAATTTCGGACTGTCCTACATCTTTTGTCCTTTTGCTTTTCCTTGCAGATTCGATGCCTGCCAGTCGATTATTATCTACTGCACTAGACGTGATGAATGCGAACGAATTGCTGGACAAATAAGAACCTACATGCAGGTTAGTGGAGTTAATTATTTGTTGTTTTTTTCTTTTTAAGCCCTCAATCTTTTAGGATAGAAATCCGACAATGTACCAGCGAGCGCTAAAAAACGTAAACGCGTTAATTGGCAGGCAGAACCTTATCATAATGGTTTGCCAGCATTACGCCGGCGAACAATACAAAATGCTTTTATGAAAAACGAGCTTCGCATTGTTGTGGCTACAATAGCTTTTGGTATGGGAATCAATAAACCAGACATCCGTTCAGTCATTCATTATAATATGCCAAGAAATTTCGAGAGCTATGTGCAAGAGATCGGTCGTGCAGGTCGCGATGGAAAAATATCCCATTGTCATTTGTTTTTAGATTCGAAGGGTGGCGATCAGAATGAATTACGCCGACATATTTTTGCCAATTCTATTGATAGACATGTAATTCGTAAACTTTTGCAAAAATTATTCATTCCCTGTTCGTTCGAAAAGAATTTGAAGAAAAAGTAAGATTTGCAATTGAATTATCTAGATCTGGTTTAATATACCTTTTTTTTTAAATATTTGTCTTCAAGTGATTTTGTAAATGAACATGGGAGGAAATCAAAGCATCTCAAAACATCGATTGGGAGGAAGATATGTTTGATGTTGATGATATACTTGTTTCAGAGGGCCCTTCAAAATCGACTGATAAAAAAAAAACACGAAAAAGAATCTGTCCAGGCCATTAAATTGGAATCTCAATTGAGAAAACAGTACAAGCCTTAGATATACCAGAAGAGAACATATCAACACTTCTTTGTTATTTAGAATTAGATTGCCGTTGGGGTATAAATGTGCTCAGTTCGGCTTATATAATGTGCAAAGTGATATCTTACGGAGGAGCAAAGTACTTAAAGTAAGATAAGTCACATAAAAAGTCAGTCTTAGGCGCCGATATAAGTTATTTAATTTTTATTTTTATTTTATATTAATTTTGTACTTTACTTGAAGGCAGGAATTTTTTTGTATGTTGTCCTATGTTAAGTATGAATAAAAAAATACTATTTTGTTTTTATACTTTTATTAATTTGTATTTATTTTTGTAACTATGTATAATTATTGCAAATAACTTATTTTTATTAATGCATAAACATAATATATATGATTCGCAAAAGGAACAAATTTTAATAAAAAGACAAAAAGAAACAAGTTTCTTTTAAATATGTTCTATAAAGTATTACAATTTTATGAGGAAGATTAATGATGCTTTAACAAAATAAAATGTTATTGATTTTGACAATGATTCAAGTGTATGTATGTGTTTTTATTTAGTAAAATTTTACTGTTACATTTCAATAATTATATAACTATTGACAAATTTGTTATACAAATAATTATGCATACAATTGGAAAACTAATCACCCCTATTATGATAGTCGTTTCACTAAAACGACAGTAAAACGACAAGGCTCTAGAGGCGACAGTTTCTGTCCAATCTCCACGCATCTCTACTGTCGTTTTAGTGAAACGACAACCGTAATAAGGGTGAATATCTTTATACATTGGATTCTCTGATATGATATAAGTAAATCTTAAAAAAAAGAAAGATCAATCCGAAGGCATGAATATTCTCTTCAAAAGGATAGAACTGATCATGCAATTACTAAATCAGTTCAACTGTTGTTTTCATCACTCCTGAATGTCTCCACAATGTTAAATAGATTCTTCATTCGAATCTTTGTTGTTAAAGTTGTTTGCGTCGAAAATTTTTTGATTGTAGCTTGTTTGCCTATAATTCTCGGCATTGACCACCTTACTTCGATGTTAGCTGGAATATAAATACAAAAATATGTTTCAATATAATTGAAAGGGGATTGTGTCACAAAACAACAACTGTGGCTTAAAAAGCTAATTTCAATAATTATAAATATATTCTGTTCCACAAAAACATAAGGTAGGATTGCGAATCAAAATAAATGTATTTTTATGATCATACAAATAAAAATCATCGTTACAAACGTTTTCTTATACATTTTATAAATTCATCAAATCAGTCAAAGTAAAGCCTAGTACTCACTGCGAGTGAAAACAAAATGTCCATATAAAAGTGACACATATTTCACAGCGATGAAATTCAACACGAGAGCTGAGTAACCAAATGTAAAGCCTAGTACTCAGTTCGAGTGAAAATGAAATTCCTATATAAAAGTGAAACTTATTTCACACCGATGAAATTAAAAACGAGAGGTGAGTACCAAAATGTGAAAGTGAAATATGAACCGGTTCAAAATGAATTTCATTTTATAATTTTCATTTCGCAACGTGCAGCCAGCCACTAGGAAAAGAATACTAGGCTAAAGAGTGAAATATGAACCGGTTCAACATTAATTTCGTTTCATAATTTTCATTTCCTATCGTACGACCACTAGGAACAAATAAAATAGTTGTGGAAAAGTGTAATATTTGTCAATAAATTACAATGAAAGTTTTTATCTATATTTATATATATAAATGAATTGTTGTTCGTTTGTGTTCTTATATCTCAAGTTTGGTAGCTACGAATTCGATGATTTTTTTTTTGTTGGAAAGGTATTGTTCTGTAGCAGGTTTGTGTATAAAAAAATGACCTGTGACCGCTTACCATTTTTATGACAAAAAAAAATTAAAAGTTAAAAAAAAAAATATGTCAACAAAACGAAGAAAAATCAAACAACATTTGTTTATAGAATCAAACCGGAAATTCTGATTTTATTATTGTCATTTATGGTAAAAAAAATCAAACAAAACAACATTTCCTTACAGAATCTAAACGAAAATTCAGTGTTTATAAATCATGAAAGCTGTTTATGATGAAAAAGGTGGATTTTATTTTTTGGATGCACCTCGAGGTACCGGAAATACATTTTTAATTTCATTAATTTTAGAATGTAATCGGTCAAAAAAAAAGCATTGGCGCTCGCTTTATTGGGAATTGCTGCTACCTTATTGGAAGGTGCTCGAACCGCACATTCAGCACTGTAGGCGGATTCTGGAAAGCGCGGCGGATCGCTTTCATTTACGGATTTTTATTTTCTTATTCTCAAAAGCTCTTTTGCTTTCCATTTTTTGTTTGAAATCGATCATAAACATTTCGATCACCAAGAAACCTATCATTTTAAAACAAACAATGGAAAGCGGAAGCCTTTTTAAGACTAAGAAAATTTAAATCCGCCACTATAAGCGATACGCCGCGCTTTTCAGAATCGGCCTACTGAAGTTAACATATTGAACATACATATTAATGAAACACCCATCACATGTAACATTCCAAAGAATTTGGAAACAGCACAGGTATTACAACAATGTAAGATTATTGTCTGGGATGAATGCATGATGGCTCTTAAGAAGGCATTGGAAGCTTTGAATATCTTCAAAACAATCAAAATTTATTTGGCGGTTTCTTTATATTATTGGCCGGTGATTTTCGACAAACATTGCGCGTAGTTCCACAATCAACTCCAGCGGATGAAATGAATGCATGTTTGAAATCACCTAATTTGTGGAGATATGTCAAAACAATCAGATTGAAAATAAATATGAGTGTCCAATTGCGAAACGATTCATCGGCCGTTGTTTTCAAAGCAGTTGTTGAATATTGGTAATGGCAAAATGCCCATTGATGATGGATTAATAACACTGTTGGAACATTTTTGTGAGATTAACCAAACTCAAGAAGAATTAAATTAAAGATTAAAAAAGTTTTTCCAAATATTGGACAGCGACAGAAAGATCATGCTTGGTTGAGCGAACCATAGATTTAGCCACCCCATAATTTACGAATAAAAGTCAGTGTACCATTCATCATTCTTCGAAATAAAAATCAAAAAGAACTTTGAAACGGAACTAGACTTGCTGTTAAGCGCTTAATGAATAATGTAATCAAAGCCACAATTTTAAAAGGAAAGTATAAGGTATAAGGTCCTCCGAAAGCAACTACTCATTGAGGAACGACAGAAAGATTTTTGTTTATAGTTTTCAAAGCCTGCATTTAATTTTGTTGCTTTCTACTACTTGCTACTAATAAAAACTCTTAACAAATATTTTTCAACTCAAATATTTAAAGAAAAAACAACGATATCGATTTTAGATTCTTACCAAAAATATAAACCATTACCTTCTATGTACATAATTATGTATGTGCTGTGTAATTTTGATATTTTTAAACCAATTCTTTAAAAAGATTAAAATCAATATGTTGCCAAAAAAGACTTTCCAAAAATGTATTAACTCAAAAAGTTCTAATACTCAAAATCGTTCCAAAATCAAAATTTGGCATATTATATGTACTTAGTTTGACTTTTTATATTCTTTGCAAGGTACAGTCCCTGTCTGATTTATGCAATTTTTTGTAGCCAATAGTCTGTTTTGAAATAATTGGCTTAAGTAAATAATCAGCCTTATCGGGAATAAGGATTTTTTCCCCGTATGAGACTGTCCAATCATAAATAATGTTCGAAAAATGGGAAAAAACTACAATGAAAAAACTAGATATCGTAAATCTATTTCCCGGGGGAAAATTAATGATGTTTCCCTGGAAAAAACTCGCCTCAATTTAGTTGAAGAATTTTAAAAATAGAAGGATATTACTACCTATTTTTGAAGGTTTTATAATTTTTTACTTGCTCTAATACCCCGACTCCACAGGCCATGAATGAAAACCGGACTATGGAACATGTCTAAAAAAAATCCAATGCAGTCGCAAAAATCCATGTCCAAGCAGTAACATATCCATACAAATCAGATTGGATTATGGACATCGTTCATGGCCTGTGGAGTCGGGGTATAAAGGATAAGTTTTGGTTTCGGTTTAAAAATATAGGCATTTTAATAAAATCCAACATTACGTTTACCGAGAAGTCAATCGGTATTGGTATGTGTGGCTGTATGTCCACTCTACAACAAGCTAAAGACTTAAAGGGGAAACGGCTTGGAGGAGAAATTGGTTTTGTTTTAAGCGATCTATATTAAGTTATTGTTTCTTTATATTTTTTACACATTTTGGAAATATTTTTAACACTTTCGGGTTTTTTCCCCTCATAAAGTAACACAGTTTTGCACAGAGGGAGAGAACAAAAATATTACAACAACAAAATAGACAAACAAAATAGTTTTCTTTAACTTTTGAATATTTTTACGCGTTTCCATTACATGAGAATTAAATCTACGATGCAAAATAGGTCTTAATCACCACAAATACTTCAAATATTTAATTTGATTTCATAAAATAATTTTCAAACTTTGACAGACAAATAATTTCAGAATATAAATTCACTCAAAGTATTTCGAAACTGATTCGAAGTAATTTCCGGGGGAGATTGAATCCGGGGGAGATTGACGAAAGGAGTATTCGAATCCAGGGAAAAATGAAAATCGGGAGTAGAACAATCTCTCCCGAAATTGCCGATAAGGCTGAATACCTCCATACCAAGAAAAGTTAAGAAAAAGGTAGAACCTATAAACTAAAAAAATCAAAACCGTAACTGTACTATCAAAACTGTTTCAAATTAAGTCTTCTAAGTGTCACCAAAAGCATTTTTAATTGGAAAAATTATTTCCCAATGAAGTAGATAGTTTTGGAATTACGAAGTGGTTTATCTGGCAATTCCATTAAATTTCTACCAATTTTAAGATATATTCTATTTGTTATTTCAAGAAAAAGAACTTTTTAACTTACGAATCTCTATTCACACTACTGATTATGTTTGCTGTGCCAACTGTATGAATGATGTACGTGCAGCACTCAATAATTGCAGGAATCTCTAGAATAAGATCACCCTTGTCTTTCTTTTAGTCTAATGGAATTCGTACCAACATCAGATGATCACTGTGATTCGTTAGCACAAAATCAATTTTGGCCAATGGCAGTCGATGCTTTTGTTTGTTGCGTCAAGAAGGTAGATAGCTTTGTTGCTGAGGAGGATGAATCGACCTCTTGGCTTATAGCCATGTCGATCGTATTTGACGCAAGGTGAGGAATATTTAAGTTCTTCAGAACCTAATGCTGTTGTCACAAAATTACTAACTTGCGCCGAGTGTTCCTTGGAAATGTGGTCTTTTTCGAACCATTTGGCAAAAATTTGCGGGTAATTTTTCTTTTTATCTAGGTAGGTATATGGAAAACACACTTTACTTAGAAGGGAAATAAATTAATTTAACAAAAAACTGACCTTTAAAGACCTTTTCAGCTGTGACTTTTGAGTTCAAATTGCTTCTTCTCATTACTTAGCTGCTGACTATAATTTCTTGATAAGTGAAGCCGATGCACCATATGTAGGTATGTAGAGGCTTCCTGACAATGTTTTGGCTGCGGAAGGCTAACTCATGTCCAGCACTTTTGTTGGTAACTCCTTTGATAATCTTATAAGCCACTATCTCTTTGCATTGGCAATGAACGCTTCATTCACACCATTTGGTGGATCTTCTCTGGTGATGAAGCCTTTAATGAATGCTCGAATCTTAACAGCAGCCTCTGGTCTTCTTTTGGCAGCTTGAATCGCCAAAAACCGTCGGCAATATGATTGCAGTATAATTGTGTTCTCACAAAGTTAAAGATACAGCTTGCGTTGTTTTCGTCCCTTCGAGTGTGACTGAATAATAGCTGCGACATCGCGTTTCCTCGCTTGGAATGCTTCTTCAAAATCGAAGAGGGTCTTAGGGAACCAAATGAAAATCTTTTTTCACATTGTACCGCAGCTAGAAATAAACACAACAAACTTTTTAATGACATTAAAAATATGCTTTTATACAAGTAAATAAACTTTTATTGATATTAAAATAAAAACTTTACATGATTTTAGATTTCACATAATTTATTTTACTTAGAACTGTCAGATTTTTGACAAAACGAAAACAACAAAAAAAACTTACCTGTCAGTTTGAGCAAATTTCGCCATTTTGTTTTTTAATCCACCACTCACACCGATTCACGGATAGGAAAAAAAGAGTAGATTAAGAGAGTTTTCTCTTACTCACCTCAAATAAATTTTGCGGGTGTTTAAGGCAAGGGGGGTACGAGTCGGGCCTCTAGGTAGTATACTTACTCTATGTCCACACCCCTGAACAATGCACTTCACGTGTTTTTTTTAATTTATAAGAATATCACCACAATGTCTATCTAATGCACTTTAAATTATTTATTTTTTCAAAGTAATTGTTATATTATTTTGGGTTTTAACTTGTACCATTGTATATGAAAACTATAGTATTCTCATGGAGTCGTTTTTATTTTCGCTGGATTTGTACGGCTGGTGGCGCATGTGTTTGCAACATGTTCTATGATTTTGACAGCGTAGACATTCATTTTTTAGAGAGAGTAAGTCTTGTTATATTGTAAGGGAGTTAGATCTCGACTTTCAAATTTGTTTCCTCAACAAAAAGTGTTGAGAGAAGTTGGTGGATTTCGACACTGTGACTCAGTAGTCGGCGCTTTTGATGATATAACTATAGTTTTCATATACAATGCTTGTACCATTTTTTTTGTCTATGTTTTTTCTAATCACACGCTAACGATTTGACACTTCTGGTTCTCAAAAATTGCTTCACTCACGTACACTGTATATTCAACGTTGCATAAGTTTATGAATAAGGTTTTTGCGTTCAGAGGCATTATAAAGCGTGCATAGTACTATACACTCGCTATAATTTGTTTATGCATAAGGCTGTATATGTATATGTGTGTTCCGGGTCTACTCCTTTATTAATTCCGGAAAAACTACTCGGAACAGCCAATCGAATTATTTTGGAGTAAGCGGAGTCAAAAAGGAGTAACTCCGTACCTCCAACCGAAAACGACATTCAAATTTACATATAAAATATTAAAAATATTTAGCTGATAATCTCGGCAGGTATGGCTTTAAAGCCATATTATATTGTTGTTAATAACATTTGCATAAAAGTAGTAATAATACTAAACTCCGGACTTAATTTTCTTGGACCATGGTATAGTTAATTTTTCTTCAGTAATCTTTTTTTAAGTATGGAAAATTTTTAATTTTGTATTCTTTTTCTTGAAGAACACGATTCACATACATACTTTTTAAATAGTTATTAAAAAACACAAAGGAAATATTTTTTTTTACAAAAAAATGTCAACTAATTTGTTCTTCAAGAATTTGATTTAAATATTTGGTATACCGAGTTTTAAGTCTTAAGCCTAGTACGCTGCTGATGTGAAACGAAAAATCCCATACAAAAATGACATGACGAAATCGTAAACGAAAAATTTCGTTGTGCTTTTCGTTCTGTGGTACGCTGTTCGACCAGCGAAATTGATGATTATACCAAATTGTTTTGACAAGTCTCTACTCTCTTTTCGCACAGAATTAATTGCCGGGACAATTAATTGTGTGCAAAAAAATGACATTTGGGTTTGTTCGTATTTTTATTTGTTGTTTCTTTCATTACACCGTTTTTTTTGTTTGATTTTTTCGTTAAATTTTGATTTATTTATTTGCAATTGGTGAAACTCTCCATGAATATTTTTCCGTTGTGTTTTCGTAAGCATTTCGTTGTCTTTTTGGAGAACACAGGAAAACTTCGTTTCGCATCAGCAGCGTACTAGGCTTTTAAACGGTAAAACAACAAAGGCTAATGTTTGGTTTTGTTTTCAAAAATTTAAAACTCTTTGAAGGCAACTTACTAGGGCGCCTTCAGAAAAGTCATTTTTGTTATTTTCCGAAGTTGTTTTAGTGGAATGTTCTAAAAAAAAGAAAGAGTACGTGCGTGAAGCAATTTGTCAATCTGAAATCTCAAATCGCTAGTGTGTGTTAATAACAAAAAGTGTTACAAAATAAACAGCCTTATTCTGGGAACCTCACTGATGCCGCACAAGTCACAATAACCTCATAACTCGAGGTGAATTCGATTTTGTGACTTTTTTCGTATTCTTGCAAAAACCTCACAACTTGTGAGCCTCATAAAAACTTGAAAATTATGATCTGGTCCTTTGCAGATCACAACTCCCATACGTGACACATGTTTCCCTCAAAACTATACAAAAATAGCAAAATAAGAAGAAATATGGAATTGAATTTGATTTTAATACATCTTTTCAAAGAAGTTTCATCTAGAAATGAAAAGTAAGAATTTACATACATATTAACAAAAGCAAATAAATATTTTTTTTCATAAATGACTTAGATTGCAGCGAATTGCTAAGACAATTAGGAGATATGAATGATCCATTTGCCTTGAAAACACAACTTTTATTAAATTTTTTCGTTTTTCAAAAACGATATATATATATATATAGATATATAGATATAAAGATATATAGATTTATCCAGGAACTCAAACCACATGACGACCAAGACAGTGCACTACCCTTTGTCATCCGAGTATAATCACAATTTGGCCTTTTCATTTTAATTTTTTTTTAATTCAATTTTCTTCAAAATGTAGGGTCGTTTTTAATTACTAGGAGATCGGGATTTCTCCGAACAAAATCGATGAAATACGCGAGCTGCTCCCGCGACGCTCGTTTGATTTTCTGATCATCTAGAATATATAAAATAATAATTATTAAATATAAACATCAATGTTTAAACGACTTGCTTACCAATAGAATTCATTATTATTATAAGGTATTTAAATCCGCCAAATAAGTTTTATTTTTTTTTTTTAATCTGTTTGTTTTCAGAAATCAGCTGGCCAACCTGACAATAAAAAATTCACCTACCTGTGGTGAGTTTTCTTGTGAGGTTTTTTATGAGGACTTCAACAGAATACGAAATTGTGACCGTCTAATAAGAAACCTCACAAAAACAACCTCACAAAAAATTGTGACCTGTGAGCCTCACAACGGCAGAATAGGGCTGTTATTCTGGCAACCTCACTGATGCCTCACAAGTCACAATAACTTCATAACTTGAGGTGAACTCGATTTTGTGACTTTTTCGTATTCTGGCAAAAACCTCACAACTTGTGAACTTCATAAAAACTTAAAAATTATGATCTGCTCCTTGGCAGATCACAACTCACGTGTACTTGACATAATGATTCAAAAATATAAAAAAAAGGAAAATAAGAACAAACATGGAATTGAATTTGATTTTGATACATCTTTTGGAGGAAATTTCATCTAGAAATAAAAAGTAAGAATTTACATAGGTAGGTATAACGGAATTTAGCAACGTTTGAGAAGAGTCATTCTTTTTACTTGGAAGGTTGTTGTGGCGTTACATTTAATGGTGTATCCAATAAGGTTGCGGTAGTTTTTGGAGCATGAACTCTTCCTTGCAGTCCTCATTGCATTCACTTTTATGCAATATATTTATTCCTTTAATTTTTTGTTAGTTTGTGGACCGTGGACGTTCTGCCTTTAATTTCCTTTTTCGAGATCTTAGGGAAATTTTCCAATGCGAAAGTCTAAAAATACATGAATGTTCCACATTATGCGTCACCAGATAGGATTTCTGGGTATCGCTTAGCCAGCTGCTCCCGCCACGACGCTTGTTTATTTGTCTGACTATCTTGAACATAAAATAAGAATTATAAGATATAAATATCAATTTTTAAACATTTAAATGAATTGCTCACCAATAGATTTCATTATTATTAAATTTTAATACTTTCCAAATCAGATTTTTTTTGCTTTCAAATCTGTATTGTTTTGACAAATCAGCTGCCCGACTTCACAGTTAAAAATTCACTTTCCTGTGGTGAGTTTCTTGTGAGGTTTCTAATAAGGGCTTCAACAGAATATGAAATTGTGACCGCCTCATAAGAAACCTCTCAAAAACAACCTCACAATAAATTGTGACTTGTGAGCCTTAAAGGAGGGCATCTTTGGTTCGATAGTCGGAGGACACAGCCTACACGACGAAACTTCCGGCAACGGACACAGGCTGGCAGACTTTGCGGCGGGGCGAAATGTCATCTACTACCCACACCTCAATACACACAAGGGGACTTGGCGGTCGCGTGATCAAGTAACCGTCAACCAAATCGACCACGTTGCGATAGACGCGAGACATGCTTCCAGTATCTTGGACGTCCGACCGTTCCGAGGGGCCAACATTGACTCGAATCACTACCTGGTGGTAGCTAGACTACGTATGCGGATATCCATGACGCGACAACGCAGAGCAGATGCTGTGAAAAGATTCGATGTCGAGAAGCTTAAATCGCAAGAGACTGCCAGAACTTTTGCAGACCACGTAACTCTTAATCTCTCAGGAGGTCCCCCACCAGCATCAAGTGCAGAGGACCAGTGGGAACACTGTCAACAAGCCATCAGAAGTGCCGCCTCTGATGTGCTGGGTTTCACTAGGCGAATACAACGAAACCCCTGGTTCGATGAAGAGTGCCGGCTAGCGCATGCAGCTAAGGACGAGGCCTACCAGGCAATGCTGCAGACTCGAACAAGAGCTGCTGAGAGAGTGGCCCGGGAGCTCTACGGGCTGAAACGAAAAGAGGAACGCCGACTTCTCAGGAGGAAAAAGAGAGAGCACGAGAAGCGGGCGGTAGAGTCTATTGAGGGTTGTAGCGGTAGGGGAGATGTTCGAAAATTTTATCAGAGGGTGAAGCGATCCACCCAAGGATTCAGGGCTAGAACGGAAGCCTGCCGAGATGAGAGTGGGAATATGGTAGTAGACACACAGTCAGTGCTGAGGATCTGGAAAGAACACTTCTCTAGACTGCTTAATGGCGAAGACAGCCAAGATGCCGCTAATAGGCAGAACGCTCCATTCAACTTGGACGATGATGGCCAAGAGTTCCGTCCACCCGACCTAACCGAAGTTCGGCTGGCGATATCCAAACTTAAAAAGGGAGAAGTTCTGAAATGTACCAACTACAGAAGAATTAGTCTCCTAAACGTCGCTTACAAAATCTTGTCGGCCATCCTGTGTGACCGCTTAAAACCTTTTGTCAACGATCTGATCGGCCCTTATCAGTGCGGTTTTAGGCCAGGCAAGTCAACCGTCGATCAAATGTTCACACTCCGACAGATTTTAGAAAAATCCCGGGAATTCCAGATCGATACACACCACCTTTTTATCGATTTTAAAGTCGCGTATGATAGCGTGAAAAGGGACGAATTATACAGAGCCATGTCGAGTCTCGGCATCCCTGCCAAACTCGTCCGCGTGTGCAGGATGACGATGGAGAAATCTCGCTGCTCCGTCAAAATTGGTAAGAACACCACCGATTCCTTTGATGTTGAGAAAGGATTGAGGCAAGGCGACGCGTTATCATGCAACCTATTCAACATCGTTCTTGAAGCCATTGTACGCAACGCACATGTCAACACCAGCGGTACAATCTATCAAAAGTCCGTTCAATTGCTTGCATATGCGGATGACATAGACATTGTCGGCAGAACGAAGCGAGCTGTGGCAGGGGCATTTGCGAGCATTGAATCGGAGGCGGCTAGAATGGGATTGGCGGTTAATGAGGACAAGACGAAGTATATGCTGTCATCGAGAGAGGAATCTCAACATCGTCGACTCGGGAAAAATATCACGATGGACAGATATAACTTCGAAGTTGTCAAGGACTTTGTCTACCTGGGCTCCACTATTACATCGCAGAATGACATCAGTGCAGAGATCAAGCGAAGAATTACTCTTGCCAACCGCTGTTTCTTCGGTCTAAGAAGGCATTTAAGTAGTAAGGCCCTCTCTCAGAGAACCAAGGAGACTTTATACAAAACCCTAATCATCCCGGTCCTGCTTTATGGGTCAGAAGCATGGACACTGAAAGATTCGGATAAAAATCAGCTAGGGTGCTTTGAGAGGAAGATTCTTCGTGTGATTTTCGGTCCGGTGTGTATCGAAGGAGTATGGAGGAGAAGATTCAACGACGAGCTATACGGGCTATACAGCGACGTTGACCTGGTCAAAAAGCTGAAAATACAGCGGCTGAGATGGCTGGGGCACGTGGAGCGTATGGACAGCAACGCACCTGCCCGACGAGTCTTCGAATCCAACCCCGATGGGGTACGCAGCAGAGGAAGAACCCGTAACAGGTGGCGCAATCAAGTGAGTGACGACATCAAAGCACTCGGTGTGCGCAACTGGAAGCGGCTAGCTAGGGACAGAGCTGGCTGGAGGGGCTTGTTAGTTGAGGCCGAAGCTCATCCTGGGCTGTGAGCGCCATCAAAAGTAAAGTAAGTAGAGCCTTACAATGGCAGAATAGGGCTGTAAGACACATATAAATAAAAAAAACTCTGAAAAGACAAACCTTTTCAAGTGAATAAAATAGACATTGTAGTTATTTAGCAATCGACAAAAAAACAGTAAGTGCGGTAAGAGCATTTCCTCTCACAAATGAGTTTTATTATATTTTTCTCAAAGCAAGTTCTGTTAACTGTTTGTATTATTTATGAAGATTAATTAACTATCGAAGAACATATTATTTATAATGGATTAAACTGTAAACATGAACCATGAACAACCAAATATGAACTGATAGACACCTTACTCAACAGACAAATAAACATTGAAATATGAACTTATGATAAGTTGGCGACGGAACAAATAGATATTTTATTACTAACTCAAAACGTAAAAAATCGATTTAATAACAAAAAATAATTTTCTCATAAGAAGGGCGCTTAACAGATAGTTGCGCCTTTCAACCTTTAATATAATCTCATGCACACAACGAGAATATCAGTTTGACATTTCTGGTTCTTAAATTCTAACAAAAAAATTATGTGCACATTTTCAACTAAATTATAATATTCTTGATTTAATTTAAAGTCTAACCCATTCTAAATATATTGTTTAATAGTTCATCAATCTAAAGACAAAAACATTACAGCACTTTTTTTGAGAAAAATATAATAAAATTCACCTGTGAAAGGAAAGGCTTTTATCCACCTTGTTTTGTTGATTTCCACACCCCTGAACAATGCACTTCATGTGTTTTTTTTAATTTATAAGAATATCACCACAATGTCTATCTAATGCACTTTAAATTATTTGTTTTTTCAAAGTAATTGTTATATTATTTTGGGTTTTAACTTGTACCATTGTATATGAAAACTATAGTATTCTCATGGAGTCGTTTTTATTTTCGCTGGATTTTTTACGGCTGGTGGCGCATGTGTTTGCAACATGTTCTATGATTTTGACAGCGTAGACATTCATTTTTTAGAGAGAGTAAGTCTTGTTATATTGTAAGGGAGTAAGGGAGTTAGATCTCGACTTTCAAATTTGTTTCCTCAACAAAAAGTGTTGAGAGAAGTTCGTGGATTTCGACACTACGTGACTCAGTAGTCGGCGCTTCTGATGTTATAATTATTGGTACATGGAGTCACGGCACCTAGCAGCCAGCGCGTGAAACTAACAAACGAGATAGATTTCTTTTCCCTTTGACGTTCAATGCATTTCCCATAAGAGAAAAACAAAAACGGCTCGTAGAAACATTATTTTAACAAATTAATTTTATATGAACAGTTGTTTGTTTTATAATTGCAATAGAATAATTAAACATGCTAGTTTGCAAATCAAACGTAAAATATATCGAAACTTATTACTAATTTGCTTTATTTTGCAGATGAAATATGTAAACAAACGTGCTTTTTTGTTGTTGTTTTTTAAAATGGATGCAAGGCATCAGTCAGAACGATATCATGTGCGTAGGTAGGTAGTAGTTTAGGGGACTAGAGTTTGGATTTTAATAAAACATTAATTTTCCTTTTTATTATAAGTAAAGAATGAAGTAGAAATGTTAAAGGTCCCCTTTAGTGATCGTAAGAAAAAAAAGATAATAGGTACCAGGAAATTATGTGTTGCACCAATAATTGCGGTTTTCTATTTTTCGAGTAATTTCGTTCACTTTTGCTTTCGTAAAAATAGAATTATAACAGTCAAAAGCGCTCACTTAAGTAAATGTAATAAGCCAACAAAAATTAGTTTTCCAAATTATCAAAAGGAGAGTTAAGTGATATAAATCTTCATTTTATTTTTTTGTATAAGGTACGCGCAGGTTAATATAAAGTTAATATAAATTATAGGGGCCTCATTTGATTTCTCTGTGTTCGTTTGTTTTATCCTACCTCGTAAGTTTCTTTCTAAGAATAATTTTTTAACGTAATTTCGGGCAAAAAAAAACTTTTATCCTCCATTTAAAAAAAGGTTAGCACTCTTTTAAAGTAAACTCTTCTTAAAAATAGAACTAATTAAGAGTGATCGAGCTTGACATTCATTCATACCTTGCCTCTTTTGTAAACCAAGAAACAAATGTGTGAATAGCCAATTGAAAAATATTTTTTTTTAACAATTTTTTCACAAGATTTTTATTCAATTACGAACGAACATATTTTTTTAATAATCGTGACTACGCCCTGCCTTTCTCTATTTCTAATCGAGTACTTTTGTTGTTGTTTCTGGTTGTAAAGGTGGTTTGTTTACATTTTTCATTTACAAAGCAAAGCATTTTAGCTATCTATTTTAATATATTTTCGGGTTGATTTATAAGCTTACACATTTTTTGGTTCTATTTAAATCATAATATGGATACCCGTATATATAAAATAATTTGGTATAACTAATTTTCATCAGGCGCTTTTTTCGTTTTCTCTTATGGGAAATACATTGAACGTCAAATCGATAATAATTTTATCGCCTTTTGAAGCTTAAGCGCTTGAGATGCAGGTGGCGTGGAAAGCAACTTACCAGGTGTCAATAGTTTTCATATACAATGCTTGTACCAATTTTTTTTTCTATGTTTTTTCTAATCACACGCTAACGATTTGATTTGACACTTCTGGTTCTCAAAAATTGCTTCACTCACGTACACTGTATATGTGACAAATACCTCTTCCTCTATTTCTTCTTCTAAGGCGATAGTTTAGACTATGAGATTGACATTAGCTAATGGAGATTCTTTATGTAGAGTATATATGTATACTTATATGTTAGGTACTGTTAAACTAGTTCATTCCGAACTATTTTTCTTGATGCTGCATTTGATAGGCGCCTGGTACAAAAATACATGGAAATTTCCCATATAAAAATTCAGACATCTTGGGGCCGGGTTAACGTTAACAAAATGAGCTTAAATTTTACAGGAATTTTTATTTAATTATTTAGAACAAATTAGCGGGTGCGTCTGTAACGGGGCAAAAGGATGAGGAACAGATAAAAGGATCGGGGATTCGTAACCGAAAATGATTAAAATGAAAATAAACTGGCAACCGGAAATGAAAATTAATTGAAGCAAAAATGAATTGGGAAATCAGAATAAAATAACTCAAATGAATTTGAACAGGAAACCGGAAATTACAAATAGAAAATTGGGAAGGGTCGGGAAAAGGGTATGGAGGGGAAACCCTTGAAATTCGGGAGTGGCTCGGACAGGAAACGGTTCGAATGCTTCATGGGATAGGCAGAGGCATGCTGGCGTTGCACGGCTTAGCTCGCCGGATATAGGGGGGGATCTTGCCGACCCATGAAACCTCACCTCGCTACAAAAATATCTTCATGCCTTCACGATCTTAATCACTTCTCTCTCTTTTTCACAAGCTTACCACTTTTAAGGCATCTGCCAGATGTTTGCGCAGAGCTGACTTCCCTCACCTCACCTTGGAATCTGGGGTCTTGAGTTCATCAGATTCCCCATAGACGATCGTCCAGCCCGCAACGTCATCCTTCACCGTCCATTCAGCTCACCCTCGCACCCCCTGAAAATGGTTAACCTAGGAACTCATAGTTCCTCTATAGCTACAAAAAAAACTCAAACGAGTTGGCGTGGCTCACAATAAACATTTATTTGATTTCGCTAGATGTTGACGATAAAATATTTCGCAAAAGAAAGCAAGCTACCATAATCAAAACTTTACGTTATAGTTTTATATTTTCAAAATTAACAGTCGGAATGGTTCCCCAATATTCAGGAAAAGAGTCTAACCGTTATATTTAAAATTGAAAGCAAAATGATATGTCGTTATGATTTACAATAATTGTAGACTAAAATTTGAAAAATGAAACGGAAACATAATTAAAACTAACAGAAGAGACCGAAAAGGGTTTAAAAAGTCGCGACCTCGTTGGCGGACCTTTTGTCCCGCTTGGGCGGCACGTTTCGGGTTCAGAGGAACCAGAAAGGTACCCGCACTTGAGCAAATTCCCGACTCACAATTCTGGATTAGGTCCAGTCCCACCCGGTTCCACCTGATCGAGACCAAAAACGGTCTTTCACCCGTTCCTACCTATAGAGCGCTCTGTGGGTTGGAATGTTGCCGCTAGGGCACGACGTTATCCGCGATTACACCTTGGGGGAAACTAGGCTTAATCAGCCGAGCAATTCGCCACAACGACACACTCCCCCTTTACACCTCTTTTCTAGCTCTCTTTCACAGAGTTACAATCAAAGAAATAATATATATGTTTAAAATAAAAAATTTAAATAAAATATAACGAATAAAAAATGTAATTATAATGGTTTCAAATGCCAACGACAAAATTCAAATTTTCCTAGAAGTATGTGTCATTTAATGAAGTCAAATCAGGTTGGTGCACCAGATATTATAGCCTGAACTATAACCACGTTCTATGTTTTTTTTTTTCTTTGTTCAGGGTTATTTTTCGATCATATGGCTTACTTCAGATGAAAAGTTAAAATCGGTTTCTTCATGCAATCTGGTATCGTGCAGCGCTTACAATCTTTCAGGAAAATTTTATTAATATTGTACCCAAAATTCTCCGATGTAATTAATATGTGTCGGACTGGTTTCATGCGGTGCCGGAAATTCGCTCTTCACCACTTAAATATGGCGGCGGCAGCTTTCGCCCTTGTGATGACCGCTGACTTTGCCCGCGATACCTATGCCGTTAATACTAGGTTTCAGGATTTGTTACTATAAGAAAACTTAAATATCACTCACCCCTTTTTAACCAATCTCTACGCTTATCCTTTCCAAAACTATATCGCACCTTTCCTGATTTCGCTTCCGTTGTCAGCTTTGACGATTGTTATAAAAACACTATAAGAAAACAACACTACTTTTTAACATGTATCTCTATATCACGAAAAAAACCTTTCTAATTACGTTGCCTTTAGTTGCAGTTCTTACACCGATGTCGTTCACTTGATAACTAAATTGCCTTTTCTTGTTATACATCATCTCATCCCTAAGCTATCTTATTTTCGAAAACCTGCATTAACCTCTATTCATTCCGTACATGAGATCCGTTGCCATCCTATCCTCCTACAACTAGGGGCCCTCTCTCCCAGATTTCGTCCCCCTCCTAGATTGTAACCTTTTCAATAAAACTCCAGTTCGAAAAATTCGTAATTATCACGTATCTGAACCGTTTACTTTCAGTGGTCGTATTGCCTAAACACACCCATTCTACCTGGTCTTCGACTCTCGATTTCAACAACTGTCAAAAGTGATAATAGTGTATTTTCATTCCAAATTAATTTTACAGCCGAACAAGAAGAATTAGGCAAAATGTAATTGAGATGCTCCAAAATATAACCGGCTCTACCAAACCCTAAATGGAATTCTACGGTCTTGTCCCAGTTACTGGTATAGACCTTCTTACTTCCTGAATCCCTGGATGGTTCTACGGGTGTCGCCGAGTGGCTGTTTACCTACCAACGAGGTGCCGCTTTAGAGTGAGGCACGCCCGGACGAATGGGTACGCTGGAACAATTGGATGGGGTAACCTCCAAGACCCCCATTCTAGCATGTTAGCATTGGTTTTGTGCGCCAGCCAGCCCTCGATGTTAGAAAAGAAACGACGAAAAACGTTTCATGGGCGGCTGGCTTTCCAACTCCCTAGTGGCATTGTTTTGCACATTCATAATGAACTTGTTAGAACTTGCCATTGTTCGAGTCGTTCATTTGCCCATCATCATGACAAAAAGGAATTTTCAGAGGAAGCTCTGGCAACTACGGAAATAAGAAGGATCTCTTGCCGTGATTGGATTAACGCTGGGACGATTCTTGGCGACCAAACCTCTGAAGGTAGTCGTTACAAATCTCCGCATTTGCAAGTTCTTTGAACACTGCAAAGACGGTGACAAGCTACCTCATATGAAAACTGAGACGCTGGGGATGAACCCACTAAACCTTCAGCCGGGAAATCCAGTTACGGTTCACTAGTATGGAATATTAATATTTATGCTATGTATTAGCTTTTTAAAGGGATTTTTTTTTTTTCCTTAGCCCTACAAAAGTTGAACCACAGATAACTGTCCGGTGCCTATTGTAGATGGAAAAGCGTGCTTCACTCCTTTCCTGATTTCGTTTCCTACTTGTCCCTATCCTCAGGTAATTTATCTAATTGGAAAAATATATTTAACCATTTGGAACATAAGAGTAAATTACGTTTATTTTTTCTTTCTTCTTCGTGATCGGTTTTTTTTTTCTCGTCCAATATCATGTCATGTGCCTTAAGCCAAAAGAATACCCCTTAACAGGTGACCATACGTATTATACTAGTTAAAACCGAAAGATACAAATACAACCCCGGTACGAGCCTTTTTTTTCTCTGTTATAGGATATGCTTTTCTACAAAGAATGTATCTACACTGAACAAAAACAATGGTATCTAATGAAATACACAGCGACATAATAAAAAATACAATGAATTAATTTTTCTTACACATACCTACATAAATAATATATTAAATAAATACTACATAAATGATAAATAATAAGTGAATAATTAATACCTATGATTATATAAAGATATAAATAAATATATGAATAAATAATCTCGACGATATTTTAACACTTACTTAGGTACTAGGATTTTCGATAAATAGAACATGAGGGGAACTCTAACCTCTTTATTCTACAAGACCCCTGCTCGGAAAGAGCTTTGTTGGTTGTTAACGAGTCCAACAACTTCCATAATACCGGTGTCTCAACCCCACCCTGCGCCCACATTCCGCAAAGCGTATCAAATGCTTAAGAATGGCCGTTCCTTCATAAACATTTGATCTGTTTCGACCTGTAAGACGCAAAAATGAAAATTTTAACAGCGATCCTTATGAAATTCCGTCCGATCACCGGACTTGCAAAAATGAAAGATTCCCCCTGTGGGCCATTAATCGAAAGCCTTCTTCGCTAGGCCGCACCAATACATACTTAAATAATGTATAGTTAGTTATAAATATAAATAAATATATAAATAAATAACTTCTAATACGAATTAACAAATACCTCCTATGAATATATAAAAACATAAAAACTATAATCTGACAGCAACTACATAAATAAATAGTATGAATAAATTAGCAAATAATATAAACAAATAAGTAAATAATATGAATAAATTAATAAATAAAATGAATAAATAAATAAATAATTGAATAAATAAATATATTATGATCTGACAACAAACAAATAAATAATTACATCCATAACTGAAAATGCATTAAGGTAGGATAAATGAATAACTAAATTTATAGGTACTCTATGCCAGGTTACTAAATAAATTGCTTAGCTGATGCACATAAATCAATATTTTGGCGTGTTCAGGAAAGCGAGTTCCCGGAGATTTTTTTGTTTTGTTTTTTTTTTTTTTCCTAGATATTCTGTTCAGGCATCTGAGATTGCCCAGGTTTCCGATATCTCCCCCTCTTGACCACGCTCAATCATTATTCTGTGACATCAATTATTCATTCAATAAATAGGCATAATAATACATAGACTTAAACAAAGACATATCCACTCCTATTACTATAGATTTGCTTCATAAAAACTCAGGATTAACTCGTATTTTATTGCACCTTCCCACTCAGACTCGCAAACGAACTACACTATACCGAGGGACCTAGCACACACATATATATCACAGACTCGAATGTTATTGCTTGATGTCTTTGGCATGGTATATGCCGATTTTCTTCCCTCCTAGATTTTCCAACTCATACAGATTTTTTCCTATCGCTTTTACTATCCTGCATTTGACAAACTTTGGACATAATTTTGAAGCTAGGTATTTAGAAGTATCGCTTAAAACAAAATTTCGTCGATATACTTCTTGACCAGGTGCATATTGAACATTTTTCGCTCTAAGGTTATATATCTTTGCACTCTTCTCTTTGGCTTTTAAAATAGTTTCTTTAACTTTATCTCGGATGCATTGCAGTCTATTTTGCCTGGGAAGAGTCAACAGCTCTCCATCATCTACCACACTCAGTTTTTGAATTAGCTTATATCCACTACCATGCGTCACCATATTTACTCCAAACAGAGCGTAATATGGTGAAACCCCAGTGGCAGAGTGAACCGAACTTCTTAACGCGCCGGCAATATCACTGAGGTGTGTATCCCAATCGCGCTGATCATCTTTTAGATAAGAGCGTATGGCCGATAAAAGAGTTCTGTTCACTCTTTCCGAAGCATTGGACTGCGGTGAATAGTATGCCGTTCGGAAATGTCGGATTCCGTATTTTTGCATTAGGCCTTGAAAATCTTTGGATAGGAATTGTTGCCCGTTGTCCGAATGGATTATCTCGGGTACTCCAAACGCATTAAAAATATCTTTTCTGAGGAATTTGATTATGCTACTACTATTAGCTGAACGTAAGGGTTCTAAGAAAACATATTTGGACAAATGTTCTAACACAACAAAAACATAGGCGTTTCCCGCTTTGGATCTAGGGTACGGGCCTAAGAAATCCATATATAATTTCTGAAACGGACGATTAATAGCAAAATTGTTGTCAATAGTAGGCCGCAGGATTTGACATGATGGTTTGCACTGTTTACAGATTTCACATTTAGAAACATATTGCTTAATTTGAATGGTCATGTTTGGCCAATAGAAATACTGGCGAACGCGCTGAATCGTTTTTGCAATCCCCCCGTGAGCTGCTTGCGGTGGGTCGTGTGCTTTAACTATTAATTCCTCGGTTAACCCGGAGGGCACCCACAACCGCCAATTGTGTTCTAGCAACTCTTCATCTGTTAATGGTAGTGATTTCTTGTAGACAAAGTTGTCCTCGATCTTAAGGTCTGGTAACTCATCCTGGTGGCTTTTGATTGTATCTATCAAACTTTTGTATTCTTCTGACAAGAACTCATCAGAACTAAGATCAATCAACGGAGCTATGTCTTCGATTTCAATACTTTCCAAGTGTGCCCGAGAAAGCGTGTCTGGCACGACGTTAAGCGTTCCCTTTCGATGCTCTATGTCGAAGGCATAGGCTTGAAGCTCCAAACTCCACCGGGCCAGCCTTCCACTCAAGTCTTTCATTGTCATTAACCATTTGAGACTGGAGTGGTCGGTGATGACCGTAAACGCCATACCCTCGACATAGGGCCTGAACTTTTTAATCGCCATAACCGCTGCCATACATTCCCTTTCGGTCACACTATAATTTCTTTGACATGTATTTAACTTTTGAGAAAAGTATGAAATCGGAACTTCCTCATTTTCACTGTTCTTCTGAAACAGCACCGCTCCTATTCCCGAGTCGGACGCATCACATTGAACATAAAAACGTTTATTGAAATCTGGATGGGAGAGAACTGGGGCTGTCGTAAGGGCCTTTTTAAGTTCCTCGAATGCTACTATGGCTTCATTTGTCATTTTGAATTTGCCGTCTTTTTTCTTCAGAGTATCCGTTAGGGGAGCGGTCAAGCTAGAAAATTCTTTAATAAACCGCCTATACCACCCTGCTAGACCAAGTAACCGGCGCACCTGTCTCGCGTTTTTCGGTATGGGAAAATCGACCACAGCCTCGACCTTTTCTGGGTCGGCTTTCAATTTCCCACCACCAACGATAAAACCCAAATATTTTAGTTCTCTAAAACAAAATTTGGACTTCTTCACGTTGATGGTGAGATTGGCTTTTCTTAAACACTCGGCCACTTCACCTAGCATGGTGATATGGGTCTCAAAATTTGGCGCGATGATTAATAAGTCGTCTAAATACACGAAAACGTTGTCCCTGAGTCGTGCAGGAATCACCTTATCCATTAAACGGCAGAGCCTTTGAGCTGCATTGCACAACCCAAACGGCATTACCTTGAACTGGTATAAGGGTCTCCCCGGTACCGCAAACGCAGTTTTCTCTCTACTATCCTTCTCCAGCGGTATTTGCCAGAACGCTTCTTTGAGATCTACACTACTTATAAAGTAGGTATTAGGTAGACGACTGATCAGCCCTTCGATATGAGGAAGAGGGTTAGCGTCCTTTTTGCTTAACGCGTTGACCTTACGAGAATCCAGACAGAAACGGTACTTGATAGTGCCGTCGGCTGCTGGCTTCTTTATAAGGACAACAGGCGAGCACCAAGGACTCTCACTCTCCTCTATAACGCCGAGCTTAAGCATCCGATCTATTTCCTGGTATAAAAGGGCTTGTACCGCTGGAGAAACAGGGTAGTGACGCTGCTTTACAGGCTCCGAGTTTCCGGTATCGATAACATGTTCCATTAACGATGTTTTCCCGAGCCCGTGACGGTCATAATCAAGAAATTTCTGCTTGACCGCCTCTAACTCGACCCGCTGTTCAGGTCTTAGTTTATGTGCATTTAATTGATCTGCGTCCTCCTCGGGACCAGAAACAGAGCTGACAATATGAGGTGCGATTTTGAACCCCTTCCAAAAATCTACGCCTAAATATAATTCTTGCTCTAAATTTGGGACTAGATAAAAGGTATTACTGTGCTTTTGGTCTTTGTATATTACTTCCGTTTTAATTTTGCCTACTATCGCCTGGTTTTTGCCATCGGCGGTTTTAACACCAGCCTTATATGGAAGAACCTGAATTTTTGCTGCTGTCACGAATTCAACGCAGCCCTTACCTAAAATGCTAATACTAGCCCCGCTATCTAGCAGACCAAGAATTTCCTTACCAGCAATTACAACTTTTGCGTAGGGTCTCGGATCGGTTGTAATGTCTAATATGGTTGACAAAATATTTTTCTTGGTTTCTTTCCTAAGTTTATACCGGTTCCTGGCTTTTAAAATCTTCTGTGATGCTGTGGATCTGTTTAAATTGAATATCCTATCCCTAGCCTCGTTGTACTCTCTTAATCTTATATGCAAAGGTCTAATTTCAAATTTTTTTTGTTTGTCTCCTTCACAGGTTTCTTTTTTTCGGGTCAGTAATTGAATTTTTGGATATGGGTTGGGAACATCTAATTTTCCTTCGGTGGCCATTGGGGTGTTTGTGTGGAACACGACTCCCCCTTTTGCGTCGTGTTCCTGGCCTTGTTTCCCGGGTTGCAATTTTGGCATTTGGGGGTAATAACACCCTCTTGCCCACAACGGTAACAGAAAATATTCCGGGTAGCGGCAGGACAATCCATGAACGTGTGACCTCGAAGCTTGCAGTTCCAACACGTCATAGCACTTGTTTCGCCGGCCCCACGAGAAGACTTAGGATGCCCTCCCCTAACATTTAAAGCCGCAAGGGATTCGTCCTCGAGCCGCGAATCCTCATAATCCAGCTCGTTTGCTACGTATCGAACTGGGGGCCTTTGATGTTTTGCCGCCTCCCGATCTCTAAGAGGAAACGAGTACTCGACATCTTTACACGCCACCCTCAACTGATCCAACGTAAAAATAGTCTGAGGGTATACCAACCGACCGACTCTCTCATTCAGGTTGCGCTTCAGAATCTTTACCAGATCCACTTCCGGAATGGGCACCCTTAGTTGCGTTCTCATCCTATTCACGGCCGCGAAGAACTCCTCGCTGGATTCCCTGACACCTTGCTCACGATCCATCATGTCCCTCATGATCTCATAATCGGACTTCGAGTTCCGAAATTGGCGCATTAATGCGTCTCGTAGCATTGGCCAGTCGGGACGATAATGGTTTCGCTGAAACTGCCAGTACCAGTCATGAGCCGCCCCCGTGAGCAAAAGATGAAAATCGCGCAGAATTTCTGTCCAGGGACAGAGATGTTGGTTCTGAAGCACTTCCAGCCTAAAAATAAAATCCTCCACGGTGAGTACATCCAATTTCCCACTAAACTTCAAACCCCATAACACCTGTTCTCTGGTAAATCCGTCGCGCGAGGCATATCCTGTACATGGACAGTCGCGTGTCGAACTGGCACAAAAGGTCTTGATGTTGGATCAAGTCGCGATGGGTTCCTACTCTCACGCCCTGGCTGCCTACCCTGTGGTTCATTAACTACCTCGTTGACGCTTCGAGTTTGACCCCTTCCTACGAGTGGACCTGCCAGAGGATTTATTTGTATACTCCTATCTATTAATTCCATGAAATTCCTCTGCATATCTACTTTCAGAGCCTCCGCTAATTCTCCTCTAAGAGAGTTGGTATACTGCTGACATGCATTCCCTACCGCTAGGTTAATAGCCGAAATCAGCTCAGCCGAGATGATACTTCTACCTCTAGGTTGTTCGCTCTGAGTCGCATCCGTCTCTGTCACTCGATGAGTTCCAGAATCTCGTCCAGCTCTCGAATTCTGAATGGTTTCGCTGCCTGGTAGTCCTTGACTGACCCCCTGAACCTGAACTCCTCCGGCTGCAGAGCCCCCCTCCGTAATGCTACTATAGGCCGGTGAAGACTCGGAGTCGGCCACGCTATCTAGAGGTATCTCTGCATTCGGAAGTTGTGGCGGAGGAAACGGGAAGAGAGGCGCGCTCGTGCTAGGTACCCCTTGTTGACTTTCCGTTGAAAGCGGATCTTCGGGTTTCTGAGGAGGCGAATGTTCTACCGGCATCGTACTAATTTGGTTTAGAATACGCGAGTATTGGGAACGTGTGGTGGTATGACTTTCTTGAAATGATATTTTAATTATTTCCTTAACTTGTTCTTCTTCTTTAGCGATCATGCCCTAATGGAACTTAATCGCTGACGATTCCACTGTGGCTGCTGTTCGGATCTCATGTACTCTGAGTAGTTCCTATGCAGGTTTTCTATTTATCTTACTTTTATCTTCTTTTTAATTCTTGTTTTTTTTTTCTATTTACTTAAAAACTACCTTCTTTTATTTATTATTATTTTTGAACTAATTTTTAAACGCCTTAATTTTAATTATATGCTGTTAGTTTTACTTTATAGTTGTTTATATTATAATTTTTTTTTTGTTTTCTTTGTTATCTCTAAGCTCTAATCTAACACCTTCATATACTAAACTCTCAACGAAATATTTTTCTAGTTAACTTATTTTGAATCCTATTTCTAAGGTTTTAATCTACTTATCCAAACTTCTTATTTCTCCTGAATAAAGAATGACCCAGTGGTGACACAAGGTTAATTTATTGCTATATTTTGGTTTGTTTTTATTTAATTTGTTTTAATGGAGAGGTGATAAAAAGTAAACTTTAAATTTGATTGGGTGTTGAATTATATTTTTATTTCATAAAATGCGGGGGTGTTTTGGGTGGCTTATTCCGGTGGATTCTCTTTCTAAATGTATGACGTTACAGTAGGACTTTATTTCTTTAACTTTATCAATGGCAACTTGTGAACATCTTCTACGCAACCTAAACACACATATGTTACAATTGTTGTTACTACCAGAGTCAAAATTATTCGTCGCGATTCATCGGGCATGCTAATGAGCTATCCCGATCAAGACATACGTTTCCTTTTGACTCTACTAGCAGCGACCATTTGTAACTTGACAGGACTTTAACTACACTTGCCACCAAATCGAACTTCTAGTCGCTATTCGACAGGTACGTACTTGACCTTCCTGTCAAAGACTTACTAAAAACCGCTCTCTAGCCGCAAGTGCAATTACACATATACAATTCCAAATTGTTTCCAATGACAACCTCACAATCCCTCGTCGCAATTGATTTGGTATGCTCGCAGCTTTCCTAATCAAGACATACGAGAAACTTCGATGATGTCATCGACCACCCTTTGAAACCGAATTAGACAAAGGACTATTTTAACCTACTAAAACTTCGAACTCTACGTCTGGGCGCCATTTGTAACGGGGCAAAAGGATGAGGAACAGATAAAAGGATCGGGGATTCGTAACCGAAAATGATTAAAATGAAAATAAACTGGCAACCGGAAATGAAAATTAATTGAAGCAAAAATGAATTGGGAAATCAGAATAAAATAACTCAAATGAATTTGAACAGGAAACCGGAAATTACAAATAGAAAATTGGGAAGGGTCGGGAAAAGGGTATGGAGGGGAAACCCTTGAAATTCGGGAGTGGCTCGGACAGGAAACGGTTCGAATGCTTCATGGGATAGGCAGAGGCATGCTGGCGTTGCACGGCTTAGCTCGCCGGATATAGGGGGGGATCTTGCCGACCCATGAAACCTCACCTCGCTACAAAAATATCTTCATGCCTTCACGATCTTAATCACTTCTCTCTCTTTTTCACAAGCTTACCACTTTTAAGGCATCTGCCAGATGTTTGCGCAGAGCTGACTTCCCTCACCTCACCTTGGAATCTGGGGTCTTGAGTTCATCAGATTCCCCATAGACGATCGTCCAGCCCGCAACGTCATCCTTCACCGTCCATTCAGCTCACCCTCGCACCCCCTGAAAATGGTTAACCTAGGAACTCATAGTTCCTCTATAGCTACAAAAAAAACTCAAACGAGTTGGCGTGGCTCACAATAAACATTTATTTGATTTCGCTAGATGTTGACGATAAAATATTTCGCAAAAGAAAGCAAGCTACCATAATCAAAACTTTACGTTATAGTTTTATATTTTCAAAATTAACAGTCGGAATGGTTCCCCAATATTCAGGAAAAGAGTCTAACCGTTATATTTAAAATTGAAAGCAAAATGATATGTCGTTATGATTTACAATAATTGTAGACTAAAATTTGAAAAATGAAACGGAAACATAATTAAAACTAACAGAAGAGACCGAAAAGGGTTTAAAAAGTCGCGACCTCGTTGGCGGACCTTTTGTCCCGCTTGGGCGGCACGTTTCGGGTTCAGAGGAACCAGAAAGGTACCCGCACTTGAGCAAATTCCCGACTCACAATTCTGGATTAGGTCCAGTCCCACCCGGTTCCACCTGATCGAGACCAAAAACGGTCTTTCACCCGTTCCTACCTATAGAGCGCTCTGTGGGTTGGAATGTTGCCGCTAGGGCACGACGTTATCCGCGATTACACCTTGGGGGAAACTAGGCTTAATCAGCCGAGCAATTCGCCACAACGACACACTCCCCCTTTACACCTCTTTTCTAGCTCTCTTTCACAGAGTTACAATCAAAGAAATAATATATATGTTTAAAATAAAAAATTTAAATAAAATATAACGAATAAAAAATGTAATTATAATGGTTTCAAATGCCAACGACAAAATTCAAATTTTCCTAGAAGTATGTGTCATTTAATGAAGTCAAATCAGGTTGGTGCACCAGATATTATAGCCTGAACTATAACCACGTTCTATGTTTTTTTTTTTCTTTGTTCAGGGTTATTTTTCGATCATATGGCTTACTTCAGATGAAAAGTTAAAATCGGTTTCTTCATGCAATCTGGTATCGTGCAGCGCTTACAATCTTTCAGGAAAATTTTATTAATATTGTACCCAAAATTCTCCGATGTAATTAATATGTGTCGGACTGGTTTCATGCGGTGCCGGAAATTCGCTCTTCACCACTTAAATATGGCGGCGGCAGCTTTCGCCCTTGTGATGACCGCTGACTTTGCCCGCGATACCTATGCCGTTAATACTAGGTTTCAGGATTTGTTACTATAAGAAAACTTAAATATCACTCACCCCTTTTTAACCAATCTCTACGCTTATCCTTTCCAAAACTATATCGCACCTTTCCTGATTTCGCTTCCGTTGTCAGCTTTGACGATTGTTATAAAAACACTATAAGAAAACAACACTACTTTTTAACATGTATCTCTATATCACGAAAAAAACCTTTCTAATTACGTTGCCTTTAGTTGCAGTTCTTACACCGATGTCGTTCACTTGATAACTAAATTGCCTTTTCTTGTTATACATCATCTCATCCCTAAGCTATCTTATTTTCGAAAACCTGCATTAACCTCTATTCATTCCGTACATGAGATCCGTTGCCATCCTATCCTCCTACAACTAGGGGCCCTCTCTCCCAGATTTCGTCCCCCTCCTAGATTGTAACCTTTTCAATAAAACTCCAGTTCGAAAAATTCGTAATTATCACGTATCTGAACCGTTTACTTTCAGTGGTCGTATTGCCTAAACACACCCATTCTACCTGGTCTTCGACTCTCGATTTCAACAACTGTCAAAAGTGATAATAGTGTATTTTCATTCCAAATTAATTTTACAGCCGAACAAGAAGAATTAGGCAAAATGTAATTGAGATGCTCCAAAATATAACCGGCTCTACCAAACCCTAAATGGAATTCTACGGTCTTGTCCCAGTTACTGGTATAGACCTTCTTACTTCCTGAATCCCTGGATGGTTCTACGGGTGTCGCCGAGTGGCTGTTTACCTACCAACGAGGTGCCGCTTTAGAGTGAGGCACGCCCGGACGAATGGGTACGCTGGAACAATTGGATGGGGTAACCTCCAAGACCCCCATTCTAGCATGTTAGCATTGGTTTTGTGCGCCAGCCAGCCCTCGATGTTAGAAAAGAAACGACGAAAAACGTTTCATGGGCGGCTGGCTTTCCAACTCCCTAGTGGCATTGTTTTGCACATTCATAATGAACTTGTTAGAACTTGCCATTGTTCGAGTCGTTCATTTGCCCATCATCATGACAAAAAGGAATTTTCAGAGGAAGCTCTGGCAACTACGGAAATAAGAAGGATCTCTTGCCGTGATTGGATTAACGCTGGGACGATTCTTGGCGACCAAACCTCTGAAGGTAGTCGTTACACGTCATTCAAAATAAGGCAGAGTTTTATAAGGACCACCCTAATGTACATATGTAATCTACATAAAGCATCTCCATTAATTAATGTCCATTCCATAGTCTAAACTATTGCATTGCGTAAAGCTTTAACATTTTCATCTAAATCCTAATTTTTGCATTTCAATTATTTTTCGTTGGACTGTTTTAAATTTTTGAAAATAAATAATAAGCCTACGTTCATTCCCTACATCCAAGCTCTCGTTCCATAAATGTTCATTCCAATCATTTCAGTACTTTCTTAGATATAGTGGAACAAATAGACAGACAAACGCACTTTCACATTTATAATATTATATTAAGATTAAGGTTGAGTCAATTTTTAAGTTTAAGGACTTATTTTAATTTCCAGAAAAAATGTAAGTAAAAGAACTACATAATTAATGAACATAGTTTAATAATAATTATGAATCAAATATTTTGTTTTTAATTTTCAAGTATTTATATTTATTATTAAAAAAGAAAGTAGTCTTATCATAACCTAATAAAAAATTGTTATTGGGACTCATATATTTTGTCATTAAATATTAAAACAGCGGTAAAACTGCCACAGGATGCCGTTTGTCCTTTTCAGCGGTTATTTATATGCATGGTTTTTGTTTCATCTGTTCAATAGGCTATCAAATAAAAAAGCGCAGTAGATTGGATTGAGTGGCAGTAGATTTATTTTTTTTGGCTCAGCTGATGGTACTTCACTTGTCACCTCGTTTTATACAAAAAAAACAATTAGGAATAACATAAAATTATTAATCTATTCTAGAACTATTGTTTTTGAAAAGTTGAGAGTTGCTGAATTTTGAGAATATGCTCTTCTTCGTCATATTTTAACTTGTTCTCCAAGTTTTTCTTTTCCAGGTACAAAATGCGTACTTTTTCGTTATGCTCCGCCTCTATAAATTCCAGTTCTTTTTCCTTCATTTGTTTTGACATTTCGGAAATGTCTGCATGTAATTGTTTGCCCTGGTCATCCACCTACATGACAATCAAAATATATCAACAATATAATATTCTTAAACAAATACTGTATTTTATATTACTTGAGAAAAATTGTCTTGAGAAAAATTGTCTAAACCTACAGACTGCTTTCTTTTACGATTACATGTTAATTCAAAACATGGATTTTCAATACTATTAAGACGTTGTCGTACTAAGAATGACTGGATATAATCCATTGATTGTTGAGCCAATTTTTCTGGAAGTTTTTTCAATTGGCAAGCAACAGACGCTCCGAAACAATCAAATTCATTTTGTTCTTCGGGTGGTTGATTAAGTGCTTTGCAAATCAACTTTAAATCTTCTAATGCTTTTTCAGTAGCAAGCCTTTTGGATTTTTGTTGTGAGTATTCTGATGCGGCAGTTCCAATTCTAGGTCTGGCATAAGGTTTTGTTGATTCTGTCTTTTTACAATCGACTATGTCAACAGGATCCTCGTGGTCTTGACAATAGTTGCGCCTCTGAAAAACAACAGGGTTTTAAAAACAACTTTAAATTGGAGTGTGCTAGGGTTACAAATCTATTTGTAGCATGTGATTGTGTTGGTATTGTCTTTTTAATATCGTCTATACCAACAGGATCCTCTTGGTCTTCAGAGTAGTCCTGTGCCTGAAAAACAAAGATAATTCTTAACAATAAATATGTGAGTTACTTGAAAATTACAAATACATACTCGCGATGTCGCTATAGCGAATTATGAAAATTCATAATCATATTTTATTAATTTTATCAGTTCTTTCTATTGAAATGCAAACGAAACTACTATTGTCTTTTACTTACATCTGAATCCATAAAATTTGCTTCAATTTCTAAGGATGCATGACCATCTTTAGTTTCTTCTTCTTCTTGATCTTTTAGAAAATTAAGATCATTATAATACCACAAATTCGGTGTGTAAATACCTTCAGCTCCGTAGTCGGAGTCGTAACTTTTGTTTACTTTTTTAAGTTCACGACGGTAACACCCGCGAATATTGTTTATTTTCTTTTTGAGTATATCTTCTGTTGCCTCGGGTTCATATTCTCTGAATTTATCTAATAAATGCGCGTATGCTCGCCGTTTTAACATTCTATTTTTATATGCTTCACTTTTTACTTTCCATAATTCCGGATAGTGTCTATATAAACTGAAAAACTCTTTCCAAAAATGTCGATCCCTTATAGAACACATATTTTTCTAGTTGTGGTTTAGTATTAATATATCTTCTTAATCTTTAATCTAGCTCGACTTTTTTCTTGGTTTGGTTTAGTGTTGATATGGCTTCTAATCTTTAATCTAGCTCGAGCTCCGTATCACCACCACAGATAAGCAATACCTAGATGGGAATCTACGGCTGTCAATTCGGTTTGCCTACAAGCTCAAACGTCAAATGGCCGTGGTGAACATCGGATTTTTGCACTAGTGTACGTGCAGACGACCGTGGTGAAAATCGGATTTTTGCACTAGTGTACGTGAAAAAAAATCCGAGTTTCACCTCGGTTCGTGAACAAAATGGCGGATAATTTAAGAATCCAAGGGTTTGTTTAAATGTGCTAGGTTCTTGTTTGCCGATTTCCTTTCGACGATTGCAGATTAATTTTTTTTGTTGTAAGGAAGTCGCAAAAAAAATCGTGTAGCCGGTGTAAATTGTCTATATGAAATATTTGATTTTTGATCTTTTTTCTAAACAAGTCAATTTTTTCTATTACAGATTTGATTTTTTTGTTGAAATGAAAGTAACATTAAGGTTTAACAATGAGAAGATGAAGAAATTTAAGTATTAAAATATTGAAATAACTTCCGTTTTAAGTGGAGTGAATGAATAAAATTCAATTAAAAAGTACAAGTGACCTCAACTCCAGAAATAATTGTGTTTCGCCCAAGGTACAACAGTGGGCTCACATCGACCAAAATTTGTGTCTTAGTAGGGTATAACAGACTGACTGAAGAGCCCACTGTTGTACCTTGGGCGAAACACAATTATTTCTGGAGTTGAGGTCACTTGTACTTTTTAATTAAGGTTTAACTTCATATACCTACCTACTTTTGCAAAAAAGTACAAAAGTGAGAATTTAAAATGTTCGCTAAAGAAACCTTCTTGCAAGAAATCATACAAAAATTGTTTTGACAGAAAACGTAGTATAACTTCTTATTGGCTGTAGAGCTACTAGCGATGTTGTATTTGTAATGCCTGTAAAATCGTACTGTACTATGGATGGCTTTTGACTTTAGAATTGACTTTATTGCAGTCTTTGCAATTAAGAACAGATGAGATTCACACCATTGTGGGTGCTTTCTTTTATCCCCATACAAATTAATTCTAGCAGATGAAGGTTTTGTTGGTATTCCAAATGTTTCGCATCGGCTTAGGAGACCATTTTTGTTGCAACACAATTTAAATTGTGTAAAGGATCTTTCAAATCAACTTCAAAGGCTCTTCCAAACCAATGTGAAACATTCGTTGCGGCGAAGAAACATTCGTCAGTCAAAATTTATTTACATGGTGATAAATGAGAGTGCCCACACCAACGCGGCGGAGAAACATATGAATTAATTTTGACTGACGAATGTTTCTTCGCCGCAACGAATGTTTCGCATTGGTTTCGGTGAGCCTTAAATTGGGGCGAAACATTCACGACAACAAAACATTCACTTTTTAAAATTAAGTTACATGAAAATAATTGAGAGTAGGTACCCACAATGAAAGCGGTGCGATTTTCCATATGAACCCGATGACTGACAAAAATGTTGTCCACGCATCGGTTTGGGGGACCTTAAATTAATTTCTAAAAATTTACGTCGGAATTTGACCATGATGCAATCCAACCCCTTACGTATAAATTAAAATAATTTCATATATTAAGTGTGTCTGTACCCTAAAACTAAGAATATAGTAGCTGTCAAATTTGCCATGGTGAATTTAATTTTTGTTGATTTCTCGAACCTTATTATTGGTTGGCGAGATTTTTTTTTATAATTATTGTGCTGTAGAGCTGAAAAAAATTGAAATTATGTTTTTAAATTTCATAAACATAATTAGGTCTTTTGCCCTTTGCTATACTCTGCTCAAACAGAGCCCCTTCGGAGGCGACAGAGTTCTACAAAAAGTTCTCATCTCAAGTAGCTTTTTGGCGAATTGGAAGAAAGAAACATGAAAGCACCAAAAGATTTTTCATTGAAATTCAAGGACTCGTTCAAGTTCCGCTTGCCATGCGGGCATTGTGCTTGGTGAAACAATTATTTTCTTGTTAATTTATTTTTTAATGAAAATCACAAATACCGGAATAAAAATCTTCGCACAGCACATTTATGAAAAAAAAAAAATGAACTGTCAAACAAATCAAATTCACCGCGTTAAATTGTTGTTGCAGTTCACATCTATTCATCGACACGAAATCAAATTACAAAAACAACAATGTAAACAAATGGGTTTTGGGGGGTGATACGAACGAAAGATTCCTATCTAGGTATTGCTTATCTGTGATCACCACCAAACAAGAGAAAACCAAAAAGAATTTGGATTCCACATTTTTGACATATGTATTGACACTTGGTACTACGGCACCTAGCAGTCAAAGCGTGAACCTGTATGTGATATACATTTTTTTTTTCAATTTCGCATTCAATGTATTTCCCATAATGCAGGATTTACACGAATGACAAAAGTGTCATAAAATCTGTCATTTTAATGACAAAATAATGACAAAATCAATTAACTTATGACATGCATTTACACGAAGACAAAATAATGACTGTTTTAGATAATGACAATTTTGTCATAAAAGAATGAGCAAGTTCATTCTTTCTTCCGGCTTGTCATAGTTTTGAAAATGGTGTCATTGTGCGTTTACACGATGTCATTTTTATGACAATTTGAATGACTAGTTTGGCATGTAATTATTTTTATGACAAAAATTATGACAAATATGAAAACCATTTACACGAAAATGACAAAAATGACAAGAAAATGACAGAAATAATTACATTTTGTCATTCGTGTAAAGAGAAAACGATAAATGGTCCCGAATAAAATTACTTTTTCAAATTACTTTTATATAAAAGGGTACGCATATTACAATTGCAATAAAATAATTAAACATGTGAGTTTGTAAATCAAGGATGAAAAATATCGAAACTGATAAATAAAATGCTTTACTATGTAGATGAAAAATGTAAAAAAAACTACTTTCACGACGAGAAACAACAACAATAAAGCTAGCTTTACACTTTCGGTGTTATCATCGGTGTACGTTGTTCGTTATTGTTCGTTCGCGGAACAACGGAAATGTAAATGAGAAAACCGAACAACGAACTAAGAACGAATGAAGAACGTGCAAATTCAAATCAGGTCAGAAATTTCGGTGTTCGTTGTTCGTTGTTACCCTAACAAATTGTGTTTAAATGCGCAAACTGTTTAAAAGAACATTGTTTTGGAGTGTCGTGCAACTTTTAGGGACATTTTCGAAGTTTTTTTAATTACTGAATGGCACAAGAAGCCTAGTTATATAAATAAACAATTTTGTAAATAGAGTTTAACTTTCTAATGTAAATGCTTTCTTCGTTGTTCGTTGTTGAGAGAAGAACGAACACCGAACAATGGACAACGAATGAAGAACGAAAGTCTAAGGCCAGCTTAATGTTTGGCTAGACAAAAATCAAGACAGAGGCGTAGTTAGGATTATTTTAAATTTATGTGAATTTGTGGTATATTTATTTTTTTACAAAATTACTGTCTTTATTAACAAATATAATTATTTAGCTTTTAACCACTTTTATATATCTTGCTTAGACACGTCTGAGAACTAGAATGGACGTTAATATACAAATTTAAAACTAAGAGCGAGACCAACAACTTTTTGTCTCGCTTCTATGTTTCAGTCTTCAGGAGCGGAGTCGAGTGGAAATTGTTGATAAAAAACCTGGATTGGAATCGCGTAAGACGATTTGTGATCATTACATTTGTAACAGTCACAGGTGATAGGATTTGATTTTCCATCTGCGTAAAGTGATCACCAAAAAATAGTGCAAATTTGGTATCACTTTGAGAGATAATATTGTTTTGCACACATACAAGTAAGATTTGACATTTCTCACAAGTCGATTTGAAGATTTTCTTTATTGCGGTCACCAAATTTATTCAAAAGTGTTGAAATTAAACAATTTTAGTGAATAGTTGAAAGTTAATTAAACAAAATTGTGCGGTGGTTAGATTTTAAATATTAAAAAATATAAATGAGTTTCGAGTTCAATTTCATCGAGTTCATTGGACATAATAATTTAATGAAACTATTCCTACATACATACTCGTTTGTATGTAAGGAATATTCACATAATGTTTTTTTCATGACAAATTGTATTATAATGTCCTTTAAGAAATAAAACAAAACTAGTTAGATATTTAATGAATATAAATTTATTTAAAATGTAAGTTAGGTACTTTACTTGAAAATGCAGAAAATATAGCAAACATGAAAAGTTTAACATGAAAGTGATAGCTAAATAGCTGTCACCAAAAATAGTCACGAAAATATGATTATCACTGGTGACAGTCACCTTACGCAGACGGAATGTGTCGATAATGACTATCACTTATCACATATCACCTTAGCCGATTCCACCCCTGGGACGAAGAGTCAGTCTTGAGGATGCGTTCACCACAGTGATTTTGCACATGTGCGAGTAAAATTATGTATTTGTTTTGATAGCTTTGTGAAGTATTTACTAAAATTCATTAAATTTGAACTGTTTTACTGCTTTCACACAAGGAAACTGAGTTATTGGAAACTGGGAGTTTGTAGGCGAGAAGTGCAGAAAGTAAGGGGAAAGAAAAAAATCTCCCCGGTCAACGATTGAGGAGATTTTTATCACATTCCTTCTCACACTGTCCGTAATGTGCGTTCAGCCAATAGACTTTATATGGAAAAAACAGAAATCTCCGGCAATTCAGTTTCCTTGTGTGAAAGCTACAAGGCATTTAAAGGAAAATGTCAAAAAAATCTCCAGCAAGTTTCCCTGTGTGAAAGGTGATTTTTTGTGCAAAATAAATATATTGTTGCCATTCCATTAAATGTAATCTCAACGACATATCAACTCAACTTCAAATGGGGCTCTCAACTCACGTGACGAAACACCTGGGTCGAAAATCCGACCCTAATCCATCTCGAGCTCTCGATTTTGTTTGTAAACGGGGTATATAATACACTGGATAGTGTATTCCTTACAAATATAACAGTTTTTGTTGACTCCAATTGAAGATGACAGTAAGGCGCCAAGAGCGCAATTTGACGTTTTCCAGTCACAAAAAAAATTATTTTGACGTGAATTTTCATTGTGCAAACAAAATTGAGTGGAAAGGTTGTTTTTTCAGAGAATTAACAATTAACTTAGAATAAATATATTTATTTGAATGAATAAAGGCATTCATAAATAGAAAGTTTTTATTAGATTTACAATGGAACAACACATAAACTCGATCTCCAGAAGAATTTTATCTGTGACAAATGTGAGGGACGTGGTGGCAAGAAGGGTGCAATTGAGAAATGTAATCAATACAGCGCTTACCAGCAACGCAAGAAATTTCTATTCCAATCAACACCCAAGTTGTTACGTTGGAGGAGCTTGGTCCACATAATAAACAACGCCAGCATCATCATAAAGTTATGAAGAGGACGAGGATTGCTACCATCAAGGTGTCCAAGAATACAACAATGTTCAACCAATTAAGCTACTTAAACATCCATACAACATGATTCATCCCTTAGAGGAAGATTTTAACTAACTCAAATTATAAAATAAATGTAAACAAATACAAAATCAACACAAAGGTAGATATTACTAAAATGAATAAAATGAAAGATTGATTGTGGTTAGGAGCGACGCAAAAGGAAACAGTATTCCATGACGAAACACAACCCCAACAAAACGGATGGAAAAAAAACTTTAAAAATTTCGTGTTAAGAAAAGGCTATAATAATAAATGTATTTTTTGAAAATAAACTTAAACAAAATACAAACACAACTCTAATGAATCAATTGGTTCCCATCATTATTTTAATTTTTGGTTTTATCATGAAAAAAATCAACAAAACATTTTTATCGCGACCAATCCAAAACATCTTCTATACAAATATCGTGTAGTTCTGCTTCCGCATGCCAACCAGCCAGTTCACGCGTAGTCCTTTGAAATATCTTTATTATGCTAAATTCGACCGTCCGGCAAGTTTTTTTTGTCAAGTGGGGGCGGGGGTGGGCATTCGAAAACGGTAATTTTTCTGATTTTGGGGTCGAAGAGATAACCACTTAAATTAATGTATAAACCATAGAGGATGGTGTACTGATGTCAAGTAATTCGGTACAAGACGTTTTACTTTCAGCCTTGACTTGCTAGACGCCCACCAAAATGCGCGAAAATAGCAACTTTTGGGGTGGAGTTGAAAACCACATGAATGCTACACCAAAACAACAGAAATATCCCCCTGATTATAAAAATGCGTGTTCAAGATGTTTTGGTTTCAGCCTTGTGCTTGCCAGGCTCATTTTACCTTTTCTCAAACGCATGTTTGAACTTAAAACCTTACCAACTTTTTTCCTATGAAGTATAACCAAAAGAATGATACACCAAAAAATCAGAAACACTCTCCTGATTATAAAAATGTGTGTCCAAAACGTTTTGGTTTCAGCCTTGTGCTTCCCAGACGCACTTTAACTTTTCTCAAAGTCTGGCAAGCACAAGGCTGAAACCAAAACATCTTGGACACACATTTTTATAATCAGGAGAGTGTTTCTGATTTTTTAGTGTATCGTCAATCAAGGGGATATTTCTGTTGTTTTGGTGTATGTAGTATTCATGTGGTTATCACCTCCACCCCCATAAGTTCATTTGCGTGCATTTTGGTGGGCGTCTGGGGAAGGCTGAAAGAATAACGTTCTGGACTGAATTATTTGACATCAGTACACCATCCTCTATGGTTTATATTAATTAAGATGGTTATCACTTCGACCCCAAAATCGGAAAAATTACCGTTTTCGAACGCCCACCCCCGATCCCTGCTGCAAAAAAAACTTGACAGACGGTCGAATTTAGCATAATACTGCGTATATCTACGCATACATTTTGGTTATTACTTTGGATGTGATCTAGCGAATATAAAAAAATAAATAAATTGGATGGCACAACGGCTTGTGAAGAACCAGGGCCTAGTGACTAACAACTCGCAACTATTCCTGTGTGCGCCTGTCGACAGGAATGGAAGGGACCTACAATTTTATGCCGAATCCAAACGGCTAGACGAGAAGCACTTATTCGTGACAAGTGATACTCTTGGAGGATTTGTCAATTCCTCGCAAGAGGCAGTAGCCCTGAAAAACAAAACTTTAGTTTTTTTAGGTGGACGAGGCTGGGAAGTGAACCCAGACCTCCAGCGTGAAAGTCGAACGCACTAACCATTACACTACGGGCTATCTAGCGAATATTGTAAAGTATATAATGTAACATTCACTATAAAATATTATTGAACTAATGACATAATATTGGTTGGATACTTTTTGAGCAAATGGTACCACCAACTTTTTTTAAGGCTATTTACATAGAAGATATGTACAAACTATTTAATTCATTAATTTTTTTTTATAAAAGATGATTTATGTATTTTGTTGGCTGTAGGTTAGGGTGGATCGTTTTCAGCATTTTTTGCCAAATCATTGTATGTAACTCATTGTATATGCTTAATAGTTTTCTAATCTTTTCTTCATCATTTATTTTGAGTCGCTTTTGGGAAAAACAAAATCGGGAAGCCATTGAAAATTTATACTTTTTCACAAAAAATGATATATTATGAATTTGTGGTGGGAATATTTGGCGACAAAAAAAAAAAGCAACGGATTATTGTAGAGGGACCAAATACTAGTATTTTTTTACCATGGGGGAGGGGTCTATCTCTTTCAGTGAAGGCAGGAGGGTGAATTTTATAAAAAAAAGATTGAATATAATTAGTATTTTTCGTGATGTTTGATTTTCTAAGAAAAAAGAAGATGTAAAATCATCTGGGTTTTAGTGCTTGATGAAGAAATAATAGAAGGACTTCTCCACTAATAAATTCAAGCCAATTTCTTACCCAATTCTACATTTTTCAAAGAAAAAATCAGTCCGCAATTTTAGTTATTTTTTCAAGTTTGAGTTTGAAAATATTTTTTTGTAAAACTATTAACAGAAATAACTTGATTCAAAAACTCAATAAAAGACTTCTAGCTTTCTAAAAATGTCTTGTTCTTTATGACCAGTGTTTCCGTTCTTTTCAAATAATTTTGTAAGCGATTTTCTTTTATTTTTAAGTATTTTCATGGCAACTCTGAATCTCTTTCGTCTGCCCGTGTTTAAACTAGCTCCTGAGTTTTTTTATTTTGTTACCCCTAAAACCAGTGATAAATTTCATATTTTTGCATCATCTAACCATTCTAACTTTTTGCAATAGTCCTTGTAATTTTTTCAAGTGAATAATTTCCTTTTCTTAATTAATTTTAAAATGTTGTATAATTTCTTTGAGTGAAAAGTGATTTTAATTTCTAATCTCCTCCATCATCGCTCCCGTTAAAGTTTCTTTTTGTTTCTTTCTCCCTGGTAAGTGAAACTTTTGTTATTTTGGTATATGTTCTGCCTCTGAAGCATACTCGTGCCTACACAAAACCTGCATTGTTTTCATTGCATGCCTCAACATATTTCAAGTGCCTGTGCTGATTTGTTTGCTCTTCATAAACTTTCGGCTAATCAATACACCAAAGCTTGCTGTTTTCCTCTTTCCCGGTGAGTGAAACTTTTACTTTGTATATGTTCTGCCTATGAAGCAAATTCAACGCTACATTTATCTCTTGTCTCGATTTTCATGTTGCTATCCTAACATTATCGACTGACAACTGAGACACCGAACTTCATCTTTACTCTGATTCAACACTTCCTATCAGCTTGTGAATGGATTTTATCTACCCACTCGATAGTAATCAGTGAGCTACACCGTCAACAAACAACAATTATATAATAATAATTGCCTTCAATCTTGCCTTCTGGGTGAGTTCTCTTTTAGTAGTGTTCTGCCAAGCAGCTCTACTATTTTGGTACTACTGCATAAATTCTCTTCGATTTTTTGTATTTATTATTTAAATACTGTCATCTGCTATCTCCAACGTCATCATCAAGCATCAGCACAACCCCAACTGTCAACACAACTCCGAATTTCGGCTAATGGATTGAATCTTGCATTAGCTAATATCTAAACCTAATTATTATATTCCGACTAATGTCACTCTCATCGGTTCGCGTATATAATAATACACTAAAAACCAAAAGTATTGAACTTTTTTAATTTTCAATTTAACAAAATTTAGTTTTTATTTTTACCTAAAAAATTAAACTTAACGACATTATTACGTAATTTCAAAATATCAATTCTAACGAATCAAGCAATGGAAAATAACCCGTGTGACTCCCTAAATTGTGTTCTCGGCAGTAAATATACCGAACGAGTGTCGTGCCGTGGTCTCTGCGGTAAATCTTACCACCCTCTATGTCTCGGTCTTAGCAAAAGATCATGTGGTTACTTAGAAGAATATCTATCTTACTTTGTATATCTTTGCGAAGAGTGT